>CM019156.1:23414804-23559719 GCA_009733165.1 Naja naja | reverse complement strand
AGTGTAGCTAACCAAGAGAATACTGAACCAGGCTACGCTTCTTAAGCAAAATACGGACCCATTAGGAATTCCAGCTAGCTCTCCAACAGGATCACGGTTTTTCCCTCCAAAGGGTGTTGTCAGGCTGCAAGTGCAGTTCTTTCTAAAGAGAGATAAAGGAGCATCTAAAATGCTCAATATTGTCACAAAATTCTATTAAGGCCGTTTCTGCCTGTCATATAAATAAGATTCAACAGCTTCAAAGGAGGTCAGCTCAACCATTCCAGTGGAGCTAATGGACTTCTAAAGAGCCAGAGGTGACGGTGATGACCCACTAAAGAGAGCTTGTCAATACCAGCCTTCAGGTGTGCTGGATCTGGAAAGGCTCCATCCAGAGATCCTGGAATATTTGTTCTTCTCTCTTCTTCTCTGCTCTGCTTCTGGCTCTTCTCCAGCATTAGCAGCAGGCACTGACAGTTAATTGCTGCAAAAAAAAAAAAAGAGCTAATCTCTGTTTCTGGATATGGCTTTATTTTTTGCTTTAGGAGCTGGCAAATGAATTCACAAAAAAAGATTATAATGACTCTGTCTTGGGTTTTCAAGTCTCTGTCCCTGGTGCTCCTTCTTCCAGGGCTGAAAATTTATTTCCTGTCTTCCTCCTTTTGAAGTCATCCGCTCCCTGATCTCTCTATCCACTTCTCTTTTCAAAAGTCTGCCTGGCTTCAAGACAGCTTGGAATACTTGGTGCTATTTTCCCTTATAGTATCAGGGTAAGAATTTTATCCAGAAGCTCTTAATCTTCTACGTTCTGCTCAGTGGTGGCATTCAAAAAATCTTACTACCAGTTCTGTGGGCTTGGCTAGGTGGGTGTGGCTAGGTGGGACGTGACTGGGTGGACGTGGCTTTTTTTGCAGCTTTAAGACTTGTGGACTTCAACTCCCAGAATTCCTGAACTAACATGACTAGAGGAGGAATTCTGGGAGTTGAAATCCACAAGTCTTAAAGCTGCCAAGTTTGAAGACCCCTGTTATAGATGCACAGTTCATTCACACATGCAAAATTATTCATAGAAAACTACAAGTTTCAAATAATAACCTGCATGTGTGACTACCAATAAATGATCATATTTGTAGCTCAGGGTCCTTGGTGCCCTCTGAGCTGGTTTGTTTTCTTGCAGATGTTTCATTACCCTAACTATCCAAAAATGCCAGAGAATTTCTAGAAGCCTGGCACTCTGACAAATCAGCCATCAATAGACACATTGACATTAACAACATCTGTAGGCTATGCAAAAGAGACAATCAACCAGCCCAAAAGAGAAAAAGACTCCATCACCTGTCCACCAATAATCAGAAAAGCATACCAGTACATTAACTCCAAGGTTAACTTCAGACCAACAATGAAGTCAACAATACCCCAATCAAGAAACTGCCAAACAGCAATCAGTAAACAGTCTAACCAAACAATCAGGGGTGGGCTTCAAAAATTTTAGCAACGGGTTCTCTGCCCAGTTGCTGGGTGGGCATATGGCCATGGTGGGCTTGGCCTAGTCAGCCTCCTGCACCACAGCAGGGGTGTGTGTGTGTGTGTGTGTGTGTGTGTGTGTGTGTGTTTGCCCTTCTGGGGCTTTGCTTGAGCCTCCGGGAAGGCGAAACCAGCCTCCCCGGGCTCCCTGGAAGCTGGAAATGGGCCCGTTTCCGGACTTCCCAAACTCCTCGGGGGCCTGTTTCTCGCCCTCCCCAAGCCTCCATGCACGCTCTGCACCAAAACAGGCTGCGTGGGGACTCCTGGGAGGGGCAGGGTGGGATGAATGGGGCCAGCCAGGAGTGGGATTTGGAGGTTATCCGAACTGTGAAGAATCTTAGCTAGGGGGTCTCCCGAACCCTTGCGAACCCACAGCAGCCCACCCCTGCAAACAATCTCTAACACCATCCCCACCAAAACTGACAGGCAAGACACCAGAATGTAAACTGACAACAAACAGCACTCCATACTAGCACTGATGATGTTACCTAGTTAGGGTAATGAAATGTCTGCAAGAAAACAAGCCAGCTCAGAAAGGACCAAGGACCCCTCATATGTGACCACATAATAAAAGAGCAATTTGTTAATATCATTTTACCTTCCTCCAAGGAATTCTGGTCATCCATGAGCTAGGCAAGGTTTGAAAGATAACTAAAGGTTATCTCTAGTTTAAATATTTAGAGGAAATGCAAGGGCCATTCTACGTTTAAGATGAGCAAAGAAATACTGGTCGGGAATCCAGTACTCAAGTCTTACAAAACAGGATGCAGGTAAGTTTATTTATTCATTTTTTTATTTTTTATTTATTGATTTGATTTGTCAGTCGCTTACAAGATAATAGGTATAAGTATAAACATGAGTAAGAATACAGGGAATAGGTACAAATAAATGGGGACAATAGGACAGGGACAGTAGGCACGATAGTGCGCTTATGCACGCCCCTTAAAAAATAGTTGTTCTAATTGCTTTGCCCTAAAGTAAATTCCTAATCCTAGGTGGGGAACCTTGGTGCTTGGGAATTAGCTCATAAGAGACTTCCCTGCTGGATGGAAGATTTAGCAACATTCTTGTTTAAATTGAAGGCTTAAAAGGGAACTGTTTGGGAACTGCCTAGATCAGTGGCCTCCAACCTTTTGGACATCAGGGACCAGTTCCATGGAGAGAGGTTTTTCTATGGATCGGAGAGGTGGCGTTGTTTTGTGTACTGCCTGCATCCCATGGATGGGGATTTGCTTGTTTGTATGGCCTGGTTTCTGGCATGCTGTGGCCCGGTGCCCATCCATGGACCAGGGCTGGGGATCCCTGCTCTAGATCAATGGTTCTCAGGTTGTGGTCTGCAGATTCCTGGGGAGCTGCAATGTCATACAAAAGCTTGAAGAAATGTTATGATTTAAATCTTGAGTTAAGTCTTGGGGGGGCCATGGCCATGGTCCATATTCTGTGGCCACAAAAAGTATTTAAAGCCTGTCCATGGTGAAGAAAAGGTTGAGAATCACTGCTCTAGATGGAGCAGATGTTGAACCCAGGACTACCTTTAGATCAAGATTACAAAAGCTTCTTGCCAGCCTTGGAAGCCATTTTTTACTTGGAAGCTTTGAGGCTGCCACATTCAGTGCCTGGAATTTGAGAAGGGGGATTTCATAGAGAGACGAAAGTTTAGACACAACAACATTCTTTTTCAGAGAGTCAAGGACATGTTGCTCTGCACCTGGAGGGGAGTGACTGGAGTAAGGTCTCCAGTTGGGACGACGTTTTGATTGGGCCATGTGATGGACTGGTGGGTGCAGGGGGTGGATCTTTCGATTTCTATTGGGAAGGGAAAACCCAGAACTCTCAGATTTGGGTTTTCCCAGATGTGCCAATATGACAACTCTAATAAAATGGAACTTTGAGGACATGTTTGTCTTGGAGTTTATTGGTTTGGAGTTGGTTAGTTGGAATGCTGACACTTCTAATGTACCAAAGAAATGTCCTGATTTGGATTAAAATCTAAGCCAAAGACACACATCACTGGATCTGTTCCTCATCAGTATTCCCCAAAATCCCCAGTGAATCCCATGCCTTCCATCTTGCCCTCCATCAGTTTCTCTCTTTGTTTTTTCTATTCTTTTTTCCTGGAGTTAATTCAGCAAGACCTCCACCATCTCACCTGTACTTGATTCCTTCAGGTTGGGGCCAGTTCAGAAGTTTGCCTAAGACCTGGAATTTAGGAAGCTGGGACTTGAGAATGTAACCCCCCCCTGTAGAATAATTCATGCTGAACAGATGTAGCCCAATATCTGTGAACCACTCTCATGGAAGAGTATTCAGTGGGAGGTAATGAAAAGTCTAAAACATTTACCAAAGAGATTGCCAACAGTTTAAGATGGCAATTGTGCTGTTGTTGTACACTCAGCAGCAGCAGAGATAACTAAAGATGAATGATCAGGCAGTATAGGCACTATAAATGCGCTTCATAGCTGCAGGAAATTGGGTGTTTATGTTTTTTACAATACAGCAGGTTATTATTATTCAGTTCTATTTTGAAGTCTTGTCTGATGCTTTTTATATATTAATACATTAAGTCGTGGTTGAAATTGCTACCAATTGGTTCCTTCTTTTTTTTCACAACACTTAGAACTACTAATGCCTCCTTGTTTGGGGAAACGACTTTTATGCTCTTATCCTATTCCCAGCTAGTCCCCCTATTCTTCAGTGCCCTTGTCATGCCCTGTTAGAGTTGGACTCTGAGGGAGAGGAGGAACAGCCAACAGGGAGTGGAAGTGTGGCTCCAGAGGTTGTGGAGGAGGCTGGGGAAAGGCAGAGGCCAGCTGGGCAGTCAGAGGAAGAACCAGGCCCATCTCCTCTTCATCCTAGGGCACGCAGGGAGGAACAGAGAAGGAAACAACTTGGCTTACAAGAGAGGAAGCAGCCATGATCCCCCTCATTGTTTGCAGCTGGGGAGAATAATATATAAGAGAGATGGTTAAAACCCAGCATTGCCAGAAGCAAAGCGTGTTTTATTTTGGGCTGAAGTTATTTTGGTTGGCATCCTTCCAACAGACTGTGCCTTGTTATCTCCTTTCAGTTGGTAATTACTTATCCTGGTCCGTTGTGAAAATTCCTTCATTGTAGTTTGTTTTGGTTTTTTATTTCACCTCTATCTGCTCATTAAGTTCGGACTGTATTGCTTTCTTTTGAAGACTATTTTTGAATAAGTTTTATCTCCAACTGAGAATTATTGAACAGTGGGACCAAGTTGGAGGCATTAAAGGACTTTTATTTACATTTTGGATTTTGTTACGTTTGTGTTACACTCCGGGTCATCACAGCCCTACAGTTGCCCTCCCTCTCTGAGTCCAATTTTTAACCAGCAGAAGTGGGATCAAAGGAGCCCACCACTTCTTCTCCTTCAGAGCACTGTATTCAGCTCATTTAATCGAATAATTTAGTTGGAAGGGACCTTGGATTCCTTCTAGTCCAAACCCCTGGTCAAGCAGGAAGCCCTATACTATTTCAGACCAGTGGCTATCCAATCTCTTCTTAAAACTCTCCAGTGATGGAGCACCCACAATTTCTGAAGGCAAGCTATTCCACCGGTTAATTGTTCTCACAGTCAGGAAATTTCTCCTTAGTTGTAGGTTAGATCTCTCCTTGAGATCCATTGTTTCTTGTCTTGCCTTCTGGTGCTTTGGAAAATAGAATAGAATAGAATAACAGAGTTGGAAGAGACCTTGAAACTTGTCTAGTCCAGCCCCGTGCTTACACAGAAACCCTACACCACTTCAGACAAATGGTTATCCAATCTCTTCTTTAAAAACTTCCAGTGTTGGAGAATTCACAACTTCTGGAGGCAAGTTGTTCCACTGGTTAATTACTCTAACTGTGATGACCCGTAGTCTCTCAAAATAACCCAAACCCCAAAACATGAATTAAAGTCTGGCAATGCCTTCAACTTAACTGTGTTATTAGTCACAGTTTAAAGTCCCAAAAGTAAATAATGAGGCAAAAGGAAAACAATAACAAACCGTATTGGCGAGAGTTCCGAATCAAACCAAGATAAGTAATCATATGTTCCACGCAGATAACTGGGGAAAGTCCTTGGGAAGAACGCCAACAAATATAACCCTCTTTCAAAGGAAACACTAACTTTGACTCCAGCAATTCTGCATACGCAGTTACAAACTTATATACATAGGTCCCAGCTGTAAGCCCTGAGGAGGATCATGGTCCTCTCCTCCCGAGTAGACCACGCTTTTCCCTGATCCTCTCCTCCCTGCGTGCCCTGGGATGGATAGGGGATGGGCCTGGATCCTCTTCTGATTGTTCAGTTGGCCTCTGCCCTTCCCCAGCCTCCTCCACCACCTCTGGAGCCACACTCCCACTCCCTGTTGGCTGTTCCTCCTCTTCCTTGGAGTCGGTCTCCACCAGAGGCATGACAGGTCATGCCATCACCTTTTGCAACCTTCTGATAAGCAAAATCAATGGGGGAATCCAGATTCACTTAACAACCCTGTTTCTAAGTTAACAAATGCAATGATTCCCTTAGCAACTGTGTCAAAAAAAGTCATAAAATGGGGCAAACTCACTTAATAAACATTTCACTCAGCAACATAAATCTTGGGCCAAATTGTGGTTGAAATTTGAGGACTACCTGTATTCCAGGTGAGGTCTGATTTACAGATTTACAGATTAACAGAGTTGGAAGGGATCTTGTAGGTCATCTAGTCTAACCCCCTGCCCAAGCAGGAGACCTTACACCATTTCTGACAGAGGGAAGTCCAGTCTCTTCTTGAGAGCCTCCAGTGATGAAGCTCCCACAACTTTCAAAGGCAACTTCTGTTCCATTGGCTGATTGTTCTCACAGTCAGAAAATTTCCCCTTATTTCTAGGTTGAATCTCTCCTTGATCAATTTCCATCCATTATTCCTTGTCTGGCCTTTGGGTGCCTTGGAAAATAGTTTGACCCCTTCCTCCAATCTGTGGCAGCCCTGAAGTATTGGAAGACTGCTATCCTGTCTCCCCTGGTCCTTTTCACTAGACTAGCCAGGCCCAGTTCCTGCAACCATTCATCGTATGTTTGAGCCTCCAGTCCCCTAATCATCCTGGTTGCCCTTCTCTGTACTTTTTCTAGAGTGTTACTATGGTTTAGAGAAAGCAAGCTTTAGAGAGTCAAGGGCAGCAAAAATTAGTATTAGCAAGCTTGTGAAGATCAAGGGCTTCACAGTAGCTCATCTGCTGGTCAATGACCTAAAAATAAAATCCCAGCAAGGCTGCCTTAGTCACTCCTGCCCACAGCATCTGCACCAGCTTGTCTAATGCTGGGGCCAGCTCTGAGTGATTTCATAATTGCTGTATTCTTAGAGAAACAAAGCAAGATGAAAGGGAAGAGGTTGGCATATGGCAATAATTTTCTCTGTTGTAATAATTTGCATCTCCTCACATCTGGCAATTGGGTCTCCTTCATAACCTTCCTTCCACACACCTTCCCCCACCCCTTATGCTGAAAAAAAACTTATATTTGCTTTAGGCATTCACAAAGTAAAGGGAAGGACAAGTCATTCATGAAGTGTCTTTCCAGCAAAAACTGCCACCTGCTATTTGGGGCAATTGAGAAATCAATAAGAAGCAGCAAGAGTGGTCGGAGGAGAGCACTGTGTAAGTAGGGAGTAGCAGGCTGACTAACTGTGATCAGTAGGAACCAGGATGTGGTGATGAACTCACCATGAGGCCATCAGCAACTCCAGGGCTAACTAAACCTTCTTCCTCCCACCAGTTTCTAAAACTCCTCAGCATTTCCTGAAGGAAAAATTAAAAACGTCTGGAAGTTCTGGGTATGTTTAGCCAAGAGATGAGAACATTGTGAGAAGATCTGACAGCTTTTTTGAAGTTCCTGAAGAATCTATAAGATGGGGCAGAATTATTCAGAACTGATCTTATAGTCAGGACAAGAAACAATGGGTTTGAATGACACAAAGGTAGATTTTGATTAGATATCAAGACAATTTTATAATGGTAGTTGTTGTTTTATAATGTAATAGGGATGAGAAGCAGAACGTCTTCAAGGAAAAACAAAGGAAGTCCAGTTGCCTCTTGAAAAAGTACTTTTGGGACAACCATGGCCTGGATGACTGAGAATCTCCGTAGACAGTCCTGCACTGGGCAGTAGGTTAGACTAGGCTACTGTATCTCCAAGATACCATCCAAAAATTAATGTCTGTAATTCTACGAATCTTTTAGTCTTTCTTCTCAGGTGAGATTTGAGTTCTTTCCTTGACTTCAGATAATTTATTTATTTATTAAATTTATATCCCGCCTCTCTTCCCCCATCGTGGAACTCGAGGCAGCATACAACAAGATAAAAACAGTTACCTATACAATATAAAATAAAAAAACTCATTCATACCATCCAAACATACACGAGGGAAGAACAGAGTCTCAGTTCCATGCCTTCCGACAAAGCCAGGTCTTAACGGCTTTGCGGAAAGCAAGTAGATTGGGGATGGTTCTAATCTCCGCAGGAAGCATATTCCAGAGGGATGGTGCTGCTGCAGAGAAGGCGCTAGCCCGCGGGCCCACCAGCCGACATTGGCTGGCCAACGGTATCTGGAGCAAGCCTTCCTGTGGGATCTAACCGGGCACTGGGAGGCATCAGGTAGCAGTAGGCGGCCTCGAAGGTATCCCGCTCCTAAGCCATGAAGGGCTTTAAAAGTTGTCACTAGCACCTTGAATTGCACCTGGAAGACCACCGGTAACCAATGCAGCTCACGGAGGATAGGTGTTATATGGGCATGCCTAGGTGCACCCATAATCACTCGCGCGGCCGCATTTTGCGCCAGCTGAAGTCTCCGAGTGCTCTTTAAGGGCAGCCCCATGTAGAGCGCATTGCAGTAATCCAATCGAGAGGTGATAAGGGCATGAGCAACTGTGTGTAAAGCCCCTCGGTCCAGGAAGGGTCACAACTGGCGCAACAGGCAAATCTGTGCAAAGGCCCCTCTGGTCACAGCCATAAGGTGGTGGTCAAATTGTAGCTGTGGATCCAGAAGGACCCCCAAGTTGTGAACTCATTCATTCTGAGGGGAGCAATTTCTCTCCCCCCAGTACCAAAGTTAGATAATCAACTGAAGCCCGAGGGGGCAGGACCCACAGCCACTCGGTCTTGTCAGGGTTGAGTCTGAGCCAATTAGTCCCCATCCAGACCCTCACAGCCTCCAAGCACCGGGACACGGCATCACTAGATTGACCAGGGACAGAGATGTACAACTGGGTATTATCAGCGTACTGATGATACCCGACCCCATCTCAAATACTTTTTTTTGCCTATCTCCATTCCCTTCTGCCACTTTTCCAGGTCACTTATCTGCTTGAGTTCTCTATAGACAAAGTATATTTACATAATTCAATCACCCAGGGCTCTCCTAAGTCAGTTGCCCCCATGAATGTACCACATGGACGACCCAACTGAAGTCTCTGATTATGAGAAACACTTTGGCATTGAAGTAAAGTTTGGTGAAGTTTCTGTAAGCCACCTTGGATCCATGTCACAAGGCAAGGCATAAATAAAAGAAACTTTCACATGCAACAACCTAATAAAGATTAGGGAGTCAAGGAGAAGAAATATATATGTCCACTTCTGCACAATCACTATCAGTATTACACAAACATTTTCTTTTTTACTTCTCTCACTTATAAATCACACCTCAGAATTATAAGGCAGGAGAGACAGTCTTTGAGTAATATCTTGGAACATTCTCAAGAGATGAATGAGCTGACCTCAGGATGTCAACGTTAAATAAGACAAAGTCATTAATGAGGCTTGCTCCTTCCATCATAGCTATTGTCACAGTATTTCAGCTATTATAAACAAATAGCCTCCAATTGTGGAACAGGCAATGACAGGTGAGTTCACCCACGGTAAGGGAAAGGTAAAGGTTTCTCCTGTCCACTCATATCCGACTCTAGGGGGCAGTGCTCATCTTCATTTCCTAGCCATGGCAGCCAATGTTGTCCAAAGATACTTGGGTGGTCATGTGGCCAGCATGACTCTACACCGAGATGCATGGAACGCTTTTACCGTCCCACCAAAGTGGTACTTCTTTATCTACTCACATTTGCATGCTCTTGAATTGCTAAGTGGGCAGGAGCTAAGGCAAGTATCGGGAGCTCACCCATTGCACAATGCTTGGGTCTTGAACCGGGGTGTTAGCTTTCCCACCCACAAACTCAGCATCTTTAAACACGGAGTCATCATGTCCCATAAACCATGGATAGATGTCCCTCAAACAGACGCACCTTCCTTCTTGTATACATGCTAAACTACAATTAGGAGAGTAAAAAAAACCCTAAGGGATAATCATTGATTGCAGCATACTAGCATAGTAGTCCTATCACAGTCTATAGCCATGTGTGCTGGAAGTGGCATGAAGAGCCATCCCTCCAGGCATGCCAGCCATTGCCGATTGCTCTTCTGGGTTCCAGCATGTGCATGCGCACCAGCCAGCTGGTTTACATGTGCACATGCACATTAGAAACCAAAAGACCAGATGGCTGGCACACATGTGCACACTGGGAAACTGACCTTCCGATTTCTGGTGTTCCTATGTGCACTGGGGAACTGCTCTTCTGGTTTCTGATGTTCCTGCATGTGCGTGCACACTCCTGTTTTGGCACTCGGTGCCGAAAAGGTTCACCACCACTGGTCTTTAGTGACTGACATCTTACTGTCTATGAAGATTCTCAGTCATCCAGGTCATGGTTGTCCCAAAAGTGCTTTTTCAAGAGACAACTGAACTTCCTTGTTTTTCTTTGATGATTCCAGTCAGAGCTGAAGAAGCTTCTTGGATGAGAAGTGAAAGGTCTTCAAAGAAAAACAAGAAAGTCCAGTTGCCTCTTGAAAAAAAGCACTTTTGGGACATGGCATCTTACTGCTGTTCACAGTACTGTTCAGGATCCAAGGGGGTGCGTTAACTCAGGGGGCAGCAACCTTAAACTCAAAGAGCCACAGAGGTCCTAACCGGAAGCCCCCCATTAAATTCTGGAGCTGATTGGAAATCCAGTTCCCCCACCATAGAGTCTCCTCCTAGCATGGCATCCTTTTTCCTCTCTTAACCAAAAGACCCTATAAATTGTGGAGCCAACCAAAAAACCCACCCCTTGCCATACAGTCTCCTCCTGGCACACCATGCTTCCCCTCCCCTTAACCGGAAGCTCCTCTCAAAATTGTGGCACCGACTAGTGACAGGGAGCCACAGCAGAGGGATGAAAGAGCCACATGCAGTTCCAGAGCCACAGGTTGCTGACCCCTGCTTTAACTGAAACAAAGAATCCTTTCAAAGCAACACCTGGGGACTAAAACACATACAATGGCTTCCAGGTAATTAGAATAAGGTACATTCAAGGTGGTATATCATTTGAAGATGAAGATCAGAAGATTAAAAATATCTAGAGAATTGAAAATACAGATCTTTGAGAGGTGAGAGAGGCCTGCTGATGAATAAATGACTTTGTAAAGGAAGGTAAATCCATCAGAGAGGAACAGGTCACCCTCAGAAGGAAGTTCAATAGACTAGTTATGACTAGAGAGAAAACTTCTCATTTGACTCTGCCGTATAATATTCAGATTTTAATGGAATGCTGAAGCATTCTAGCAGGATAGAGAGAGATCTATCCTTAGATGCAGTTTGAAACATTTTCATGCTAGTTTCAACCTGATTTTGGAACTGGTAGCTTTCATGGATGATCAATGAGATGCTAGACAGAAAGAGAGTATTCCTTTCCATGTCTGTTGGAGCACTTATTAGGTTTCAAAAGCACCATCATGGAATCTTCTGAAGTTCTCCATTTGAAATTGAGGCTATGTCTGATAGGTAGAATTCAGAAATTGGTACTAGAGAACTGATATTCCTTAAGCTTATGAGATGTGTGATGGTTCCATCTTGTTCATTTTTCTATTTAATATTTTCATGAAAGCATTTAGAGATCTGAGAAGTCACTAATATATGGATTTTCTGTCCCATTCTGTCTATTTATATCTAGCTGAGAATATAGAAAAATTTCTGAACCTGTAGCTCAGGGTGTAATATAACCAAATAACTGACACTTAATTCATGCATGGCGAAGCTGTTGCAGAATGTGACAGCATAAGCAACAGTGAGAAATGTCTTATTATCTATGCACTCTTCCTAAACATGCAGAGGTTTAGCTCAGAAGGACCTCTGGATTCTGTTTTGCTTCTAAGATATTAAAGAAGTAGCTATGGCTGTGTTTTTCCATGGCTTCAGCCTGTGTGCTATCTGCATTTTTCACTGAATGCTGGGTCGTCTTTCACACATGTTCTGTGCACACTGAGATTAACTAACTACAACTCTGCCAGAGGGATACATAGAGCACATTTTGCTCATCATGATACTCCAATTCAACATTATATGCCCTGGCTTTCAGTAACAGGGAGTAATTTAAAATGGGATTTCTACTTAAAAGTAAAGCTAAAGGTTCCCCTCACACATATGTGCTAGTCATTTCCAGCTCTAGGGGGCAGTGCTCACTTCTGTTACAAAGCCGAAGAGCAAGCGCTGTCCAAAGACATCTCTGTAGTCATGTGGCTGGCATGACTAAACACCGAAGGGGCACAGAACGCTGTTACCTTCCTACCAAAGTGGTCCCTATTTTTCTACTTGCATTTTTACATGCTTTCAAACTGCTAGGTTGGCAGAAGCTGGGACAAATAACAGGAGCTCACTCCATCACTCAGCGCTAGGGATTCGAACCATCGAACTGCTGACCTTTCTGGTCAACAAGCTCAGCGTCTTAGCCACTGAGCCACCAAGTCCCTGATTTCTACTTATAGTGCCTTAAATCTATCCTCATATAATGCTGTTTACCTCTTGATTTGCATTCACACCTCTTTTTCAGAAAGACAATGGGCAGACAAACAGACAAAGAGATGAGTTCTGACGTGTTCCAGACCAAATATACAAAAACTGAATAAATTGCAGGACCCAATCTGAGTCAATCTCTGGGACCAAAAATCATTTCTTCCAAGCTTTCAGAGTCATGGTTCCTGGATGTGTGTGGCTTTTAATTGTTAGTCTTAGTTGTTAACAACTAAAAGCCACACACAACCAGGAACCATATAAATACTGTAGAAAGTTAGCACCCACCCCTCTCCTAGAAGAATGAAATATTCTGAGAAATATTAAAAAGGCAGAATATTATATTTACCTGGATAAGGAATTGAGAAACATGCTCTTGGAAACAGAAAGCAGCCCCCACTTTTCTTAATAGCCTTCAGCAGATGTCAGCACTTAAGAGATAAAGAGCTTATTGAAAACTAGATTGCTCTATTTATAAGCAAATACCCTCATCCAAGAGCCAAACCAGGATGAAGCCATTAAGCCATAATAGGAATTCCCCAACACCCTTTCAGAACACAAGCCCTTCATTGCATCATCTCAGCAGTCCAAATTTCAACCAAACCTAGGAGCTCAGAGAAACACCTAGGATTTGTACTTTGCCTATAGAGCCAGCTATGACCCCTATATAACTCCTACATGGCCCCATGGGAGTCTTACCACAACCAATAGAATACATGTTCTTGCACAGGAACAGGAAGCTCAAGTGCAAAGGCCAAGGGAAGGTATAAAAACCCTTCACTCTCAACTCCATGTGGTCAGCTGCCCAGAATCACACATGCTTGGTGGTTGTGCTTCATCAATCAATCTTTCCAATCAGCCTCCAGCCTTCATTTTGTCTCCAGTGCCTTTCTCCCAACTTGGAACTGAACCAGATGGATATTTCTTCCATGCATAGAACAGGCCAACATACCTATTCTGGAGTTCCTCAGGGAACTTCTCCGGCATGTGCCCCAAAGCTTGGAAGAAATAAGCTTTGGTTCTGGTGACCGACTCAGATTGGATCCTGCAACATTATCCAGGGACACGTATATTTATCTTCATTCACTAAATAAATTCTCTGCCCAGGTGAGCATATTTGGGTTTTTAAAGGGCATTCCTCTTTACCTAAGAGAGCGTTGTTAGGTTGGGTTTGAACACAACTACTGTGTTTCCTCAAAAATAAGATTGAGTTTTATTTTCTTTTGGGCCCTAAAATAAGCACTAGGGCTTATTTTTGGAGGGTGTCTTTTTTTTCCCCCTGTACCAGAGTCACACTTGTTCTGCTTGCTTATGATGGGGCAGGAGGCCGTACAATGTACCAGTACCACTGCTGTGAGGTGGGAGGGTTGGAGATACCCCACATGCCCATCAGGGCCCCCGTGGCCAGGCCACCCACAGCCAGGCCACCCACGCCCCAACACCTGCCTCGCCTTGTGGCTCCAGGAGCCCCACCTACCAGGATCACATATAACTACTGGCCCATTTCTGTTTGCTCATGGCTACAATGGAGCAGGAAGCCAAGCAATGCGTTGGTGCCACAGCTATGAGGCAAGGTGTGGGGGTGTGAAGCTGCCCAATGCACCTACACTAGCTTAGGTCAGGACCCCTGAAGCTAGGCCATCCATTCCCCAACACCTGCCTTGTCTCACGGCCAGCACACTGCTCGATCTCCTCTTCCATTACTGCCATAAGCAAGTAGAAGTGGGCCAGCGGCGATGTGCTTCACATGGTTGCCGGTGCTGCCAGTGTGAGGTGTTGGGGTGTGGATGGCCTGGCTACTGAGATAAGCCAGTGTGGGGCATGTGGAGTAGCTATGTCCCCCCATGGTACCATGAGCAACTAGATAGAATGGCGGATAGCCAACTGCACAGGGTCTTAAGTAGAACTTACTTTGGGGGTAGGGCTTATATTAGGCACATGATAGGGCTTATTTTCAGGATTTTCCAACTGTTGTGACAAGTTTAGTTTTGCTGTAGCAGCCTTCCACTCACCCTGCTGTGAACCGGCACTATCACTCAAGGAGAACCAAGGAGACTCTAAGTGCTTTGGCAAAAGCTGTAAACAATGAGCAATCATCTCTAGAGACAGAGGTGAGTACTCCAAGCTTCAAATGGCATCACTCAGTTTGAGGGATCTCTCACTGGTCCTTTTTTTTTAATAGGATCTTGCAGCCAAGATAAACCAGAGACAATCCCAAGACCAAATATGATACTGCCACATTGATCAGAAGGGAGAAGGATAGACTGTCAGAGTTTAAGTTTCTGGGTTTGCATCAAGGACACTCTTTGTTTCGAAATGCCTGAGTTCCCCAGTCCTGGACACACACTTGAAAAAGTGAGTGATATCTTTTCCCTTCTCGAACTGTACACAGGGTGACAGAAATCCATTCCATTTATGCATTTCTTTGTGAATCCATCTTGTTTCTGGGCACTCAAAGCCGCAAACACAATGCTGCAACCATTTTGATGTTTTGCAGTTTCTCAAAAATGCTAGTTTCCTGCAGACAAGCTTACTGATTCATGTATCTCAATTCTCTCTCTCTCTTTTTTTTTTAAGTTTTGTCTTAGTAATATTCCTGAACACATCAGCACCATAATATTGCTGGTGGAACTGCCACTCATCTGTTGTGGGTCTTTTCATTATCTCAAATCTTCCTTAGATGCTGTTCTGACCCATGCCCTTTTCCGACAAATCAAACACAATTCAAAAAGAACAGAAAGCTTGTAATGCTTTTACAAAATAATTAGCTGTGATAAGCACAAGCCTTGCCAAACTGTGTGAGACTTGCCAAAAGATAACAGACAAGAAATAATTTGCAAAATAAGAATCTTCAAATACAAACTCAGGATACTGGAATGTCCACGAGGCTAGAGTTTCAAAACGTCTTTGCCTTCTGCAAAGAAGGTTAGTTTCACGGCTGGCTTTTATCTTCTTGAAGGAGGGGCCATTACCTTGCAGTTTTACTCCCGAGTCGCCTGTGTTGTTGTAGCTGCTCTTTCCTACGAGCAATCCTGCATACACACGCACTTAGCACAGGCTCCTCGGGAACCTCCTCATCACTGCTGCCAGCCCCCACAATCTCTGAAAGCAGCAGTCCACTCCCTAATGGTCCTGGCCCCTCATCTGAGTCCTCACTCTCCTCAGCCATCCGCACCTGCTGCCGGCGAACCACAACAGATGCCCATAAAAACTCTAGTGGGAAAAGGGCTAGGGGATGGAGTTGGGGTTTGGACCTGATGAAGAGAGATTAGCCCTTGGAACGTAGTTCACTAACAAGTAGTTCTCAACACTTGGGAGAAGAATTTCTATTTGTAAGCAAGGCAGTTGTTCAGTGAGCCATTCCTGATTGTATGATGTTTTCTGGCATGGTTGTTAAAGCAAATCACTGCACTGTTAAGTGAACTTGACTAGGGGTGACATGATAGTGGTGATCCAATATTTGAGGGGCTTCCACAAAGAAGGGGAGAGGGGTGTCAACCTGCTTCCCAGAAGGCAAGACAAGAAACAATGGATGGAAACTAATCAGTTAGAACAATTTATCAGTGGAACAACTTGCCTCCAGAAATGCTCCAACACTGGAGGTTTTTCAAAAGAGTTTGCACAGCCATTTGTTTGAAGTGGTGTAGGGTTTCCTGCCTAAGCAGGGGGTTGGACTAGAAGACCTCCAAGGTCCCTTCCAACTCTATTATTCTATTCTATTCTATTCTATTCTATTCTATTCTATTCTATTCTATTCTATTCTATTCTATTCTCTACTATACTATTCTATTCCATTCCGTTCTGTTCTTCTCTTCTCTTCTCTTCTCTTCTCTTCTCTTCTCTTCTCTTCTCTTCTCTCCTCTCCTCTCCCCTCCCCTCCCTCCCCTCCCATCCCATCCCATCCCATCCCATCCCATCCCATCCCATTCTATTCTATTCTATTCTATTCTATTCTATTCTGTTCTATTCTATGGAAAGAAGCAACCTGGAATTAAGAAGAAATTTCCAAACAGTGAAATGACTTGCCTTCAGAAGTTGTTCATTCTGAATGCACATAGAATGCTGGAAGGGACCTTGGAGGTCTTCTAGTCCAGCCCCCTGCTCAAGCAGGCGAACCTATACTATTGCAGGTAAGTGACTGCTCCAACGCTGGAGGCTTTTAAGAAGAGACTGGACAGCCACTTGTCTTGAATAGAAACAGCAATAGCACTTAGACTTATATACTGCTTCACAGGGCTTCTCTAAGCCATTTATAGAGTCAGCCTATTGCCCCCAGCAATCCAGGTCCTCATTTGACTGGCCCTGGAAAGATGGAAGGCTGAGTCAAACCTGAGCCGTTCAGAATCGAACTCCTGGAGTGAGCAGTGAGTTAACCCTGCAGTACTGCATTCTAACCACTGTGCCACTACGTCTCTTATTGGTATAGGGTCTCCTGCTTGAGGAGGGGGCTTGGATTAGAAGACCCCCAAGGTCTCTTCCGACTCTATTTACTCTGAGATTGCTTATTATTGTGAGATTGTCCAGATCACAAGAAGGTTTTTTGAACATAAGCTATATTAACGGAATCAGATTCCGTTCTGCTTCCCTCATCCACGAAGGAGCCAGCTGGAATCTTTTCCTAATACTTTCCCCTTTTACAGGACTCATGACATCTTCTACGCTTTTTTTATTGGTGTCAGGTCATCTCCATGTCTCCATATATATTAATTGGGCCTTTAACTCTCATTAATTAGAGAAACCCCTTCAGAATCCTGGATTCTAGAAATACAGCCAGCATATTTTCTGGATGAAGTATTGACTTGGATGTACGGGAATACTTCCCAAAGGTATAAGAATGCTCTGAGCATTACAGTACCCGAGGCAGGGTAAATGAAAACCAGATTACTTCCTGTTCTAACTTCGGCTCTCAAAGGACTATGTTCACAGCTTTGCCTTCACTAAATTCTACTTTGTAAGTTCAGGTCTGCAGCATTTCTTCACTGCTGCAGCAAAGCAAAACTCTTTGGGTGACCTGGATTAAAAGAACATCCTACCAGCGGAAGTTTTCAAACCCTATCCAGGTGGGAGATCAAGCACATAAGATAACACGTTGCCCCAAAGGAGAAAAAGAGTTCACTAAAGGAGTCCTGACAATTAACTTCTTTCATCTTTTAAGCCATTTTTTTAAGGGGAACATTTGCTAACGCTAACAGCAAACGATATTTGAGATTTCATCCTCCACCTAGTCATTAAAAAGGAGAAAAAAGGGTGGAAAAAACACATTTTACTTCCACCCTTTGCATTTGTACACCTTAATTGCCATCATGCTTTCATGCTGGCTTTCCAGCATCTTGTCATTTCCAGATGTCAAGAGCATCCTAGTTAGAAGATGTTTCCTTTTTAGTCTCCCTCCTGCAATATTTATGCCTTTAATTCTCCAGCACAGATTTTTTGTGTTCTGCTGTGCGATGACATGTGGATGGCTACTCGTACGATTTTGTATTTCCACATCATTGGCATTTTATGATGGAATAGCTTACAGGTGACCTCCACCCCCTCTGTAATTATTCCCCCAGCCTGCCCCACACTTTCTTGCAAAAGATGGAACGTCTGAAAAGCAAGGACATTTATTCTCCTCCAACCTTACTCGTCTTATTCTGGAGAAATCTTCAGTGCCACAGAAATGAAACATCGGTGCTGTGGTGGCGCAGTGGTCAGAATGCAGTATTGCAGGCTACCTCCTCTCACTGCCAGGGGTTCAATTCTGACTGGCTGAAATTTGACACAACCTCCCATCCTTCTGAAGTCAGTAAAATGAGGAAGCCCATTGTAAACCATTCAAGAGTGCCGTAAAGCACTATGAGGCGACATAGAGCCCTGGTGGCATAGTAGTTAGAATGCAGGATTGCAGGCTAACTCTGTCCACTGTCAGGAGTTCAATTCTGATGGGCTCATGGTTGACTCAGCCTTTCACATTTTCAAGGTCAGTAAAATGAGGGCCCAGATTGTTGGGGGCAATATGCTGACTCTATAAAATGCTTAGAAAGGGCTGTAAAGTACTTTGAAATAGTATCTAAGCCTGAGTGCTAGTGCTATTGCTATCATGGAGCTTCCGTAGAAGACACCATCCAATACAGCTGTGTCAGTAGAAGCTTAGCCAGTATATGAATGAAAAACTAATTAGTGCCTGGCTCAGACAGCACATCAAAGTGTATTTTGTTTTTAATCCTTGTTTGTTGAACAAACTAGGCTGCTCTGGTTTGGACATAATGCTCAGCCATAAATCACATTTTCTAAAACACCATAGCTGGCTTTTCTTAATGTACTAATCAAAACCAACCAACCCATGTTCGGCGTTAGTGCCAGGACCTTCAAATAATTTTAAACTAGAAGATTCAATCAAAAAGTGTCAGGCAAAACAGCAGACTGAAGACATACCCAACACGTTCTAAATCAAGATAGATTTGATTATTTACTAACTCAGCACTGGATACAAAATTAGTTCTTAACAGTTTTTCTTGTATGTCCTCCCCGTCACCATAGTAACTCAGTATCACACAGGCTTTGATAAACTGGCCTTTAGAGCAGCCTCATGAAGCACCTAACAAGGTTGAGATGAAGGTTGAGACTCTTAAATATAAAGATACATCTGTGATCTAATAAGAACCCTTGGCCTTGAGACCTTGTGAAGCTGTTTTGACCCTTTTAGAAATAGAATAGCCATGGCTATGTTTATTTTGCTCTTCAGAGAGAGTCTTCCCAGTGAATCCTATTCCAGTTCAGTTTACAAATGTTCAGGAAGGTGGAGAAATAGCTCTGAAAAAAATGTAGAATAGAATTCTTTATTGGCCAAGTGTGATTGGGCACACAAGGAATTTGTCTTTTCTTCATTTATCTGGGAGGGACTGTATTTTTTTTTACTTTGTCCCAAAAGGTCAGGTTCTCTGTTGCCCCTTTGGATTGACTTGATCAGGTCAAGACCCAAGTCTTAGTGGACCCACTTCCAGTCCCTTCATTCAACATATGAAGCCAACCAATAAGCAGACAGAGAGGTCTAAAGCCAGACGAAGGGAGCAAGTTAAGGTCAACAAGTCCAGGAAGGATATGAATAGAATAAATTATTGGTTAGAATTTACCAGTGTGGCAAGTCATTGCTTAACTAATTACTTTAAACTATAACAATAGGGTCATAACCCTACTAACTCTCAAACCATGGTTCATAAACTTCATTGACATTGGTGGATACAACACACTACGTGTAGAGTAGTAAAGCATTTGGACACTTTGGTGCTTAAGATGAATCATGTTTGGGAGACCTAGAGGGAGGGGAAAGACCCAGAAGTTGATATAATTTAAAATGACAGGATAGTTAAATTTGTTTTTCAACACTCTCCTCCTGCTTCCTCAATTGCACTACCTAAAGTTACAGAGCACCCCAAGCTTCAGCGCTGTCCAATTGCCCAAAGATAGAAGTCAATATGGATGGCAAAATGCATGCTGCCATAAACCTCTTCTGCTAAAATAGAATGGTATTCTCCAAAGCATCTGAAGCTAAAGACAAGAAACAATGGATGAAAACTAATCAAGGAGAGAACCAATCTAGAATGAAGGAAAAATTTCCTCACAGTCAGGACTATAAACCAGTGGAATAAATTGCCTTCGGAAGTTGTGGATGCTCCAACACTGGAAATCTTTAAGAAGAAAACAGACAGTGATTTGTCTGAAATAGTATAGGCTTTCCTGTTTGAGCAGGGGGTTAGACTAGAAGCTCCCTTCCAACTCTCTGTTAATTTGAGTCTGTGGGGAGAAGAAGAGGAGAAAACTAGAGATCAGGACAGATTAAGTAAGAAGTATCTAAGTGTCCAACAGCCCCATAGAACAATTAGGAACAAATGGGTAACCGAAGAAGCTGGACAGGTTAGTGATAGTAGATTTCTCAGGGGCTACTTATCTCAGGAAGCCCAAAATTTGTAGTTTAGCATGTTGCATAAACCCTCATAACCATGGATTCAATACTATCATAGTTAAATAACACTGGCTCAGTGTGATGTGTCAACTAGGTTACAGAGACACCCCGGTAGCTGGGTGTTGTTGATTGCATGGTTGCCTCCAATGTTGATAGCTGATTGCTTGGTTGCATCCAGGGATAGCAAACTGATTGTATTCTGTCCCTATAATCTTATCCTCCATCAAGTTTGGGAAGACCCAATAAACAATAATAAAAATTATTGCAAAAAAAAAAAACTCTGGGAAGATCTTTACATACATATGACTATTTTGGAGATCTAACAGGCTTATCAAAGTTAAATAAACATATTGGGAAAACTTTGTTCTGTGTTCGGTGTCAAATTTAGTAGTACCAGTCCATCAGGCCATAAGGAATTTTTATCACCATGCTGTAAGAATCATTATCTGTTGGTTTTGGCACAACAGTTGGCTACCAAAGGGGCATCAAAGCTTCTCCCTCCTTCTAATCATTGACAATTCTGCAAAAGTATCCTTTTCACAAGGCAAGCCCACATTTGAAGTACAGAGGGGAATGATGGTTACCAGTTCCAAGGCCCCACATACTACATTGCAAGGTTTTTCTACATTCTTCATTCACACAAAAGGAGGCTGTGTTCTTCAAAAAAACATGGGTTAGGCTTGCCAACTTTCTACCCGCTCCTAATTTCCTGCTTTCTTTGCAGACATTAACAAGTGACAACACTATAAAATCTCTACCTGGGAATTTCTGCAAATGCTCCCCTTAATGCCATCTTTTCATGTAAATTGGCCAGCTTAGCATAAGCAAAAGGGTTATGATGTTTTCTCCTTCCTGGCCCTTTTGCTACGAAGACATTTCCCATTTCTTTCCCTTTGCTCAGGAGGTGAGTTCCTTTTGCTTTGGACTATTAAAACATATCAGTGCAGCTCATTCTATTGCCAATTTGATCTCCTTACTGCTTTTTGTTCAAATAATTAACCCATCCAACAAGGTCCAAATTAATGTCTTTTGGCAAGGCAGTGCAGGAAGATAAGTGAAATCATATCTCTGAAACATGCAGGGTTAATTTTTAGGTGCCCTGGATACCTACAGCATCTCTGAGCCAAAGGAAGAATTGTTATTGCATGAAAGTGGTGTTGGGGGAGATTCTGGAATTCCTGAAGATAATGGAAATAGGATGAATCAAAGCAATTTGTTACGAAAAGACCTGCCGTGGGCAAAGAGGTAAAATTCAAATACTTCATAATCCTGATTCACACAATGCACTGAAGCATAATGGGGTTTGTTTCATTTCAGCTTAAGGCATCAGAACCCAACCATTATGTTCTGGAAATTCAACCATTTGTAGTTTTATCCTATAAACCATGGTTAATTATGTTTTTAGCATGTGCGTCCACAGGAACATAGTGGTGTTTTTCGTTCTTATCTGAATTTTAGATTAGGCAGATGGGTCTTATAAATAGCCTCTCCTGAAGCATGATGGAAAAAGACCTGGTACCATAGCTACAACAAGATACTAGCCTTAGAAATGTGGTCTATGAGTATGTGATTTAAAAAAAAAAAAGTCCATAAAAGACCATAAGAGTCATGGTGGCACAGTGGTTAGAATGCAGTACTGCAGGCTAACTCACTGCCCGCTGTAAATAGCAATAGCACTTAGACTTATATATCATTTTTACAGTGCTTTACAACCCACTCTAAGCAGTTTACAGAGTCAGCCTATGGCCCTCAACAATCTGGGTCCTCATTTTACCGACCATGGAAGGATGGTAGGCTGATCAACCTTGAGCCAGTGGGACTTGAATTGCCAAACTGCTGGCAATCAGCAGTCAGCAGAAGTAGCCTGCAGTACCGCACTCTAACCACTGCGCCACCACGGCTAAAGCACTGTGAAGCAGTATATAAGTCTTATTGCTATTGCTATTGCTATCAATAGTTCTTTAAAAAACAAAGCAAATTTTACAAATGTCTACCAAATTCTCATTAACAAGATAACAGGTAAGCAAATTAAGAGCAAGGAATTTGATGTGTCTCTGGAGAAAATAAGCATCAAAGAGTTTGTAATGGATAAGCTTTAAGTACAGGAAAGCCGTGCAGATTATATACTTTCTATGTTTCCTGCACTTTTTGATATTTTTTATAAACTTCTCACTATTAAAATAGCCTACAAATATTGCAAATAAATAATTTGCTTTTTATAAATTTCTTACCACTTATCATAGTTGTTAACTTTGACTTCTGTGTTTCTCCTTCAGAAATAACATATGTAATTATTTTGAATGCTGTCTTTTACCAAGAAGAAAAGGACAATCTAATTCACTTGATTTATTCCTCAAGTAGCCCACCCACTAAAAGAACTGCTGTAATTTGAGGACTACCTTTATAAAAGATTATCTTGTTTCCAAGGTCTGGACGAATAGACCATTAATAATATCCTAAAAAATGTTGTTGGAAGAAATATCCAGGTCCAGATCCAATCTGGGAGAAAGGCACTGGAAATAAAATGGAGGCTGGAGGCTGATTGGAAAGATGGTTTATTGATGAAGCAGAATCACATGTGATTCTGGAAAGCTGACAAAATGGAGTTGAGAGTGGTTGGGTTTTTATACCTTCTTTGGGCTTTGTATCTGAGTTTCCTGTTCCTGTGCAAGAACATGTCTTTTAATATTCTATTGGCTGTTGTTAGATTCCTATGGGGGTCATGCAGGAGTTATGTAGGAGTCATAGCTGGCTCTATAGGCAAAAGATAAAATGCAAATCCTAGGTGCTTGTCTGAGCTAATTTTGTCAACCTTTTGTTTGTTGACCTGGAGTTTCTGTCTGATCCAGTCTTTCTGAATGGATTACCAAATCTGCACTTCTTAAAGCTGGCTTCCTCAGTTTCTGCTTGGGGCAGGGAAACTAGGGCTGGTTTCTTCCTCCCTTAAGAATTTTTATTTCTCCTTTAGGGGAAATATTTTATCCTGCATTTTTAATATTTCCCAAAATAATTCATTCTTCTGGAGGGAAGGCTTCCTACAATGTAAGGATGGGAGCCAGACAGATCTCTGTGGGGGTAGATATTGCAACAACATAGGAGTGCTTCCTGGGTCCTACAAGCTGATATTGTTTAATTGATGAGACCCAGAGTGTGCAACCTACCTTGCTTGACTATCCTTGGTTGGCAGAGACAAACTCTAATTTCACTGCTTCTTGTGCACCCAATGAATTTTGGAGTATGTAAGCCAGGCCAGATTTGCTCCAGGTAGCTGCTTGGAATTGCCGTCTCTTATTTTAACTTGGGAGTCTTTGCACAAGTTGTTGCTTTCAGTTATGGTAATGTGTTGGTCATAACATTAGGATGAGTTTCTGGAACACTTTTGCGGTCATAACCTGACTTAGATGATTGCTGTGTCTACAAAGGGAGGAGAAATGACATTGTACCTCACTCCAAAGTTTCTGGAGAAACATGGGAGCATAAACACAACATGCATAAAGAAAACAGACATTTTGCACAGACTGATGGTGGAATGTGATTATAAAAACTAAAACTACACAGAAGTGCCCTTTGCAACAAATAATATGGTGTCAAGGAAATGCAATCTGTCTACTTCCAGCTCCTGCCAAATTTTGCTTCCCACGTCCCATTGTCTCCAATCAAAAGTCTGTTCCATTCTGTTTCCTGTGAAATAAAACAAGTATTTTTTAAAAATTTCCTCTCTTTCACTCTTCTCATAACATTCAGAAAAATGCAAAGTTTCCCAAAGGTCCAGTTTAAGTATTAGTTAAATTAGTTGGAAATTGTAGACATCTATACCTCAATGCAAATTCCAGATTAGACCAATCCCAAGTCTTTTCCTTGGAGAATTCTGGCCAAGTTTAAAGATACGTGATCTTCATTAACCCTGTAGATTCAGTGCTCATTCTTAGATTTTTTTTTTATTTAAATCTTGGAACCTCCAAATCCATTCTGGGCCACATCAACTTTTCAAATGGATGGATGGATGGATGGATGGATGGATGGATGAATGAATGCATGAATGAATGAACGTTGTCTGTAGGTAGATACACTTTTGAGTTTGAGAGTCTAATATTAGAATGGATGTTTTGTTTCTCCCTCTTTGAAAGAATAAAAGAGAGGAAACCAAACTATGTCATCGAATTTGAAAAATTAACTGTAAAAAATAGTAATTTGGAGCTCTCTCGATACTTGCTTTAGCTTAGACAAAGAAGTGAAATTCTATTTATAAACAAAATAGGTCTAAGGTGACATCAGCAAGCTTTTCATTTCCTAAGCATACCAATTTAAAGTGAGATTTGTTCCTCTCCTCATGAACGGATTTGCAATTTGAGATTTTATAAATATTTTGTACATGCGCTGCCATTGGACTGTTATATATTCCTAACATGCTCTGTACTATTAACATTTATTGTCTCAGTGACTGATATAGATGTGGTTTCAGAGCAATGGAAAAAAGAGGGCAGTTATCATCACCCTTCCCATTTCTAGAAAATCCTCTCAAGATTGATGGCAAATAACCAGCTTTCCAAAAACAGAATGTGCTTATTTTCTTTCTTAAGCAAGCATTCCGATAGATTTAACATATTGGTTGTTTTTTTTTACAGACAATGGAAACTTCCCCAAATAAACATAAAGAAATGAGTTTCCAAAGTTTCTGAACCATCCCTCCTGGAGACCTCACATTGTCATTGAGCTGTTTTTTTAACCTTCCTTTAAAAATGATCTATTCCATCTGCAAATAGATGGTCTTCTTACATAAGAGAGAAGAAGGTGAAGGTGGGGGAGGAAGAGGAGGAGGAGGAGGAGGAGCAGAAGGAGAAGGAGAAGGAGAGAAAAAAGTAGACAATGGGAAAAGTAGGTTAAAAGGAAAAAGAAGACAATGAACCAAGATAATATTTATTTATTTATTTATTTATTAATTCGACTTATATGCGCCCCTCTCCGAGGGACTCAGGCGACTCACAACTAAAATAGAATACAACAATAAGTTACTTAAAAATATATTAAATTAAAGCCGAATTAATATTAGTATTATTATTAAAACCCCAAAATTACGTATATATTACGTATAATATAGAATGCAATGGGGTTTTGAGAACTGAAATGACTACTTATCAGAGGAAACTTTCCAAAAAAGATGTTTGCTAAACCATTTTCTGATGGCTACCTAAATAGCTTTTGAGCCAACTCCACATCAAGAAGAACATAGTAGATCTTCTTTACTTCCTATTTTACTACTTCGGGTGTCAAGGGAGACACAAAATTCTGTTTCATGCACTGCTAGAGGCATCAACCATTGTTATTTGATACTGTTGTAGAGTGTCTTTGGTGTTGTCTCTCCATCTTCCTCTGGGGTCTGCCTCACCTTCCTTGACCTTCTCCTCTTTTTGTATATGCCTTGTACAGAATGGAATCCCAAGACAATCTCTCCAGGTGACCTACCTCTCTATTTCCTCTTTCTGTTTGTAGTTTAAGATTGGTTCTGTGCCAATTGTCTATGGAGGTTATCAGTCATCCAGGTCATGGTTGCCCCAGAGATATTTTTCCAAGGGGCAACTGAACTTTCTGGTTTTTCTTTGAAGATGTTTCACTTCTCATCCAAGAAGCTTCTTCAGCTCTGACTGGATGGTGGGGAATGGAAGGATTTAAAGTCCTTGCAGACCGCTGGTCATTTGCATTCTTTTAGCAAGTTGTTGAGGACGCGTGGGGGTTTATCTGTGTCCTCAGGGTTACCAGAGTAGTGCAAACAAACACATCAAGATTAGATTAAGCAGTCCATCTGCATTTAAAAAACACAGGCTGCTCTTTTGAAGACAGCAGAGTCCACATGTTGGACAGAGATGACCACTGGTTTGAAAGAGGGTTCAAAGAGGCCATCTATGTCAAAATTGAACAGCCCACTCTCAACAGAGGGGGAGGGATACAATATCATCTATCTCCAGTCTACAACACAGTCCTTTCAACCATTCCAAGTAGGCTCCACACCCATTTGCTCTACTTAGGTGACTCTGATGACATAGATAAACTTCCAGGTGGCCTCAATGACTTGCTAAAAGAATCAGGTGTGGGATTCTACCAGTTTGCACTTATTCTTTAGAACCAGTTGTTAACATTCTAAGCAGTTTGGAGAACTGGTTGCTGGAAGAAATTACTGGCCTAATCCTGTAAGGAAGGCAGGAAGGAAACATTCTGGTGTTGCTTACAGAAACTGCCTCTTCGTTAACCCTTATGACATTCTTGGCAGGACTAGACTTCCTGTCTCAGGAACGTCTCTGGAGTTTTTTCCCCCTCCTTTGCTGCTACTGTGCTTGTGTGGAGTGACCATTCAAAGTTACAATGGCACTGAAAAAAGTGACTTATGACCATTTTTCACACTTACGACTTTTGCAGCATCCCCACAGTCATGAGAGGCCAGGCAAGGAAGTGCATTCCTCAATGTGAGTGATATTGAGTTGGCCACATCCAGCCAATAACATGACCACCAAGCCATATCCACCCAGTCACATGACCACCAAGCCATGCCCACCACCTAAGCCATGCCCACAGAACTGGTTGTTAAAAAAATTGAATCCCACCCCTGAAAAGAATGCTTATTGGGCTTATTTGACTAGTTTAATTGTATTTTTAATATTTGTATTCTCGTTTTTTATTGTAAGCCGCCCTGAGTCCCTCGGAGAGAGGCCCTATAATACAAATAAATAAATAAATAAATAAATAAATAAATAAATAAATAAATAAATGACCAGCTGTCTGTAAGGAGTATAAATCCTTCAATTCCCCACTATCCAGTCAGAGCTGCTCTTTGGATGAGAAATGAAATGACTTCAAAGGAAAACCAGAAAGTCCAGTTGCCTCTTGAAAAAGCACTTTTGGGACTTCTATGCCAATTCTTTCTCTTATGATCCCATTTCCAATTTTATCTCTTCTGGTCACTCCAGCAGCTTTCCTCGGACATCCTCAAACAAAATAGATAAAGGAAAAATAACGCTCGAAGTGAATTGGTTATGCTCTGGCAGAAAGAAACCTATTTGACTGATGGACTTATGAAGAGCTTTTCTGATCAGGTGAAAACACCTGGCAGATCTGTGGATAAGGAATGTTTAAAGAAATCCATCACAGATGACCTGCCAACTCAAACATTATTAACAGATGTTACTTTATCACTGCCCATTGTTCTTGGTTAGAAAGCTTTGTCCAAGTCAGCTCAGAATCTGGAGAACTGTAGGGAAGGTTTAAGGAATGCAGGGATTTTTAAAGTAATATTTTAGAACTCAGTTGCATAGGAAAAATGACATTTTGTGAAGAGTTGCATAAAAACACCATATTAAAGAAATTTATGGTCTGTACAACAGCAATTACCATGTTCCAGGGCTTACTCTTTTTCATGATTCACTGGAAATCCTTGCAGAAAGGAATAATTTGCAAGTTTATGACAGTGACCAAGAAAAGACTTCCACCTGACACCTGCATAATTATCCTGGACTCAAGTTGTGCTTGAGGACTGGACTGAATTTCTAGGAAGGACTTCTTTTGTCTTTGATCCTTGGAGATGATGCTTAGGAGAATTATTCATCCCAACCAATTGATGTATAGTATTTATGTCGTTGGTTTGAGCTCCGAGCTTGGTGATTTGGTTGCAAACTTTTTGTCCCCATTTGAAGAGATCTCTTCAGTACACTTTGGGTTGTGCTTGTTTGGGGGATTTAAATACCTTTCTGAATCCTGTTCTGATTTTGGGTTATGTAATTGGCTTGCTGTAGTTGCTGAGTCATAGTCCTTGGTTGTATGGTATCCTTGGTAGCCACTTTGCCTTTTAATTCATTGTAAAAAAAATAAAAAAAACCCTCTTATGCATCCAAAGTCACAGTTGTGAGATGGGTGGCCATATAAACCAATTCAAATAAATAAATTAGGAGGAAGATCCTCTCTTTCTGTTTTAGGCAGGTGTTCTTGCTCTCTACCATAGTTTCTGTAACTGCAGTGGAGAAGAAAAAACAACCTGGGGGTGGAGTCAAGAGAGGACTCAGCCTACAATCATTACATGTTCACAAACACTCAAAGTCCAGCCCCCCTTGAATTCCATTGACTCTTATCTAGCACCAGTCTAGTGCTGACTATTAATTGACTAGATTTTTGTGTGTAGGCTTAAGCAATACATCTTAACTGAAACTTAACGTAAGATCCCGATTCTTTGAGCCTGAATGAACTTTGCTTATCTATGACCTTTCTGTGTAAGACACTTCACCCTAGATGCAGTGCTGGGATTCCAAATTGTGCACTACCAGTTCTGAGCACTTCACGTGTGCACGCAGCTCTCAAAGATCACCCTCAGTGAGGTGAGCTGTTTGTTAGCTCAGCTGATGCGTGGCAATCTGTTCTGCCACATGAATCAGCTGAGCTAAAAAAATCAGTGGAATAAAGGACAGGAAAGAGCAGGGGCAGATGGGCAGGGCCAGCCAAAAGTGGTATTTGTCATTTCTCGGAACTAGTCAAAATTTGCGCTACCGGTATACCAGAACCGTTACAAACCGGCTGAATACCATCTCTGCCTTTATGCTACTATATCCGTGATGGTGAACCTATGGCACATGTGCCACAGTTGGCACACAGAGCCTTTTGTGTCAGCACACGAGCTGCAGGCAAACTTACCTCACTGCATATGTGCGTGCCTCAGAAGCTGATTTTTGATGGGTTTGAGGCCTTTTTCGGCCTCCCAAAAGCTTAAGGAAGGCTTCTGCAGGCTTCTACAAGCTTTGTAGGCCGAAATCTAGCCCCGTTTTGTCACTTCCATTTTTTTCAGAAAAACAGGAAGTGATGAAGCTACCTACAAAGAAAAAGCTCCTCTGGGAAGCGAAAAGGCCTCAAACTGGCCGAAAATCAGCTGTGAGGTGCAGTGCAGGTAAGGGGGCGGCAGCAGGGGTGGGATTCAAATTTTTTAACAGCCGGTTCATGTTATTGGCTGGGCATGGCCAACTCAATATCATTCACATCGAGGCACACATCTCCTCGCCTGGCCTTTCATGACTGTGGGGATGCTGCATCAGTAGTAAGTGTGAAAAATGGTCATAAGTCACTTTTTTCAGTGCCGTTGTAAGTTTGAATGGTCTCACCACACAAGCAAAGTACCAGCAAAGGAGGGGAAAAAAACTCCAGAGAAGTTCCTGAGACAGGAAGTCTAGTCCTGCCAAGAATGTAATAAGGGTTAACGGAGAGGCAGTTTCTGTAAGCAACACCAGAATGTTTCCTTCCTGCCTTCCTTACAGGATTAGGCCAGTAATTTCTTCTAACAACCGGTTCTCCGAACTGCTTAGAATGTTAACAACCGGTTCTAGAGAATAGGTGCAAACTGGTAGAATCCCACCCTGAGTTTATTCCCTGTTTTTGAAGTGCAGCTGCTTTGTGTGGCACAGCAGATTGCTGCATGGCAGCTGCTGAAGCAACAGGGAGAGTGCAGGATTGCAGGAGGCAAGTCAGAAAGCCTCTGTGCATGCGTAAAGTATGTGTTGGGCATGCACATATGCGCAAAGCATGTGCATGCATGCAAAGCATGCCCACCAAGCCACGCCCACCAAACCAGTGGTAAAAATGTTTGAAACACACCACTGTAGTAATACCTCGATCAACTATAACTACCCATTGGATCTTTAACTTTAAATGAGATCTTGTGATCCAAACTGGGATTCAAAAATATGCAATTGTGGGATTTGGGTAGTAGTAGCTGGAACTGGATGTGTTCTCAGTATTAATCTCCACTCCACCGAAAAATTTAAACCTTTCCCTGAAACAGTTACAAGTCTGACTTTAATTATCTCTTCAGAGCCTAAACCTTTCCATTTCACCTGGGTTTTTAAAAAATTATTATTATTGCAAAATTGGATTTTGATATCTGCAGCGACATCTTTAGATGGAAGCCATTTGCTTTTGCACCATGTATGCATTTCTTCTTTTTTTTATGTAAAGCATTTTTGAAGCATTGGGGAAAAGTAGTATAAAATATTTTAATAAGGCAAATTTAAAAGAGGCTTCCTCTGCCTCCTTCTATTCTTCTTAGCAGCAACTTTTGACAGTCAGCAGTGCTTGGAGAAGGAGGTCAAATACACGCACACGCACACACACACAAATGGAGAAGACAACATCTTTGAAAGAACTGCCAGAAATCTTGATGTGTGGATTTGAGAACTGAGGAAGGAAGGAAGGAAGGAAGGAAGGAAGATGAGGAGGAGGGAAGGAAGGAAGGAAGGAAGGAAGGAAGGAAGGAAGGAAGGAAAGAAAGGAAAGAAAGGAGAGAGAGAAAGAAAGAAAGAAAGAAAGAGGGAGAAAGAAAGAAAAGGGAGGGAGGGAGAGAGAGAGATAAGGAAGAAGGGAGAGAGGGAGGGAGAAAGAAAGTAAGAATAGACAACCTCTTTGAAAGAACTGCCAGAATCTTGATGTCTGGCTGGCAGGACTATCAAATGCATCGTGTGAAGGGCTTTTAGTCAATGGGGAGGCAGAGATGCTGCCAAGACGGCAGCCTGCAGGTAACACAACCTAGCAAAGACCAGAAGCTTTGTCAGTCAAAGAAATAAGTGGTTTTCCTAGCAACTTGATAGCAGGTTCTGAGAATAATCATTCCATTGACTGTCAGCCTCTGCCTACGTTTTTGCAGGACTTTGGTTACGTTTCAAGTGTGTCACTGCTTGCTGGGCAGCTGGATTTGAGAGCTGAGCATTAAACATTGTATTTTATTCACCTTAAACTTAGTCAAGCATGGGGAAAGGATATCTCTCTGTGTGTGTGGTTTTTTTTTAAAGTATTATTTATCTGCAGAATCAGAAGAGAAGTTTGGCTGGGATTTTATTTGACGGCCGATAAATGAAGGAACTTTTTCTCATAAACCCCCAAAACTTTCTTGTCATGGAAGTTTTCCATGGATGGGCAGCCTGATGTTCTCCAGATGTTCTGGACAATAACTCTTCCAGGTCTCTTGCTATTTGCCATGCTGACCAAGCTGAGGATAATTCAAGTTTAAACATCTGGAGGGTGCCAGGTTGTTGTCCCTTGTCCAAGTAGATGTAAAAGCAGATTTCGTCCGCCTGGAACCCGCTTTGTATATCGGACATTAACACAATTGAGCGGGTTCAGAGGTATTTCTTGAGAAAAGTTCTCCACTCACAATAGAATTCCCTATGCCCCTGGGCTTGAAATTTGGTCCTGGACAATCTAGATCTGCGCCGCCTGTGGTCTGATCTAAGCATAGTACAAAAATTGTCTGCTACAAAGTCTTACCTGTCAACGACTTCTTCAGCCTCAATCACAATAACACACACGGGCAAACAACCGATACAAACTCAAGGTAAACCGCTTCAAACTCAGTTGCAGAAAATACGACTTCAGCAACAGAATGGTCAACGCGTGGAACGCCCTACCTGACTCAGTTGTTACAGCCTCAACCCCTCGCAGCTTCAACCTCAAACTGTCTACCGTGGATCTCACCCCTTTCCTAAGAGGTCCTTAAAGGGGCATGCATGAGAGCATCAGTGTGCCTACCATCCCCATTTATCTGTATTTACTTCCTTTGTTCTTGTTTATGTTCATACCTACACTTGTTATCTTGTACATGTTTGACAAAGAAATAAATAAAATTAAAAAATAAGAGGAAGAAGGTTCAGATCTGCAACTATTCACAAATTAGCAGTAATTCTGAGAGGGTGCCCATAAAGGTGGAGCTACCATGCTGTATTAGATGGGCCAGGGATTTATTCCAGAAAGGCATTGCTTATGTCCTTATGTTTTTAATCATGATTACATGCTTTTTTTCACCTTGTCCACCTGCTTTCAGGGCTCACACTTCAGTTTATATAAGGCAAAATTCCCTGTTAGAAAGTCTTGAAGTATGACTCAGTTCCTAGTTTTTCTGGCATTCATATCCTGATTAATAAAATTCAATCACATTTTCCTGATACGAATTCTTGTGGAAAATGGTTTTGCCAGACAGAGTGCATATAGCAATAGCAACAGCACTTAGACTTATATACCACTTTATAGTGCTTTACAGCCCTCTCTAAGCAGTTTGCAGAGTCAGCCTATTGCCCCCAACAATTTGGGTCCTCATTTTACCCACCTCGGAAGGATGGAAGGCTGAGTCAACCTTAAGCCTGATGGGATTTGAACTGCCAAACTCTAGGCAGCTGGCTGCAGAAGTAGCTCGCAGTACTGCACTCTAACCACTGTGCTACAGAGGCTCCTAATATATACTATATACTAAATATATAATATTTATATAAATATACAATATAAATATATAATATAAATATATATTATATACTAAAGTTAGGAAAAAGAAAAGAAGGAAGGAAGGAAGGAAGGAAGGAAGGAAGGAAGGAAGAAAAAAGTGTGAGAGAGAGTGGAAGGAAGGAGGGAGGGAAAGAAGAAGAAAGAAAGAGAGAGAAAGAAAGAAGGAAAGAAAAATGAAAGAGGAAGGAAGAGGAAGGAAGGAAAAAGAGAGAAGGAAAAGGAAGAAGAAGAAAAGAAAGAAAGAAAGAAAGAAAGAAAGAAAGAAAGAAAGAGAAAGAAGGAAGAGGAAGGAAGGAAGGAAGGAGGGAAGGAAGGAAGGAAGGAAGGAAGGAAGGAAGGAAGGAAGGAAGGAAGGAAGGAAGGAAACCACACGAGAACCAGTAACACCTGGTTATTTTTAGTTGATACAGATAAAAAACAGTTGGGATCAATGTGACTGTCACTGTGGCATTTTAACCAATATTGGACATCCTTGTTGTTATAGTTGAATCAATTCATTGGGTTAGTTCAGCTACTTTTACCTTACAATGCAGGGTTGGATAATAAAAACAAGCTTATTTCTGAACTAATAAACTATGGTGTTGGGAGAATGACATTATAGCATATTATAATGGAAATCTGCACTCTTGCAACAGAATAATCCACAAATTCCCCGGCCGCATTTTACACATTTGCGGTGGGGGTAACACCCAGCTTGTGAGCTAGTTTATAGTCTCTATTTTGAGCTAGTTCAGTATGTCATGTAAACCCAGGATACTCAGTAAAACATAGTTTGTTGTGTGTAAATATGTGACAGGAACACAACCCCTGTGAATTCTCTGGAAGATTTATGGAAAAATTAGATTTTTTTTTCTTCGATGCCTTCTCAGAAAATCCCTGCATTTTTCTGGAAAGGAGGTCATCTCTGCAATACAAAGAATTTAGGAATGTGCTACTTAGTTAGATGTGCTCTGAATTTAGAGCACTCAGGGCCTCAAGTTTAAATTAAGGAATTAAAAACTGAACGGTTCTTAGAACATTTGCCAGTATTATTGGAATATAGTATTGTTGCCCAGAGTTAAAATAGGTAACTCACTAACTCTAGTGAGAGGAGAGAAAAATATGTCATGGTGAAGTCTGCACCTCTTTTCCCACACACCTCTTAACCAGTGGTGGGATTCAAAAATTTTTACTACTGGTTCTGTGGGAGTAGCTTGGTGGGCGTGGCAGGGGAAGGATACTGTAAAATCCCCATTCCCTCAACACTCCTGGGGAAAGATTACTGCAAAATCCCATTTCCACCCCAGCCTACTAGCCTGCTTTCCAGCTCCATTCTCTTGTGCAGGGCAACCAAAGAAGTCCCAACCAATCAGCTGGGACTCAGAAGGCAGAGACTAGATGCGGGTGGGGCTAGTCAGGGGCGGTATTTGCCAGTTCTCCGAACTACTCCATATTTCCCCTACCGGTTCTCCAGAACTGGTCAGAACCTGCTGAATATACCACCTCTGCTCTTAACGTGTGAGTGGTGTTGCTGTCCACACAACAAAGATATGACTCCTCCAGGCATACTGTTCACACTGGAGTTTTCTCACTTATCTTTTAAGGGAAGAAAAGAACCTTCCATACATATAAGAGGTTAACCAGCTAGCAATGTGATGGTGACTCCTTCAGGAGGTCATGTTCTCACAAGCTTTCCTGGGTCATCTCAAAGTTTGGCCCAGGATATGATGTCATTAAAGAACTTTAGGGGGCAGTTTTTCCAATTGCTACTTCCGGCTGTGAAATCTGCACTCTGTAAAAGGCAGATAGGAGAAGGGTAGATTGATTGATTGATTGATTGATTGATTGATTTGTTTGTTTATTTATTTATTTATTTATTTATTTATTTATGAGATTTATTTATTTATGAGATTTATATGCTGCCCTATCTCCCTGAGGACTCAGGGCGGCTTACAATACTAAAAACAGTACAATATAAATATTAAAAAATTAATTAAACCAGGAATCTCATAAATCGATTAAAAATTTAAAAACAACCACTAAAACCACTAACCCCCCCCCCTTCAGTCTGGGTAGGCTAGTTGGAACAGCCAAGTTTTTAGGCCAACGGCAGATGCCTTTAAACTGTGTGGCTGGTTTTGCTTCACATGAACTACAAAAAAATAACAGAGTCCTCACCAAAAATATCGCATGAAGCCAAGATTGCAAAAACAGAGAGTGTCATTCCGCCTGGGCATGGCTAGTCTAAGCGAAGAGAAGGACCAGGGGAGACATGATATCAGTCTTCCAATATTTGAGGGGCTGCCACAGAGAGGAGGGGGTCAAGCTATTTTCTAAAGCACTTGAAGGCCAGACAAGGAATAATGGATGGAAACTGAACAAGGAGAGATTCAATCTGGAAATAAGGAGAAACTTTCTGACAGTGAGAACAATCAACCAATGGAAGAGAAGTTGCCCTTGGAAGTTGTGGGAGCACCATCACTTGAGACTTTCAAGAAGAGATTGGACTGCCATCTTTCAGAAATGGTGTAGGGTCTTCCGCTTGGGCGGAGGATTGGACTAGATGACCTACAAGGTCCCTTCCAACTCAATATCACTCACATCGAGGCATGCATCTCCTCGCCTGGCCTCTCCTGACTGTGGGGATGCTGCAACAATCGTAAGTGTGAAAAATGATCAAAAGTCACTTTTTTCAGTGCCATTGTAACTTTGAATGGTCACTCCACACAAGCAAAGTACCAGCAAAGGAGGGGAAAAAATCTCCAGAGAAGTTCCAGAGACAGGAAGTGCAGTCCTGCCAAGAATGTAATAAGGGTCAACAGAGAGGCAGTTTCTGCAAGCAATACCAGAATGTTTCCTTCCTGCCTGCCTTACAGGATTAGACCAGTAATTTCTTCTAACAACCGGTTCTCGGAAGTGCTTACAATGTTAACAGCTAGTTCTAGAGAATAGGTGCGAACTGGTAGAATCCCACCCCTGTCCTGATTTCCATGCCTCCTCCTCCTCTGATTCGGCTGCTGGAGGGGCCAGCAACCAACAGGCCAGAACACAGATAAGAATGTTGCAAATGGTGATCATGTGACCCCAGGATGCTGCTACCATTGTAAATACAAGTGGGTTGCCAAGCACTGAAATTGTGATCATGTGACTGTAGGGATACAGCAATAGATGTAAATCCCAAAGGTGCATGCTGGGAGTGATCAGTGGGAAAAGAAGAAAGGACTGTCCTAGTACCTGATGACCGGACACTATAAAGGATGACACTGGAATAACCATGCTGGATATAAAGGACAGAGGGGCATGGAGAGTGCTGATCCATAGAGTGGCTGAGGATCAGCCATGACTGAATGGCTGATGATGAAGATGCTTATCTCCATTTCTAGGCCACTGAGCCAGCGCTCTCTGAAGACATTACTGTGGTCATGTGGTCAGCATGACATCACACCGCAATGCAGAGCATGTGGCGAAACACAGAGTTCTGTTACCTTCCCACCAAAGTTGTACCTATTTATCTACTTGCATTTACATGCTTTTGAACTGCTAGGTTAACAAGAGCTGAGGCAAGTGACGGGAGCTCACTCCATCACTGCGAGATAGGGCTCGAACTGCCAGACTATAGCCACACTGCACCTTTCAAAGATGGCGGGGTGAAGGGAAACAGCTCCACAGATTATTTCCTCTTCTTCACTGCTTTGATCCTGGTGGCTGTAATAACCTGGGGGAAAACACACTGTAGTTTTTGTGAAAGGAATTAGTCCGGTAAAACATTAATGGGTGTACTAAATAACAAGGACAGTTACTTCGTATCAGCCTGTTGCTGGCTTTCAGCCTGAACGGATCAATTTATGATGAAGAAAATGTGCCATCCCCACCCTCAGTTTTAAGTGGATTTTCTCCATGGTTTCTTAAGGCCTATTATAATTATCAAATTAGCCATGTAATATAGCCATTATCTAATATAAATACCATCCTTAACATTATATGTGGGAGTGTGTGTACATATTTTGTGTGTGTGTGTGTGTGTATACTCACACACACACACATATATCTGTATATGTGTTTATGTGTGTGTGTATGATGTAAGCATGCATATACACATTTTTCAATCTCATTCAGCTTGGTGTCTTCCTTGATACATGTTTTCCCTTCTAATGCTCTTTAATGTTAAACTGGATTCTTCTGGAACTGCAAATCTGGTTTATTTTCATGTTTACGGAAGCCTAAATTGATCCTCCATTTAAATTACCAATTATTTATTTTCTAGTTGACTGTCTTCCAAAAGAAGACAAATATCCAGCTTCTTAAAAAAAAGGGGAGGGCAGAGAGGGTATCTCAGTCTTAACCCCATCTGTAAACTGTACTAAGAAGAATCTACTGCCATTCCTTTCCTACAGCTGCATTTGTGTTATCTGAGCAAGCGTGTGTATTGTAGATTCTCTTCTGACGCTGCGGATGAAGGGGTAATTTGCACAGAGTCTGTGAATGAACCTCTCTGTAGATGGAAGCCTCTGGTGACCTGCAACAGCTGTCATTTCTAACTGTTGCTACGGCAACTTGCAGAAAGCTCTGTTCCAGAATAAATAGGACTGCTTCTTCTCCTAACTCTGCACTGCCAAAGACTGAATTCTATTGGCAGCCCTGATAGAGTAGCCTTTTTCAGGCACTCCCCAAGCATCCATTCACTGTTTCAAACATGGTCTCGATTTGTTGGGGGAAGGAGGTTCCTGGGGCTGCATGGCTGGAAGGAAAGAGAGACAACTAAAAGCCAGGAGACAGTCAAATTCTGAAGGGTCTAAGTGGATCATTTTGTCCCTCATTCCAATCAACACTTTGAAATACAGAAGAATTCATTTATCCATATGCCAGAGACTCCAAAGAGTCAAGAGCATGAAGTTACATTCATTGAAGACATGCAGGAGAAGGGCAAACAGAGGCTAGGAGGTGGAGTCAAGGGAGGAATCAGCCTGGAGTCATTATGTTCCCACAAACAGTCTACAACCAACCTCTCTTGAATCCCATTAACCCTCCTCATCTTTCTTCTCCAGCTGTAGAGCAGCTGTGGTTGTAGTGGCCCTTCACACAATCTTCATGGAAAACTCTCTTTCCCCCAAAGGAGAAAAAGGTCCATGTACTTCAATCTTCAGGGAAACGGTGTCATGGCCCCTTTGAACATTTTAACTCAACAGTAATTTCCCATTTATCTTCTCGCTAAATGCAATATAAAGTTCACAGAGAGAGGAAATAGGAACGGCGGAGCTGTTGGCATCTCTCCTTGACCTCCACTCTGAGAAGATGCCTTTTTGTTACCTGTTTTGGTGCACAGGAAAGGAGAGAAATATATGTCCCCCTCCCTCCAAGCTGCTTAACTGCTCTAAAATAACTATTCAGTCATATTGGAGAGAAAGCAAATGCGATGGGATGTAATCCCACTCAGATTCCATCCCTCTACTTAATCCTTGCCTTGTGCACCTTCCTCTTCCAACTGGCTCCAAGCATAAGAGCAATAGCACTTACTTATCTACTGCTTTACAATGCTTTACAGCCCTCTTTAAGTGGTTTACAGAGTCAGCCTCTTGCCCCCAACCATCTGGGCTCTCATTTTTCCCACCTGGGAAGGATGGGAGGCTGAGCCAACCTTGAGCCTGGTGAGATTCGAACTGCCATCTCAGCAGTCAGCAGAAGTAGCCTGCGGTAGTGCACTCTAACCACTGCGCCACCATGGCTCATCTGCCACCATGTTAGGATATTGTCATGATTTTGGTGTTGTTTTTGACTTGCAGGGAGTTTTGGTACTTTTTCTTCCTGTCCCTTTCTTCTGATAATCAATATTGATTTGACGGTGATGTTATTATACCCAAGCTGCAGATTTATTTTCTTCCTTACCGTTGCGCGGAGACGGTGCTTTATCGCAAGAGCAAGCTACTTACTTTTTTTTTCCCCATCACAAGGATAATTATCTTGCCCCATTGGAAAAATCATGATGTTTAGATTATATTGAAAAATAATCACGGCCTTTCACCACAGCTACCTCTTCACAGTCAATTGGTTGGCTTTGTTATTAAACACTGAGACTAGAAGATAAACAGGAACCCACAACACATAAAGACAACTGCCTGGGGAGGCAGAACAGAACACCAACACCTCCTTCCAGCATCTCTATTTAGGCCGGGAGATGGTCTGTTTTTCTAGTCTTTATGGAATTCACACAGCATCCTAAATCATGGTTTGTTTGACCACAATTTGTAGAACGAGTTGAATTATTCTGGCTTATACAGACATATTATTCTGGCTCCACACTTGGCCAATAAAGAATTCTCTTCTCTTCTCTTCTCTTCTCTTCTCTTCTCTTCTCTTCTCTTCTCTTCTCTTCTCTTCTTTCCTAATTTCATTCTGTTCTGTTCTAATATATCATATCGTATCCTATTATATTCTATACATTCTATTCTATTCTTTCCTAATTCTATTCTATTCTATTCTATTCTATTCTATTCTATTCTACATTCCAATATCTATTCTATTTTTCTATTCTATTCTACTATTCTTCTCTACTATTCTCTACTTCTATATTCCAATATCTGATCTGATCTATTCTATTCTATTCTTTCCTTACTCTACTCTACTCTACTCTACTCTACTCTATTCTAATCTATATTCCAATATCTGATCGGATCGGATCAGATCTGGTCTATTCTGTTCTGTTCTGTTCTACTCTACTCTACTCTACTCTACTCTACTCTACTCTACTCTACTCTATATTCTATTCTATTCTATTTTCCAATATCTGTTCTGTTCTGTTCTATTCTATTCTATTCTATTCTATTCTATTCTATTCTTTCCTTATTCTATTCTACTCTACTCTACTCTCTACTCTACTCTACTCTACTCTACTCTACTCTATTCTATTCTATATTCCAATATCTGATCTGATCTGATCTGATCTGATCTATTCTATTCTATTCTATTCTATTCTATTCTATTCTAGCATATTATTCTGGCTCATACATAACTTGGTTATGTATAAGCCCCAATTTTTTTTGTCAAGTTGTTAAGTGAATTTTGCCCACTTTGACAACCTCTCTTGCCACAATTGTTAAGTGAATCACTGCAGTTGTTAAGATAGTAACACAGGTTGTTAAGTGATTCTGGTTTCCCCATTGACTTTGTTTATCGCAAGGTCACAAAATGGGATCGCATGAACCGGAGACACTGCAACTGTCATAAATGAGAGTCAGTTGTGAAGCATCCCAATTGTGAATTACACAACCATGGGGATGCTGAAACAGTCATAATTGTGAAAAACGGTCGTAAGTCCCTTTTTTCAACGCCGTTAAAAATTCAAACGGCCACTAAGCGAAGTGTTGTAAGTTAAGGACTATCTGTTTACGCAATTCTAAGCCACAGTGTCTACTAAGCCAAACTGTAATAAAATCCTGGCTGGTTCAGAACTTAATTAATTAATTAATTAATTAATTAATATGCTACCTATCTCACTGTCAAGCGACTTTGGGCAAACCTAGCTTTTTCTTCTTTCTGGAATCCTGAGAACAATTTCACAGGTTACAATGCCTGCCCTGTTTCACTTTGTAAAGGCAATAACTGTTATTATTATTATTAATTTAGACTTGTATGCCGCCCTTCTCCCTAAGGACTCCAGGTGGCAAACATATAAAAAGAGAATACAATTACAATAAAAAATGTTAAACAGCTACAAGTCTATAAATAACTAAAATTTAAATTAAAACAATTTAAAATTACAGCAATTAAAACAATGCAATTAAAACAACCCACCCCCGGGTCAATCCAGGCCGGCCTGCTGAAACAGCCAAGTCTTCATTTCTTGACGAAAGGAGCGGAGATCAGAGGCCAAACGAAGCTCTGCGGGGAGCTGATTCCATAGGACGCTCCCACAGAAAAGGCCCTAGCCCTGGGGACCGCCAGCCAACAGTGCCTAACTGACAGTATTCCCAGGAGGCCCCTCCTGTGGGAGCGCATGGGGCGATCAGAGTGTGATGCTGGCAGGAAGCGTTCCCGCAAGTACCCTGGACCCAAGCCATTTGTTCTGACCAAGGCTTCCCAAGACCATAATTAAACACGGGTTTAGTTAAAACAACTCTTGTTTTATTTCAACGCTGGGAATTATTTTCATCCCCAGCCATTAATGAGTCCCAAATAGTCCCTTCGAGATAAGCACGCACCTTTCTTTCTTTTGAATTGCTGCCAACAACTAGAGTGCCAAATGAATTATAAAAAACCAGCTGAAGTACAAAGTCCACACAGAGCTTCAAGGATTAATCTGAATGGAATGAATGACTTTGCTTCCTGCAAAGGTTTTGTCACCTTTGCCTATCCTTTATACCTTATGGGAGGGGCAATCACCTCCAAGCCTTACTCCTGATTCGGCCCTTTTGTCTCCACTGCTCTTGACTTCTAGCAGTTCTGTGCACTGGGAACAGGCTCCCCTTATTTCTCTGCCTCGCTGCTGCCAGATTCCGGACACTCCGGAGTCAGCCCCCCACTCCCAGGTGGTCCTGGCCCCATCTCTGCATTGGATGCAGGACCCTTGTCCGAGTCCTCTCCAGACTCCCTGACTGGTCCCTGTTCTTCCCCACTGTCCTATTCCACTGCCATTGGCACAGGCTGCCAGTGAACCACAACAATAACAATAAAAGCAAAAAAAAACACAAAAAAAGCACTGTTTATTTCTAACCAGCCTATTTTTAAACATAGTTTTGACCGTAGTATTTCCTTTCTGGGTAATATTCTCTTTATCACTTTTCCCCTTGAAAAGACACACTTCCCACCTTTGTAGCTAAGCTCTCTCTTTGAGCTTCTCCCCATCCGATATATTGCAGATGATAGGCCAGCTGTGGCTTCTTCTGGATACTCAATGTAGAGTGACCCATTGCCAGGCGGGGCTTGCTTTCCTGGCATCTAATTAGCAGAACAGATGATGTGGAAACTTGCTTCCGATGTTGGGATGACTTAATATTCATTGCCACTCCTTCAAATATTATTCCAGGGGCTGTTTTAAGTAAATAATATATGAAGCCCCATCTCCTTCCCTTTCCTCCATTTGCCAGGGCCGCGGGCTTAATTTGCGTTAATGAGGATAAAAATCATCCTGATGGATTGCTTCATTGCAAACCAGGTAAGAGAGGCATTCTTCCGAAATACCTGACTTCAGACAGCAAAAGGTTTAGCTGCCTTTTTTCTCTAAATGGATGTCAAGATTTGTACTTAGCAGCCTCGTGGAAAAGACTTAGGAAGTTATTGCCAATGCAGGTAGCCACGATCGGGACTCAGAATTTCTGCCGCTAAGCGAGGTAGTTGCTAAGTGAGTTCGCACCCGATTTTATGACTTTTTTTCCTTACGGCTGTTAAGCGAATCACTGCAATTGTTAAGTGGATGAGGTGGCTGTTAAACACATCTGACTTTCCCATTATCTTTGCTTGTTGGAAGGCAGGTTTCTGGCCCAGCTTCTCAAACGCGATAAACCCTCTGAAGTGAACTCAAAGTTTTCTTTAATTAGGAGCACCAGCAGACAGGGCAAAAAGTTTCTCTCTCACTATAGGCTAACAAGGCTGTCCAGCTGGAAAATGAATAATTATCTGCCACATCTATTCATCTCTGCCCCTGCCTTTTATCCCCAGAGCTAGGGTGGGGCCTCGCTAGCTCTTCTGTCCCAAGGACTGGCCCACATATTTCCACTGCTCTCCTCTCCTCTGCCTTCTGCACATCCACACGTCAGGCACTGGACCCAGCTGTTCCTCCTCTTCCTCATCAGCCACCTCCAGACCTGGGAGCTGTTGACTCTCCATCTGAGGGCTGATGGATGGCCCAGGCTCTGCCTCTGTTTCTCTCTCTCTGCCAGCTCCATACCCTCTTCCCCCTCAGAGCTCTCAGATTGCCTTGATGCTGACCCTGATTCAGGGGTGGGATTCAAAATTTTTAACAACCGGTTCTGTGGGTGTGGCTTAGGTGGTGGGCGTGGCTTGGTGGTCATTTGACTGGGTGGACGTGGCTTGGTGGTCATGTTATTGGCTGGGCATGGCCAACTCAATATCACTCACATCGAGGCATCTCTCGCCTGGCCTCTCATGATTGTGGGGATGCTGCAATAGTCATAAGTGTGAAAAATGGTCATAAGTCACTTTTTTCAGGGCCATTGTAACTTTGAATGGTCACTCCACACAAGCAAAGTACCAGCAAAGGAGGGGGAAAAAACTGCAGAGAAGTTCCTGAGACAGGAAGTCTAGTCCTGCCAAGAATGTAATAAGGGTCAACAGACAGGCAGTTTCTGTAAGCAATACCAGAATGTTTCCTTCCTGCCTGCCTTACAGGATTAGGCCAGTAATTTCTTCTAACAACTGGTTCTCCGAACTGCTTACAGTGTTAACGACCAGTTCTAGCGAATAGGTGCGAACTGGTAGAATCCCACCCCTGTCCTGATTCCCATGCCTCCTCCTCCTCTGATTCGGCTGCTGGAGGGGCCAGCAACCAACAGGACAGGACACAGATAAGAATGTTGCAAATGGTGATCATGTGACCCTAGGATGCTGCTACCATTGTAAATACAAGTGGGTTGCCAAGCACTGAAATTGTGATCATGTGACTGTAGGGATACAGCAATAGATGTAAATCCCAAAGGTGCTTTTTCAAGAGGCAATTAGATTTCTTTGTTATTCCTGTTGTTGTTTTTTGAAGATGTTTCACTTCTCATCTAAGAAGCTGAAGAAGCTTCTTGGATAAGAAGTGAAATGTCTTCAAAGAAGAAAGTCCAATTGTCTCTTGAAAAAGCAGCTTTGGGACAACCATGACCTGGTTGATTGAGAATCTCCATAGACAAATGGATGTAAATATAAGGACCTGTCATAAGTTACTTTGTTTAGTGCCTTTGCAACTTCAAATAGTCGCTGAATAAAATTGAGGACTACCTATAGATGTGGGAAGCTTTTGGGAAGGTTGGTTAGATGAAGTATAAATCCCAAGTTCACGGCTTTCCAAAAACATTGTACAGCTATGTTCACATGATATGTTTAACCTGGCTACCTTATTAAACCATCTTCTGTTTTGCTCAGTACATTGATAGAATAACAGAATAACAGAGCTAGGAGGGATCATGGGGATCTTCCAATCCAACCTTATATTCAGGCAGGAAACCAGATACCATTTCAGACAAATTGTTGTCCAATCTCTTCTTAAAAATCTCCAGTGTTGGAGCATCCACAATTTCTGGAGGCAAGTCATCTCACTGATTAACTATTCTCACTATCAAACAATTTCTCCTTAGTTCTAGGTTGCTTCTCTCCTTGATTAATGTCATGCCCTTGGTAGAATCGGACTCTGAGGGAAAGGAGGAACAGCCGACAGGGAGTGGAGGTGTGGCTCCGGAGGTTGTGGAGGAGGCTGGGGAAGGGCAGAGGCTGGCTGGGAAGTCAAAGGAAAAACCAGGCCCATCCCCTCTGCATCCTAGGACACGCAGGGAAGAACGGAGAAAGCAACAACTTGGCTTACGAGAGAGGAAGCGGCCATGATCGTCCTCATTGGTTGCAGCTGGGGAGAATAGTATATAAGAGAGATGATTACAACACAGCATTGCCAGAAGCAAAGCATGTTTTATTTTGGGCTGCAGTTATCTTGGCTGGCGTCCTTCCAACAGACTGTGCCTTGTTATCTCCTTGCAGTTGGTAATTACTTATCCTGGTCCATTGTGGAATTTGCTTCATTGTAGTTTGTTGGGGTTTTTTATTTCACCTCTATCTGCTCATTAAGTTTGGACTGTATTGTTTTCTTTTGAAGACTATTTTTGGGTAAGTTTTATCTCCAACTGAGAATTATTGAACAGCGGGGCCAAGTTGGAGGCATTAAAGGACATTTATTTACGTTTTTTATTTTGTTATGTTTGTGTTACACTCTGGGTCATCACAATTAGTTTCCATCCATTGCTTCTTGTCCTGCCCTCGGATGCTTTGGAAAACAAGTTGACCCCCTCTTCTTTGTAGTAGCCCCTCAAATATTGAAAGACTGCTATCATGCCACCCCTATTCCTTCTTTTCATTAAACTGAACAGACCCAGTTCCAACAACCATTCTTTATATGTTTTAGCCTCCAAACCAGTAAAACCAGTAAGAGTGGATACTACACGATCTCAGCTGATAAGGCTGAGAAACTATGGGATGCTCAGTTGTCTTAACATGTTGTGGTTAGCCGGCAGCAGGTACAGATGGCTGAGGAGAGCGATGACCCTGATGAGGGGCCAGGACCATCAGGGAGTGGACTGCTGCCTTCAGAGATTGTGGGGGCTGGTAGCAGTGATGAGGAGGTTCCCGAGGAGCCTGTGCCAAGAGGAAAGAACAATTACAGCAGCACAGGCGACTCAGGAGTAAGGCTGCAAAGTAATGGCCCTTCCCTCAAGAGGATAAAAGCCAGGTTTGAAAAAGTGTTCTTTGCAGACAGCAAAGAAGCTCTGAAGCTCAACTTGTGGACATCTTAGTTCATGAATCTTGTAAATTAGTTCTTATCTCTGGGTTTTTGGCAGCCTTGACAAACAACTTGGCAAGGCTCTTTCTTGTTGGAGATAATTGTTGGAAAGCACCCTTTTATCTGTAAAGGAACAGCATTCATGATTAAACCTTGAAGGGTGGGGGCTGCTGTCTTGTCTGTGTTTGCTCTCTGGGAACCTAGTTGGGTCAGAACATAACACAATCAGGATACAGAGTCCTAAATTCAAATCATTTGCTGCACTTGAATTCAGGCCACTTCTCTTTTTCTCAAATTTGTAATTAGCATGTGAATCACTTCATCTGTATGCGAATGCAGAAGTCTTCTCTACTTAAATTCTTATCACAGAAACTCCAATATATTTAGAGTAGTTTTGATGGTGAAAAAAACACCATTCAGAATACTTGCTGGGCCATCCCACAGCCATAAAATCCAAGCTCAGGTAAAAATTCCACTTATTGAAACAGTTCAGTCTTTTCTGCTGAGGTCAGCAGATCTGATTAAGCCCTACACTGAAACTGGAGAGATACTGGAATATTTAGTAGGTTGTCTATTTGCACATACCCTGAAAAAAGAAAATCTGGCCAAAACCTAATGAAATCTATAAATCCCTAAGGTTGATTAGAAGCCTGAACCAAGTTTTCAAGCTGTTAACTAGTTGGCTGTATTATCCATTCAATCTCCCACTTTAAATACACAGCGGTCAACATGACCTCTGTATATATTCATTCTATGCTGGTTTGTTTGCACTTTGCCCTCTTAAGATTTTAAATGGGATTACTGTTTGGAAGTCTTTTGTTCTCCATGGGGCAGGCCTTCAAGATGGCCATAAGCTACAGCTGGTCCAGTGTACCACAGCACAGCTGGTGAGGGAACTATTCACTGTTGAAACAACCTCTCTGGTTGCCCAACTGAAAGTACTTACAATGGTGTCTAAAGTCTTTCATGACTATTTGCAATATGTGTCAGGTTCCAAAAGTCACACTGAGCTTCTTTTAAGCAGTTTCCTTTATTGTTCCTCACCTAGAGACTGGAATCTTGCCAAAGTAAAGCACACTACTTGCATCATGAATTTGCAACATTCTGAGAAGTTCTAGGGAGAAGCTGTCTTGACCATCTTCCTCCCAACCAAATGATCTAAACTTTGCTCTCTTTTGTTCCTCTGGAATGCAGCCCTTCCCTTCTGGATATCCAGACCATGTTCCAGCAAAATCCCCATACAGTTTGCACACTTTGTGTCATGGTGGACTCAGATTTGGAATCAGAGCAGAGGACCGACAATGAGCTGCCAATTCCAGAAGTGCCAACAGAAGTTGTACCACTAGCTCCAGTACCATCAGACAGACTGCAGTCTGAACAGGCAGAGGAGGTGGGGTAAATCAGGACCAAGCAGACACAGATGTTCTCAGTGTCGGAAGATGAAGACATGACATGGCTGCAAAGAGAGTAGAGGGTTCTGCAAGACTGCTTGTGTGGAAGGAGTCTCGGTCCACTAAATGAGCTATACCAGGGCTCCCTCCAGAGGTGGTATTCAGCAGGTTCTGACCAGTTCTGGACAACCGGTAGTGGAAAATTTGAGTAGTTCGGAGAACCGGCAAATACCACCTCTGACTGGAGATTTTACAGTATCCTTCCCCTGCCACGCCCACCAAGCCATGCCCACAGAACTGGTAGTAAAAAAATCTGAATCCCACCACTGGCTCCTTCTATTAAAATGAAGTTGCAAATGCAAGCTTTCCACTGACAATGACTGCCTGTTAACTCCCACTCCGTATGCCATGACTCATAAACCCCACAAGACTGACTTTGAATCCAGACCGGCTGATGAGTCTGCTACCAGCTCTGATCCTCGGACTCCACCTGATGTCTCCCTTCTGGTGCACTTTGATTTGGAACTGTTGTAAAGCAAACTTGGTGCAAGGCGGGGGGAACTCGCCTCCATCCTGCAAGTTGTGTGCTTACAAATATTATTTAATAAAGAGAACAAACAACCCTGTGTCAGTCACTGGGATCAGAGGTTTAGTCTTCTGAGCTTTTGGACTCATGCTGGAGCCCATCCTCAGGGAACTTCTCTCTACTGTCAGGGTTCCGACAGATGCCCTAATTAAACCATGAGCCTCGAGCCAAGTTTTAAAAGAAATCCAGTTATTTATTAGGAGCAACATGTTGGCACATACCAAATGAAGTCAGCTCTGCCTGACCCTCTGCATATGACACTGTTTACCCCCTCCCCCCAGGGTGTGTCATAAATCACATTCTCCGACAGAGCACTTTCACGGGCTGTAGAAATCACGCCTCTCCAGTTGGCCCCGGTAGCCTGGGATACAGCCTTGAAGAAGGTATGTGTGAAATGTGCTTCTAGTTGTGGCTGCCATATTGCTCCATCAGTTTTCCCCCCTTCTGCCTATGGCAACTCGAGAGCAGGCCAGGAATACTTTACAAGTTGACAGTGCGTAAAGAGAAGTTCCTTGAGGGTGAGGTCCAGCACGAGTCCGAAAATTTGGAAGACTAAATCTCTGGTCCCAGTGACCAACCAAGATTGGATCCTGCACTATTATCCTGGGACACAAATATTGGCCTTCATTCATGAGAACCACCCTTTGTGTATTTGTGTGTGCTTGGCCTGGGACAGGGCACTTAGTTCTGATGACTTACTCTCCTGACATCAGCTATTAGAGTTTTATTTTTCCGTGATGGGGCCCATAATAAGAAACCCTTTCCCCGCTGCCCCCGTTGAATCACATTTCCTTTTATTATTGCTTAGGAGGCAATTCTGAACATGTGGCCCATGTTTTTAATGCTACTGTTTTAGTTTTGTGTTTTATATGTCCTCAATTTCTTTTAGTGTTGCTTTTATTGATTTTTTAATTGTATTTTTGTTAGCTGTCCAGAGCCATTAAGAATGTGGGCAATATATACATTTTCCAAATAAATCAGAAAACAATGTTAGGGATGAGAAAAAGACTACCTATTGGATCGCTATGTGCCCATCAACTCTTCCCTGCATGAGGGTCTGCTTCCCTTATTCAGTTGAATTTATTAATGTTCTTTATTTGTTTCACTTAATGGGAAATTGTCATATAAGTAATCCTCTACTTATGACTGATCACTTAGCAACCATTCAAAGTTACTACAGACATCCCCATAGCAAAGTAATAAATGTATTTATTAAATTTATATGCTGCCCATCTTGGTATCATGTGACTCTAGGTATTTGCTTAATCACTGCCCACAAAAATTCATAAATTCAGATGCGGTCAAGTGGTAACCTTCTTATTGACCAGCATAGCTTACAACCACAATTCCTTGCTGGCTGGGGCATTCTGGGAGTTGAAATACACAGATCCTAAAGTGGCCAAACTTGAGAAACTGCTTTAAACCATAGGCTATGCAGATCAAAATAGAACATTGGCACATGCTTGGTGCCTAGCAACACCAGTGCTCAGAAACCTGAAGCTGACACAGCTTTGATTTATGCAAAAAAAACAAACCAACAAAATAGCTGATGTGTGGGTTCTCCACACACCTGCAGTGTTGTGTACCTCTTAGACAGTGGTGTGATTCAACTGGTGTAACAACCAATTCGTTGATCACACACTTCGCCCGCCATTTAAAAAAACCCATTTTCAGCTATAATATTTACCTTCTACTGCAGCCCCAGTGAGTAAGACAGCTGAGGCACAGCAAAACCATTCTGCCATGTGAATCAGCTGTGCTCCAAAACAAGGAAATAAAGCACAGGAAAGAGATGTGGCAGATGGGCAGGGCCAAATGATCACCGGAAATACCGATTCATGCGAACTGGTCTGAACCAGTAGAATCCCATCCCTGCTCTGAGAGTCATCTTGCAACAATGGTATTTCCCCCCCATTCAGGATCATTTAGAAGCAAATGGCACCAACACATTTTTTGCAGTGAGTGGACATGATTGTAATTTTCTGCCTGGGAAGCAAAATAATTACTTTGCAAGATACATGCATATGCCAATGCAGGAGCTATAACACGGTGCTGGCTAGTTGTGTGTGTGTGTGTGTGTGTTTGAGGGGGAAAAGATAGAGTGAGGGAAGAGAAGTAGATTGTGATGAATGCATCTAGATTGATGGCATTTACAAACAAGGTAGCCAGGAAAATTCAATGCTGATTTTTGAAAGAAAAAAATGATAAATACTGGAAACATAAAAGTTCTCACTTGGCAAATAATCACTCTGACTAGCTCTCATACATTTTTTTTGCCTTCAAAACATTTTTATCATTTGGAAATAAAATACAAGAGGAGAAAACCCTTTCAACAAGAGGGCCAGAAAGAATAATTTCCAAAGCTTTATTTTCGAACAATAGCTGTACAATGAGAAACAGCGTAGGTCGATCTGAAGTGAAAGCAAAAACACAGAAAGTGGGCGGATCAGACATTCTCACACAGCTTTCAACTTCTTGTAGGCATCATCCCAAACTTTGAAGTTCCTGAAAAACCCTTATTTCCTGAAGCTAAAGAAAGATGGGTGATTCTTAAAATTGTGTGGGTTCATTTTCAGAGGGATCTCAGCCAATGTAGAAATATTAATCAGTGATGGATGCCAATGTTAGCTAATGTTTTGGACATGACTCAATATTTTGTGTTAAGACTAACACCATGATAAAACCTGTTTTGCAATTCCTTCCTCTATAGCAGGGGTGTCAAACTCAAGGCCCGGGGGCCAGATGTGGTCCACGGGGTGCTTAGATCTGGCCCACAAGGCTGCCCTAGAAACAGTGAAAGACTGGCCCATGTTGCCTCTGCCAGCAAAAATGGGGCTGAGGAGGGCTGCATGTGGTCCCACAAGCTCCGTTTTTGGTAGCAGAGGGTTGCAGGAGGCCATCACAGCCAAAAAGGGAGCTCAGGAGCCAGTTTTCACTGGCAGAGCACTTGGGCCTGTCCACCCTGACCATGCCCCCCCCAGCCTTCCCTGAGGTCAAACACAACACTGTTACAGCCCTCAATAAAATCGAATTTGACACCCCTGCTCTGAAGGATTCTCAGGATGTTTCAGCAGTTCTTTCTGGTGGCTTACTAAAATTCACTTCCATATTGGAGATGCCACTCCTGTCAATCACCTCTATCCATCATCGTTCTGAAGCTTCTGTGGTTGCTCCCGTTTCCCAGTTTAAGAAAGGCCTCTGGAAGTCTTCAGTTGGGAATGAATTGAACCATGGGAAGTTAAAGAGGATATAGGTCATGCAGGTGTGGGCTTCAAACATTTTAATAAAGGGTTCTCTGCCTGGTTGCTGGGTGGGCATGGCCATGGTAGGCATGGCCTATTTGGCCTCCTGAACCATGGCAGTGGGGTGGGGCGTTTTTGCCCTCTCAGTGCTCCGGAGGCTTTTGTTGAGCCTTTGTGTTCTGCTTATTACACTCTGGATGGGTATAAAGCAGACAGAACAACTCCACATAGCATCTATACAAAGTCTTTTTTATTGGTTCATCAGGCATCCTGTCAATTCACAGTTATGATGAGGTTCTTCTTAATGTCCAATCCTTTGCATTTCTGAATTGTGGTGTAGAAAGATATTAAACTCTCATCTCTATGATGATGATTGTGATGATGATTGTAGCGACTGCATGGTATAAGTTTCAGGCTACAGGGAGGGAGCCTCCCCCAACCCAACAAGGGTCAATTTAGTGACCAATCAGGATGACAGATGTGACCACATGACACGGACTACATTTCCCAGGATACCTTAACTACATTTACAATGATGCATTCCCTTAAGGGGGCAGCTCTCAATTCCTAACTACCTATCCCAAATCCAATTAATTTGGGAGGGAGAAAATGGCCTTGCCAGTCTCTGGAGGCTCTCTGGAAGCTGGAAATGGGCCATTTCTGGCCTTCCCAAACTTCCAAAGGCCCATTTTTTGCTCTCCTCAAGCTTCCACGCAGGTCCTGCACTTACCTGCATCCAAACGAACTGCACAGAATCTTAGGTAGGGGCTATCCTGAACCCCTGCAAATTCCCAGCAGCCCACCCGTGGGTCACTGGAGAGGTGATTATTCAATGAAATACAGGACATTTTTACACATGTGACATCCATAACACCTTGGACTTACAGAAGTACAACAAAATGATGACCTGCCTTTAAGAGTCCCTCTAATCTGCTCTTGCCCTTTGAAAGCAAATGGTCTTCAAACCAATGAAAATAAGTAGAAAGAGGGAAAAATGCAATAATGTTTTACCATGACTAGGTCAACATAAAGATGACTACATTTCCCTTCTAGCTGGAGAATGAGGGAGAGACAACATTTATTAAGAATGAGAAGTGGCCCAAGTTAGTTAAAAAAGAGCAAGGATTGTGTTTGGGTTCAAATAGTGGGTGGAAGCACCGATTCCAGTGGTTACACAGAAGCATCGAAGGTAAGGAGATGTTCCCATCACTAACTCACCTCTGTAATGAATGGATTGTCATTCCAGAATTCAGGCATATTTGGACATGAACAGAATTGTTTTAATCTCCCAGTGCCATTAGAAGAACCAGCCATTCAGAAGAATACAAGAGAGCTTATATAATTTTCATAGTTTAGGGAGATAGTCAGTTTTATTTGGTATATCAAGGAATTAATCTTCCAGAAAAAGTCTTCTTTTCAGTTTGGATGTGCAGCTGGCATAAGATAATCATTGAAGTGATTTTTAGGTCAATTTTTTTATGGATTATAGAGATAATCATAGCACTTGCTGGAATTTTATTAATTATTATCTACTAAGAAAGTTTATAGTGTCCCCAATACATAAGCCAATAAAACGTCCCCAATAATGGCAACCAAACCACCCATGTAATGGATTCCATATCACTCTGGGGTCCCCAAGGGTCCCAAGGCAGAACTGGGGGAGGGGTCAATCTTATTTCTGCAGGGATAATGTTCCCACAGGTGGTCTCACCATCATTTTGCAGCTTTTTTCCTCCCAGGGAAGTCAGAATTACTTTAAGGAATCAAGTTTTTTTCCATGCCTGTGTTTAATCTTCCTTAGGTTAATAAAGCCCTTCTCTCTTTTTGGGGGGGGGGTGAGGGAGGGGAGAATATTTGCACCAGTGGTGGGGTTCAAATTTGTTTTCCTACCAGTTCTATGGGCGTGGCTTGGCTTGGTGGGCATGGTTTGGTGGGCATGGCAAGCGAAGGATACTGTAAAATCTCCATTCCCACCCTCTTCCTAGGGGAAGGTTACTGCAAAATCCCCATTTCCCTCCCCCCCCCATCCTACTAACCTGCTTTCCAGCTCCATTCTCCTGTGCAGGGCAACGAAAGCAGACCCAGCCGATCAGCTGGGACTTGGGAGGCAGAGAATAAATGGGATTGGGGCCAGTTAGAGATGGTATTTGCCAGTTCTCCAAACTACTCAAAATTTCCACTACTGGTTCTCCAGCACTGGTCAGAACCGTCTGAACACCACCTCTGATCTGCACCTTATGTTCAAAGGGCTGAATGAAACTTTTCTAACGCAACAAATTCCTTGCTCAAATTAGTTTTTTTTTCTGAGGAACCTCGCAACATTAAATTACAAGAAAATAATATGACCACAGACACCCAGTTTTAGCCACCTATTCCGCTCCACAAAACAGTTTAGTTTTGTAGATGATGGGATTTCCTGACAGTCTATTTTTAATGCCACCTCTGAACCATTTCCCTGTCCTTTGGGCTCCCCCGCCTCTTCCTCATAGCCGACGAGACACCGAAAGAGATTGCCTTCAGCCCATTCCTGATGCTCATTATGTTGGTCGTGATGGCCTTCCACCTCACCGTTATGCCTGGAACACTGAAAGGCAGAGACCTTTGTGGTGTGAGTGAATAGTTTTTGTCAGCATTCAGGGTGTTACAGGAGAAAGCATAATACATTCTGGCACTCAATTGAATATGACATGATAATGAGTGTTAACATCATGTGCACCCCTTTGCCAACAGAGGGGAAAGTCATGTTAGATTACAGCAAAACACGGCAGCAGGGTGAATTCCATTTGGTTGCTTCTCTGGCTCTTTCTCCATTCAATCTCAGGACTGATTCTGTAAGTTTCCCAAGAACAGCAATAATATCTTTACTCTGATTCATTCAGAAGCTTGGGAAACTGCTTAGCTCCACTGAATTGAGGAATATGTGCTTATTATGCTTCTCCCTAACTCCACTTGTTTATTAAGACTGATGACGTGCTCTTAGGAGTGTCAACTAGTAAATCAGTTGAAAGAGAGGGAAACTTTTTTTCCTGGCTTACAGAGAAAGGTGTTCCTACTAAAAATTACTATTGTGTCTCCACTATATAGCAATAGCACTTAGACTTATGTACTGCTTCACAGTCCTTTACAGCCCTCTCTAAGCAGTTTATAGAGTCAGCCTATTTGCCCCCAACAATCTGGGTCCTCATTTTACCCACTTCAAAAGGATGGAAGGCTGAGTCAACCTTGAGCCTGGTGAGATTTGAACTGCCAAATTACAGGCAGCCAGCAATCAGCAGAAGTAGCCTGCAGTACTGCACTCTAACCACTGCACCAATGCGGCTCATATACTCTATATACTCTTGTAAGTGCAGTGGAATGTCATCCATCCTTTCAGTAGATGATCCAATCTAAAACAAGATTGACCTTCTTTCTTTCTCCTTCCAATCCAGAAATTGCTCATCAAACTTGTGGTGTTTTTCAAACTTGGCAACTTTAAGATGGGCGGACTTCAACCCGCCCAGAATTCTCCAGCCAGCAAACTTGCTAGATCATCTACAAGAGGGTTGTTTACTTGTGAAAAATGAGAACGGGCCTACCACCAAGTACTAGTTGACAAATTCAAAAAAGGAATCCAGCCATGATGTCTATGGAGATTCTCAATCCTTCAGGTCATGGTTGTCCCAAAGGTGCTTTTTTTCCCCAAAAAGCAATTGGTCTTTCTTTGTTTTCCCTTGAAGTCATTTCACTTCACATCCAAGAAGCCTTCTGTTCTTCATCTAGAATGGAAGAAGCTTCTTGGACGAGAAGCAAAATGTCTTCAAGGAGAAACAAAGAAGTCCGGTCATCTTATGCAGGATTGTAAAGGGAAAGGTAAAAGAAGACAGGACTTCTACATCTTTATAGGTGAAATCTGGAAGATTACCAGAGTCTTAGTTTCCATGGAGATGATGCAGATTGAAATTGCCCTTTTGGCACGAGGAATGTAGGAGCAAGAGGCCCATCACTTTTTTCACCACAATGTTCAGTATCCCAAGAATTTCACACCACTTTTAAGGAAAAGCAAAGGGATTGATTCCAAATCTAAATTAAAAACTAAGTACCTAAAAAGCAAAGGAGATGTTGAGATTTTAAGGACCAAAATCATCTTTGAGTTTCTCATGTGTGATTTGGTTTTCTGCTGCCAGTGAGGACTAAAAGAAATAAATCTCAGAATCCAGCTATATAAACCGAACCATGCACGAAAACAGTAATAAGCTTCTAAAATGAGGAGACCCTAAAGAAATTATTTGTGAATTGCGGTATATGTAATGAAGTTCATCAAGAAAATTGAACTTCTTTTAATAGAACAATTTTCCTCAAGCTGGTACATACTCTGCAGATAGATGGACGACAGGATTACTCTACAAAATAACAAGCATTGCTATTTGGGGAATAATTATGCAGTATAGAGTCTCTTGTTGTAGTCCTTGGTTCCGTATCTTTTGCGATCCTTTCTCGGCTTCCATTGTGTTGAAGCTTCTTAGAATTGAAAGAAAGGTGAGTCTCAACAAAGGAGAATATTTGTAGCTCGGGGTCGAAATGAGGGGCCCTTGGTGCTCTCTGAGCTCCATTGTTTTCTTGCAGGTGTTTCATTACCAAACTGGGTAACATCATCGGTGCGAGGAGGAAGAGGAGGATGACAATTATAATGGTGACAATGATTATGGGGCCCTTGGTTCTCTCTGAGTTGGTTGACGTTTCATTATCAAACTGGGTAACATCATCAATGTGAGGAGGAGGAGGAGGAGGAGGAGGAAGAGAAGGGGGAGGAGGAGGAGGGGAGGAGGAGGGGAGGAGGAGGAGGGGGAGGAGGAGGAGGAAGAGGAGGAAGAGAAAGAAGAGGAGGAGGAGAAGGAAGAGAAGGGGGAGGAGGAGGAGAATTATGGGATCCTTGGTGCTCTCTGAGCTTGGTTGTTTTCTTGCAGATGTTTCAGTGCTGATGTTGTTACGTAGTTTGGGTGATGTAACGTTTGCAAGAAAATAACCAAATTCAGAGAACTCCTTCAAAGGGGAGTCTCATTACCTTTTGCACATAGGCACCCTGTTCACTGCTTTCCTTGAGTCCCTAAACCCCTTGGGTTGGAGGTATGCAGAGTGAGAAAGGACCTGAAACATCAGCAACGGCTGATGTTTCTTCCACCCCTTCACAGTTACCGTACACACACAGCTGTGCTAGTGGTTTTTATTACTGTCTCATTCAGGGCCCTGTGGTTATATTTAGGGAAGGTTAAAGAAGCAGCTGAGAGAGTAAAGCAAACAGCAGCAATCAAAGGGCTGCAATGCATCTGGGTTGCTCGCTCCCAGCTAATGTAACTCAGCCCTTCATCACTGATCGGGTGGGTTGCTTTAGAAGATAAGGCGCCCTAAATGTGACACGCTGTCCCGGTGCAAAAGCCAGGGCTATTCATTGTGAGTCCGGTGTAAATGAGGTGGAGGGGAAGCCATTAGCATCGTTCCACCTGAAATGGAGCATCAAAAAAGAACAGAATCGAGGGGTGTGGGATGCATTTCAGTGCTTTTTGCAGAATGTCCGAGGCTGCCACCCTCCAAGCTGCAAGATCTGGTTAAGAGATCAAAGACACTTCATTGACGATATGAAGGAGAACTGGAGAACTTCTTACAGTCGAGCTTTCGTTCTGAGGAATCCATCAGCACAGCCCAAGCTTTTTAAGGAGGGCTTCCCCCAACCCATCTCCTTGTTCAGCAGCCTTCTGCAAAATGAGGAGGGGGCAAGGGAAGAGAGAGCGAACTCAGTGGGGAACAGGGCTGGCCAACGTGGAATTAGTTGCCCTTGTGAAGTCTTAGGTTGATTTTATTCACACTGCACAATAATCCCTTCCATACTTTTCAGGAGATGTTCAGGAAGAGAATCTACTGTAGCAAATGCTCTTTTTTTCACAATGAATGCTTAGCTTAGCAACAGCTGTTGCTGACTCCGGCTTGTAGGGGATCTGACATACCACTGTTAGAACATCTGTCACTAATCGGCATTGGATGAGTCAATGCTTCTTTGAAGTATTAGGCTAGGTGGATCACTTCTGCACACCATCAACTCATAGGCTGGAAGCAAGGAGGCTCTGAAGACAAGATAATCTTACCTTGCCTCCCCCTGACTTAAAAACGGAGGCCTCCGTCTCCAAATGGTGATCATGTGACCCTGGGATGATGCCAATTGACAAGTGCCTAAATTTTGATCATGTGACTATGGGAGAATGCTGGGACAGTTGTAAGTGTGAGGTTGGTGGGGTGGCGTAATGGTTGGAATGCAGAATTGCAGGCTAACTCTGCTCAGTGCCAGAAGTTCAATCCTGACTGGCTCAAGGTTGACTCAGCTTCCATCCTTCCAAAGTCGGTAAAATGGGGACCCAGATTGTTGGGGGCAAGAGGCTGACTCTGTAAACCACTTAGAGAGGACTGTAAAGCACTGTGAAGTGGTATATAAGTCTAAGTGCTATTGCTATTGTAAGCCACTTTTTTCAGTGACATTGTCACTGAATGATCACCAAATGAATGGTTGGGAGTTGAGAACTACTTTCTCTAAACTTCTCTAAACAAAGAATCTTAATTCTTTGTTTACCATAACATGGAAAGAGACTGTATAGAATTGTGATTCTACCACATTGAGCTTTGCATGGAAGACAGCATTACTTGCCTTCCGTACTATCTTAGTGGAGTGAAGAACCGGGGATGACAATTCTTTCATCAATTGCATTCTTTCATGATTAAAAGTCTGTAGAGATTCTCAGTCATCCAGGTCACAGTTGTCCCAAAGGTGCTTTTTCAGGAGGCAACTGGACTTCCTTGTTTTTTTCTTTGAAGATGTTTTGCTTCTCATCAGATGAGAAGTGAACTTGCAATAGTTGCAAATCTTTCTCCTTCTGCTTGGTCCAGGCTGATTAATGTGCTATGTGCTATGCTTCAGGAGCCTTGTAACAAGCCTGCAAGGGAGTCAGGGTGGCTACAGCAACCATAGAACATTTTTCTTTGGTATAGTAGGTATATTTAAACTTGGCAAGCTTAAGACTTTTTTTTTTAATTCATATTTATATCCTGCCCCTCTCTGGAGACTCAGGGTGGCTTACAATTTTTGGGATACAACCCAATGCGCTCAGCAATAGCCTTCCTTCCATTGTATATGCCTGCTTATTACTAAGCGGCATTTTTACAAAGTCAGCTTATTGCCCCCAACAATCTTGGGTCCTCAGTTTACCTACCCCAAGAGGATGGAAGGCTGAGTCAACCTTGAGCCTGGTGGGATTCGAGCCTGCAATAATTACAGGCAGCTGGAGCTAAGTGCTAGGCTATTAACAGCCTGCACCACCAAGGCCCTGAGACTTGTGGACTTCAACTCCCAGAATTCCTTAGCCTGCATGTTGAAGTCCTCAAATCTTAACCAAGTTTGGAGGCCCCTGACACAGAGTGAGGGGTGGGGAGAAAAAGGAAGGGGTCTCTACCCTGGCCCTGGAAAAACTGGGGATGATGGACTGCCAGGGTTTCTTCCGCCATAATCAGGAAAAACTAGCAGGACAACAGCTTTGATTTTTGCAAGAAATGCAGCCGTCTTCTTCTGGAGGGACTCGCATCAGGAACATTTCTAATACACTCCCCCTTGCACGTTTATTTCAAAATGAAGAAAAAGCAACAACGAAGGTTGAAATAGCAGCAGCTGTTGCTCAGTACCGCACCTGGTTTCTGGCAGTCCCTTAATGCTGTTTGGGAAAGAGACGCCAGCTGCTCCGAAGACCTGGCAAAGCCACTCCTCAGCTCAGAAGAGCTGCACGAAGGTAAACATCACACTGCCGATGAGAACGGCAACCTCTTGTCACAGGGTTTGCCAACTGTTGTGAGAAGGGGGAAAAAAAGCCCCAGCTTAATCTCCCTTGTGATGCTAAATGAGGCTGATCTTCAGACATAAGTAGAGAGAAAGAGTTTTGATCTGCTTGGGACAAGATCGCCGGTTGCTTCTTTCCATGCCTCTAGATCCCAGGATGGTTAAATGGAGAAGGTTCTTGTCTTTTATGATCAGGTTCGGTAGCAACTCAGTTTTGGCTGCCTTGACTCGTGAGATAAGGTTTTAGGTAGCCAGAGATGAGATCTCTCCATGGTTGGGTCTTTCTTGCCCCATTTGGAATACAGGTGGTTTTCAACTTACAACCATTCATGCCAATGGCACTGGAAAAGTGACTTGCTGTATAACCAGTCCTCATACGGTACTTACAACCATCACGGCTTCCCCATGGTCACATGAGCAAATTGGGTCACTTGCAAACCAGCATATATTTCTGACCGTCATAGTGTTTTTCAATCGATGTGGTCTGTGTGCAAGAGTGGGGTCCCCTTGCTCAGCTAAGAAATGGGCTACAGGTAGAAAGGGCTGATGAGCTGGCAGGGTTCTCTCCTTCCCATCCCCTCTCTGGAAAGGCTTTTGAACCAGACAGGTGGATCCCACAATGGATTGTTGGCCCAGCAGCCAAATCAAAGGAGGAGGAGGAGGAGGAGGAGGAGGAGGAGGAGGAGGAGGAGGAGGAGGAGGAGGAGGAGGAGGAGGAGGAGGCAGCGTGGATGTCAAGGTCAGCATCAGGGCAACCTGGGAGCTCCAAGGAGAAAGAGGGAATGCAGCTGGCAGAGAGAGAGAGGGAGGGAGGGAGGGAGGGAGGAGAGAGAGAGAGGCAGAGCCTAGGCCATCTGTCAGCCCCTCAGATGGAGAGTCAACAGCTCCCAGGTCTGGAGGTGGTTGGAAGAGGAACAGCTGCATCCAGTGCCTGATGCTCCGCTGTGCAGAAGACAGAGAAGAGGAGAGCAGTGGAAATCTAGGGGCCGGTCCTTGGGACAGAAGAGCCACCACTGCTAACAAGGCCCTACCCTACCTCTGGGGATTTTTTGCCAGGGCTGCCAACATTCCTAATAAAGGAATCTTTTGAGTTCACATCAGTGGGTTTGCTGTGTTTAGGGAGCTGAGTCAGAACAGGGATCCATATCATTTTCTGACACTGCTGTCCCAGGAATGGGGGGCACCAGGTGCCACAGAGGCAGCCCTGTGGTGGGTCATGTGAGGTCATCCAGATGGCTCTCTGAGGATGAATGAGATATTTAAACCCCACCCACCCCAGAAATTTTCTCCCAACTCGGGTCACGTGGCTTCTGACAGGTGAGGCTCTGAGTCTCAGAGGTTCCTGGGAGGGAAGGCACCTGGGTTCTCCTCCTGCAACCCCTTTCCAAGTGATGGGATGTGGGGGGGTCATATGATCATCATTTGCAATCTTCCCAGACAGCTTTTGATGAGCAACATCAATGGTGGAAGCCAGATTCACTCAACAACCACATGATTCACTTAAAACTACAGTGATTTGCTTAACAACCATGCCAAAAAAGGGCCATGAAATCAGGTGCTCCTCATATACCTATGGAGGTGCTTTTTCAGAAGGCAACTGGACTTCCTTCGTTTTTCCTTGAAGACGTTTTCATTTCTCATCCAAGAAGTTTCTTCAGTTCCAAACTGAACAAGCTGAACTGAAGAACTGAAGTTGTCTTTTGAAAAACCATCTATGGGACAGGTGCTCCTCACTTAACAACCACTGTGGAAATTCTGGTCCCAAGTGTGGCTATATAAGTTGAGGGCTAACTGTTCTTACAAGACTTTCCGCTACCTTTCCATGATCTCTCATCCATGAGTGTCTGGATTACTGCACGGGTCTGTCTACATGGGGCTGTCCTTAAAGAGCATTTGGAAGTGTCAGACTGACGGCAGTAATATGTGGGGTGTTGAATATACTGAAATTTGTCCTCTTCTGCACAAGGCCATGTTATTTGTGTGACTGCTTGTCTCTAGTTGTCTCCATCTATTCCACAAGATTCAGCAGGGTGGATATACTGCATGTCCCCTTGGTGAAACAATACCATTCTGTAGAACCCAGGAGATATGCCACAAAGAAGAGGGGGGTCAACCTATTTTCAAAAGAAGACAAGAAACAATGGAAGGAAACTAATCAAAGAGAGAATCAACCTAGAACTAAATTTCCTAACAGTGAGAACAATTAACCAGTGGAACAATGTGCCTCCAGAAGTTCTGGCTGTTCCAACACTGGAGGCTTTTAAGAAGAGACTGGACAGCCACTGGTCTGGAATGGTATAGGGTTTCCTGCTTGAACAGAGAGTTGGACTAGAAGAACTTCAAGATTCCTTCCAACTCTTTTTTTCTGTATTCTTCATGCACAAGTCTTGGCCATTCAACTATAACCATGCTGGTTATAGCATGCCTAGAAGAACTAACATAGTTCTCAAAGCTTCTGTCCAAAAAATGGTCTCAAAGGTGCTTTTTCAAGAGGCAAGTGGACTTTCTGGTTTTTTCTTTGGATCAGAAGCAAAACATCTACTTGCCTTTTTAAAAAGCACCTTTTGGACAACCATGACCTGGATGACTGAGAATATCCATAGACATGTCCAAGATAGAACCACCCACCTCCTTGCCAAAACCTGTAAAGGAATCTACCTGATTCAACAGGTGCGAAGAAGGCTGCAAGGAATATAAATGGATTCCCTCCCATAAGGGGAGGATGTTAATTTCCTGTGTCCCTGCTGATGCATTACTGATTGTGATGAATGTCAAAGCAGGAGCTTATTCCACAATCTATGAAATGATAATTTTGTCTCCAGAGCGTAATTGATTGTCAACAGGAGCTGAAGGGCCAGGCACTGGGTGCTCGGTGGTTGGGAATGCTTTAGTTTTGGCATGGGTGGGACTAGCAATGCTTACAAATGCCTAATTTTAAGGAGAGAAGGAGGGGGAAATAACAGGATGTGGTTCAGTTAAAGCTAATGAGGTAGACCCTTCAATTGGAACAGGGACATGTTGGAATGCAAATGTTCAGTGGGGCTGGTTGGAAGCTTCGTCACTCACAATTTCAGTGTAACATGCAATTTTTCAGCACACAGGGGCCTCCGACTATTGTTTCCAAGAGTGACTTTAGAACAGATGATGGATTTAGCCATGGGTAATGATGCTGGGGAGCACTAACATTTGTTTCATCAATTGCCAAGTCTTTTTCCCATGGTGGTTCCCAAGGTGTCGCGCATTCTTCCCCATTTAAGCAAGAATCAGTGAGAAGGGAATTAATTTATGTTCCTTTGGGATGAGAACCAAAAGGAAGCATTTATATATTCCAATTCTGCTTCTGTCATGTTGCTTTCCCCACATTTGTTTTAAATGTTTTGTGTGCATTTCAGTTAAGAACGTCTCTGCAAGTTTGACTGTAGAATATCTTTACTTTCCCCTATGTTAAATCTTTTCTTTCCCCTAAAGTAACTGGGATGGAAGTTTGGAAGTTTCTTCTGTGATTACATATACCCACTCATCTGGCTGAAGTGTTAGGATTTTTCATACAGTACTATCGAAATTCAGCATGAATTTGTTATCTTGATATTAGGGAAGCCAGAATGAATCTAATTAAAAAGATCTTGAGTTCAATTTACAATCAAAAGCTGAGATCTCGGACTGAATTCTTTTGGCTTTAAGATGCAAAGCTTGAATGCTGAAAGTTCTCAGTTTTGCTTCACCATTGCACCGGTTGGATCTGGGATAATATGGGATGCCAGTTCATTGGTGCATATGTGCTTTATACATTTTCATCACTAAGTTTCCTTGTGGGAATCTGGTAGGGAGCATTGCAAGTCACCTGTTCTTCCCTTCCCTTCCCTTCCCTTCCCTTCCCTTCCCTTCCCAGCAATCAGGCAAGTGGCTGCTGCTGGATGGGAGAAGGAATAAGGGATTGCAAGATTGGCTGGGAAACTATCACAGAAGGTCGAAAATGAAGACCACATGACTACAGCAGCAGGAGCAGCCCAGCAACAGCCAGTAGCACTGCAGTATCCACAAATGTCATTCCACAAATATCCACAAATGTCATTCCCTTGGGAGTTATGGGTTCTGGATTTTGGACACGTTCAGTAAATTAGCCCTATAGAACCATAGACTCAGGACTGGATGAGACCTTGGAGGTCTTCTGGTCCAATCTGTGCCCAAGGCAGGAGTCCTTATTGAATTTTTTAAAAAAATCTTATGACGCACCATTTCACCCAGTTAAAGGTCATGAATGCAGGAGCTTTCATGGTATAAAGCTAGGACAGAAATGTAAAATGGGGACTTTGGAATAACAAAGGAACAAACAACCAGGACTCTTCTTCTGTGTTCTTGGCAACAGCGGAAAAATACATTCTGCTGTCTAAAAGACAAAAAGCAGTTTATCCATCTTTTTTGGCATGATGTGAAAGGTGGATCCATCATGGCTGTCCCTTGTTCTCTGTTTTCTTTCATTGGCAGTTCATTATCTTGTCAACTGGCACAGTCTGGCTTCTCCAAATCTCTCCATCATTCTTTTGTTGTGCATGAATGTGGAGCCCAAATCTTTCTCTGTAGCAAATGTGCTCACCGCATTCATCTGTATGCTTCAGTTAAGGTCACCATCAACTATCATTGGATCCACAGGGCAGTATAGATGAATTTAAATTTCACGGAGAATTCCCTTCCTAAGGGATTGAAAATCATGGGTGTGGAAGTCCAGTGTAGCTGCCGGCAGCCTAGATTGGAGAAGGCTAGTGTTTTCTGCCCATTTTCAGGATGGTAAGTCTCTTTGCGAGCAGTTGCAGAGGTGGTATTCAGCCAGTTCTAACCAGTTCTGGAGAACTGGCAGCACAAATTTTGAGTAGTTTGGAGAACTGGCAAATGCCACCTCTGATGGGCCCTGCCCCCATCTATTCTCTGACTCCCAAGTCCCAGTTGATTGGCTGGGTCTTCTTTTGTTTCCCTGCACAGGAGAATGGAGCTGGAAAGCAGGTTAGTGTGGTGGAGAGGGAAGGGGATTTTACAGTATCCTTCCCCTGCCACACCCAACAAGCCACACCCAACAAGCCATGCCATACCCAACAAGCCACACCCACAGAACCGGTAGTAAAAAAATTGATTTTTTAAAAATTCATATTTATATGCCTCCCTTCTCCGGAGACTCAGGGTAGCTTACAATCTTTGGAGCACAACCCAATACACTCAGCAATAGCCTTCATTCTATTGTATATGCCTACTTATTACTAGGGCTTTTTGGCCCCCCCAAGTGGCATTTTTACAAAGTCAGCTTATTGCCCCCAACAATCTTGGGTCCTCAATTTACCTACCCCAGGATGATGGAAGGCTAAGTCAACCTTGAGCCTGGTGGGATTCGAGCCTGCACTAATTGCAGGCAGCTGGAGCTAAGTGCTAGGTGTTTAACAGCCTGCACCACCAAGTGCTCTTCCACCACTGAGCAGTTGCCTTTAACATGGAAAAAAGAATAGTGCTTTTTTAAAAAAATAGACAAAATAAAACGATCGCAGCATATAGGGTACACTTGCGTGGGCCGAATGAAACAGCTGGAAGTATAGATAGAATCGTCTTCCATTTGCTCCCTCAAATGTTGCAAGGATTCTTTGCCTTCCAAGAACCATACATACTGCAGCACAGACAATCCCTGCACGAAATATTTTATTGCAGCACACACACGTTTCCTAACAATAGGCCTTTTTCTGCCCTGGGTTAACTCCATCCTCCTAGGCTTTGCAAGTTGATCTAGCCACATAAATAAGCCTTTGATGGTTACTCAGTATAAGAAATAACAATCTTCAAGTTTGCAAAGTGGCATACAACCTTTCTCTCCCTCATAAAGTTCTCACATTTGTTGGGGTTAGGGGCTACCTCAGCATGGTTTCTCTCTTCTAGTTGCTACTGAGCTCCAGGTCAGGCAGTCAAAAAATATATATATCTAGGAATAAGCAATGTATTGTTGTTTTTTCTGTTGCTGAGAATCTGCAGAGGCATGTCCATCGAATCACCAGGAGCCATGCTCAATTGGAAGGTGATTTTTATGTTTCAGCTCTGTCGAAAAGAGTGGCATTTATTTCTGAATAAGCATGCATAGCGTTGTGCTTTTACTATTCACATACCAATGCACTGATATTAAACAGTGCTGAACATTTTTCCCCCCTGCTGGAAGATTTAAATTCTCATTCTTTGCATCCTGCAAAGGAAACTGATCACTGAAGAATGGCAAGCCTAGACTTTCCTAGTCAAAGATGTAGTCAGTGATCAGATAAACAAGGAACTTGAATTACATGCATTAGTAAGGAAAGAAGGTGATTATTCAGCAACTGTATAGGTCGGCAACATTTAATTCTGGTTAGAACAACATGTGTGGCCTGGATTCTTAGCCATGACAACAGGTAGCCATCAGTGTGTCGTTCTGTTGCAGAATAGCTTTGATTCCATCCATAGTCTCTCCCCCACCAATTTGCCAGTGGCTGCAGTGAGGGTACAGTTGCAAACAGTACCAAAACTTATCATGATCAATGGATGGTGAACAAAGAAAGCAAAAGAAGAAAAGAAAAAATGGAAAGAAAAGGAAGGAAAGGAAGGAAGGAAGGAAGGAAGGAAGGAAAAGGAGGGAGGAGGGAGGGAGGAAGAGAGGAGGGAGAAGAGAAGAAAGAGGGAGTGAAAAAAGGAGAAAAAGGAAGAGGAGGAGGAGGAGGAGGAGGAGGAAGAAGAAGAAGAAGAGGAGAAGAGGAGAAGAAAGAAGAAGAAGAAGAAGAAGAAGAAGAAGAAGAAGAAGAAGAAGAAGAAGAAGAAGAAGAAGAAGAAGAAGAAGAAGAAGAAAATATTTCCTATCATTATACCTTTGCTTCCAGGTACTTAAGACATGTTCAATCCCAAGTACCAAAAGTGAATGGACAGTCCTCGAATATTGTCCCTGATGTTTGACAGGAAAGAGAAAAACCACTTGCTCCTCTAAGGAGGCCCAACATGCTTTGCATGAATCCTGCTGAGTACGTGCAAATCCTTTGACCCAATGGTTTTCCTACATTATAAGCATCTGCTTGACTAGCCAGAAGCAAATCACGTCACATTTAATTGAACTTCCAGGGAGGTGTGCCTGAGGCTGTCGTTCCTGTATATATTTACCAATTACCCAAACTTTCCAAAAGGAGAAGCATAATATTATATCAGGACCCCAGGAAATTAAACAGCAATGGTAGACACTTTACAGTACCTAGAGGAAATATGTTTGAAAGAGCCTCATCTTGGTCCTGAGGAAGGACATATGTTTGCAGAGAAGGCTCAATATGATTCCTCTAGATTTATGCCAGAAGGGAAAACAAAGAATGTGTCGAAAGTGTTGGCAGTTTATCTGTTGGCGTTGACCATTCTTATCGCCCTTAACAACTCTGATTTTGGATTGCTTTTGTACAAAAAATTTCCAAGGCCCTTTCCTCCTGTAAAAATATACGCTCTGTACAGATGGCTCCAGCCATAAAACACCGCGTTATGTCAAGTCACTGGAGTTACCAGCACAGCCTTCAGTGCTTCACTTCGTACTTTTTGTCCTGGTTGTTGCCATTTATTTATACAATGAAATTCCCAGCGACTTTATGAAATATTGATATGGGAGGGAAGAGAGCAAGAGGCAGCCACTGCAGGTGCTTGCACAGACTAAGCCATTGCAAATCGCTGATCTAAAAAATTAATAATGGCCCAGTGGAAGGGCAGTCATGGAGAGAAAAGGATGGAGATTATTTGAACATTTAAACACAAAGACACAGTCACAACCCGTGAGGTCTATCTCTCTTGTAGATTCAACTTCTCTGATTGAAGCTTCCAAGAGCCAGTTTGGTGTAGAGCAGCGGTGTAAAACTCAAGGCCCATAGGCCGAATCCAGACCACGGGATGCTTAGATCTGGCCCACAGGGAAAAAGCAAAGGACCAGCCAGCAGTGCCTCTGCTGGTGAATACAGCCACAGGCGGCCCTCCTGACCTCCATTTTCATGGCAGAGGGTTTCAGGATGCTGTTGCCACCAGAAATGGAGCTTGGGAGCCTGTTTTCACTGGCAGAGCACTTGGGCCTCCACAGGCACCCCCAACATATGTTGATGTCGAGCTGCCCCCCCTCCAGCCACACCTACCTCAGCCTCCCCCCTCCCCGAGGTCAAAGATAACCCTGATGCGGCCCTCAAAGAAATAGAGTTTGACACAACTGGTCTAGAGGTTAACACACCAAACTAGAAATCAGGAGTTTGTGTGTTCTAGTTGCACTTTAATCATGAAAGGCAATTGACTGACTTTGGGCCAATCACCAGAAGACGGTGAGTTCTAGCTTCATTTTAGGCATAAAAACCAGCAGGATGACTTTGGGTGGTGAGTTCTAGTCCTATTTCAGGCATGAAAGGCAGCTGGGTGACTTTGAGCTAATATCTCTCCCTCCCTCTCCCCTGACTCTCTCTCTCAGCCTAATCCTCCTCACAAGGTGGTTGTTGTGGGTGTTACCCCCCGTGGACAGGGCATGGAACCTGGGGGTCCTCCTGGACTCGCGGCTCAAGTTGGAGGAGCAGGTGGGAGCCGTGGCCAGGGGGGCCTTTGCCCAGGTCTGGCTGGTTCGCCAGCTGCACCCATATCTGGACCGGGATGCCCTCATGCGATTACTCAGGCCCTCGTTGTCTCCCGACTGGACTACTGTAACGCTCTCTACTTAGGACTGCCCTTGCATACCACTCGGAGGCTTCAGCTGGTGCAGAATGCGTCACGAGGTAGTGTTGGGAGCCTCCCGATACTCCCATGTTACACCCCTCCTGCGCAACTTGCATTGGCTTCCAGTTGCCCTCTGGGTGAGATTCAAGGTTTTAGTGTTAACATTCAAAGTCCTACATGGCATGGGTCCAGGATACTTACGAACGACTCCTCCCAGTTTCAAGTACCAACCGCCCTGTATGGGCGCATAGGCAGGGCCTCCTCAGGGTGCCGTCCACGACTCAATGTCGCGGGACTCGGGAGACCCTATTCTGTGGCGGCCCCCACTTTATGGAATCTCCTTCCACTGGAGCTCCGGCTTGCTCCTGATCTCCGTACCTTCCGACGAATTAAAAACCTGGCTGTTTTTACAATCTGGGCTATGCTGACTCCTTGGGTTTTCTTGATTTTAATCTTTGGGGGTTTTAATGTTAATTCGGCTTTGTTTGTTTAATACGCTTTTTAGGTAATTTATTGTTGTATTTTCTTTTAATCTGTGAGCAGAGTCCTTTGGGAGAGGGGGCGGCATATAAGCCAAATAAATAAATAAATAAATAAATAAATAGGTAGGTGATAGATAGACAGACAAAGAGAAAGAGAGAGAAAGATAATAGATTAGATAGAGATAGGTAGGTAGGTAGGTAGGTAGATAGGTAGATAGGTAGATAAGTAGGATAGATAAGATAGATAGATATAAATCGATCCACACGTCAAGTTGGTGTGAAATAAGGACTTTGATTCCATTCACTCTGAATTCCCTTTTGTAATAATAATAATAATAATAATAATAATAATAATAATAATAATAATAATTTATTCGACTTGTATGCCGCCCTTCTCCCTAAGGACTCAGGGCGGCTAACAATAAAACAGCACATATTTACATATAGTTTACCTAAAAACAAATTAAACCTAAACAAGTCGAGATAAGCAATAAAACATTAAAACCTTAAAAATTAAAACAGTTAAAACCCCCCACCCGGGTCATTCCAGGCCAGCCTGCTGAAACAGCCAGGTCTTCAGGTCCCGGCGGAAGGAGCGGAGATCAGGGGCCAAACGGAGATCCACGGGGAGCTGGTTCCAAAGGGTGGGCACTCCCACGGAGAAGGCCCTAGCCCTGGGAACCACCAGCCGACAATGCCTAACCAACGGTACCCCAAGGAGGCCCCTCCTGTGGGAGCGAACAGGGCGATCGGAATGTGATGCTGGCAGGAGGCATTCCTGCAAATACCCTGGACCCAAGCCATTTAGGGCTTTATAAGTTGTAATTTGCCATTTAGGGCTTTATACACTTGTAATTTTATTTCAGAGTTGTCTATTTTCACCATCCAGGGTTCCCTCAATTATTCACCTTCAACTTTGTCTTTGAGTTGGATTTAGTGGCAACTCTAGTTAAATCAGATCTACTCACACCCCCTTTTCTCTTTCAGATAAAGATTTCCGAAATTGCTAAATATCTTTGGGACGTTCTTACCTAGACTGTTTTTTCCCTCCTGGAAAGAGATATTCCATATGACATCAGTCAGTATCCATTTTAAAAGTGGAGAAATCCAGTTAATTATCTAACATTTTACATAGCATCTTTTTAGATTCAAAAACTTGACCCTTTCCATTACGGGTGCTTTCTCCTATGTTTTTTTCCTAACAAGTAGAAAGAGTGGAGGAACGGATTAGTTATTCATCCCAAATCCTTTTTTTCTCCTAACTTACTTGGCTGTGCTTTGCTTGCTGACATTGTTTAAAGCCAAAATATATTCAAAAGCAAATCAGGAATCCTGTTACACTGAAGCTAATGTGATCCTATTTGTTGAGAGGCTAAAAAGCACAGAATAATTCCCTTAAGCAGCAAAATTAAGCTGGAGGAGAGATAATTCTCATCTTTCCACTAATAATATTGGTGTCAAAATTGAACAACATACTCATTATCTCATACAGTAGGTTGAAACCCAAAATTTGGATCCCATGAACCAATATTTTCTTTTAACTAAATTTTTGGAATTTATCAGTTTTCTCTCTCTCTTCTTCCCCTCCCTCCCTCCCTCCCTCCCTTCCTTCCTAGAGAGAAAGGCAAACAATCTACTTTTTAAAATAAACTTAAAATATGGAACAAAACTGCAATTTTGAATTAAATCTTAGATCAGGCTTAAAGCTTTTACATATAAAACCCATTTAAACGACCCTTCAAAATGGAAGGAAAATTCTGTAGCTTCATTTGTGCAAATCATATAACCTAGTTCTTCCCTATAGGACAAATGAGATCTAACATTCAAACTGAAGTGAGAACAATTAGCCAGTAGACCAGCTTGCCTCCAGAAGTTGTGGGTGCTCCAACACTGGAGGTTTTTAAGAAGAGATTGGACAACCATTTATCCAGAACGGCATAAGGTCTCCTGCTTAAGCAGGGGGTTAGACTAGAAGACCTCCAAGGTCCCTTCTGATTCTGTTACTCTGTTATAAAACCAGTTCCACATTTTTCAATGCAATCAATGGAGCCTCTTTGTGGTGACTCTTCTTTTCTGTTTCTATTTTCCAAGAAACAGGCTATTTTGTGATGTGCATTTCATACAAACACATAGAGATTAAAAGAAAACTGGGGGGGAAATGCCAAAAGGCTTAAACTTATTGCTTTCTGTTTATTGACATTTTTGGCTAAATTGTTGCCACACTCCACCCCACATTGTTCAATTGTCATAGTTGTCACAAACTTTCTGCAAACTTCTTAAGACCTGGTCGCTGTCCTAGGTCCTGAGTCTATGTAATTGGTGGTTGACCCTTTTGTTTAGTTGTTGTGAACTTTTGCATACTTAGTTTCTTCTAATTTTTATCTGTAAACTGTTCAGAGTTACTATGGAACCGGGTGTCCTCAAAACTGAGTCAACAGCTCAACATATAGAGGGGGGGAGGAAGTAAAACAACAAAGAACATTCAAAGTAGGCCTAAATTCTGGAAGACCTGCAAGCAGCTGAGCCAAAAAAAATAAGAATAACCCATCTATTGGTCCAAGAAGACATTTGTCTCAAAAACCAAGGCCTTCACAGGTTAGCTGCTAAGCATTACTCTTTACTTTTTTACCACTATATCCCTGGTCATATTTTTGACTCTGCTCAGTCTTTTTTTCCCCCTCCCAGAATGCAAAAGGTTGAGTTGTTGTTGCTAGGCAACTATAAGACCCAATCCTAGCAACCTCTAGATGTATCTCAGAAGAAGAGCTGTTGTTGTTAGAATTCAGTCCATTTTGGAAGCCGAAATATCGGAATATGGGCTCTGAAGTCCAACTCATCTTTATACACTGTGTCATATTTGGCCTGTCTTTTGGCTCTATCCCGCAACAACTTCTCTCGGCAACAAACAAATTTCATTCAAACAAAGCATTCAAATGCCCAGCAATCTGTTGTAAGTATGATGAACATTGATAATAAAAAAAGAGCAATAACTAACCAACAAACATTTAAAAGCACAAGATATAAAAAGAAGAAAGAGAAAATCAGCATTGTAGCCTGAGTTGAAATGTGTTGTTTTATTCTTTAGGAAATCTTTCTATAAATCATTTTTAAAAGGCCATTTTTCAAAAGGCCAGTTGAAGATATATATTTTCTAAAAGGACTAACCTCATTTCTTGCAGCAGCTATGATTCCATAGACTTTTTATTATTTGCAATAAAGATCTGTCCTTTGTATCTGCCAATCATACTTCCCCATTGCCCATGCAAAATTTGGCAAGGTTTGTGTGTCCCAATAAGCCAACATTTTTTCAGAATTCCATTAGTAGGCATGCCCACCAAACATAGATGGTTCCATCTGTAATTTGTTTACCATATCATCCAAACTAAACATGCTGGCTAACTCTTCTCAGAACAAGCTAGTTTAAGAAACTGGTTGCTTTTGGTGGTACCATGTTGTTGTTTCCCCCCAAAATAAGACCAGATCTCATATTAATTTTTGCTCCAAAAGATGTATTAAGGCTTATTTTCATGTTAGGTCTTATTTTTGGGGAAATACGGTACTAAATGGCTGATGATTTTAACTGGGGCTTATTTTTAGGGTGAGGCTTATATGAAGAGCTTCCTGAAAAATCATGCAAGGACTTATTTTCCGGCAGTGTCTTATTTTCAGAGAAACACAGTATATGTAGATCAGATGATCCTTCAGATGTTTGAGTTCCAAACCATGTGATGTTTTAAAGGCAAACCAATGGGGCAGCGTGTATAGCTAAATTCCCAATTTTACCTAGTATGGCTGACAAATGCAATTCCATTTGTTATGCTGTCACACAGTAAATGCTAATGGGTACCATCTTGATTATGGGTCCACGGTGCTCTCTGAGCTTTGTTTATTTCTTGCAGATGTTTTATTATCAAACTGACTAACCCTATCAGTTCTAGCTCATCATCAAGCACTGAGGATGTTACCCAGTTGGGTAATGAAACGTCTGCAAGAAAACCACCCAACTCAGAGAGCACCAAGGACTCCACAGTTCAACCCTGAGCTACAAATATTCTCTTCTATTGACACCATCTTGACTATTTTGCATCAAGAAAACTCCTTAAGAATCCAGTCCTTTGAAGTTTGAATTCAAAATGTGATTGGTCAACAATCACACATGGTATCTTCCCCTGCCCACTGTAGTTCTTTTATGTACTTAGTTATGTTGGCTTTGAAGACAAAAGTAGTACTTTTTAAAAACTCTACAGACTGATTGCTACAAGATCTCTGATTTATTTAGTTACTTACATATTTACTTACTTATTTATTTAACCTACCTATCTACCTACTTACTTACCTACCAACCTACTTACCCATCTACCAACCTACCAACCAACCTACATACCTACTTATTTACCTATCTACCTATCAACCTACTCACTTACCAACCTACCTACTTACCAACTAACCAATCTACCTACTTACCTACCTACTTACTTACTTATAAACATTTATTGGCCACCCATCTTACCACGATGTAATTTTGGGCAGCTCACAATCATAAGATAAATATGAATGTACTAAAAACATAAATAAGTTAAAACAGACCAAATGCTTCAATCCAATTAAAGGTGGGAAGAGTGGGAGCAGGATAGGGTGGAGTCTGTTATTAATTGATCAAGCACCTCCATTGTGATCAGTGGTGGGATTCAAAAAAATTTACTACCAGTTATGTGGGCATGGCTTGGTGGGCAGGGCATGGCTTGGCTTGGCTTGGTGGGCATTGCTTGGTGGGCATGGCAGGGGAAGGATACTGCAAAATCCTATTCCGTCCCTACCCCACTAACCTGCTTTCCAGCTCCGTTCTCCTGTGCAGGGCAACAAAAGAGACCCAGCCAATCAGCAGAGAATAGATGGGGGCGGGGCCAGTCAGAGGTGGTATTTGCTGGTTCTCTGAACTACTCAAAATTTCCACTATTGGTTCTTCAGAACCAGTCAGAACCTGCTGAATATCACCTCTGCTTGTGATGTTTCCCCATTGAAATCCAAAGCCAATTGGAAGAGCCAAGTCTTTAGGGAAGACCGGGAGGGTTAGGTCTGACTTCACACTGGGGAGGGGGAGATGACAGGATAGTCCCATCTTCTGGACCCAGGAGAATGTATTAATGTATCCAGTCAATTTCAATTTAAACAAAGGTCTTTGAATCCCTAGTCAGCTATCCGTCTGTTTCTCTCTTTTTTTTAATCTTCCTAATCAACTGCTCCTCTGTTTCTCTCAGCTGAAGGAGCATCTGTCTCCCTTATAGGTTTTTGCTATTATTATTAAATACTTAATCAGTCTAGGAAATCAGGTTTGGAAATCTGAAACAGTCTAGCCATATAAGTGTGATTATATAATAGACATGATAAAAAATGGGGGAAGGAAGGAAGGGAAAGTAAGTACTGATCCTTTCCTGGCTGGAGGCATGTCTGACCCATAGAATGAAACATAAATAGTATTTTAAGACCCCCTACCAAAATTGTGGGCAAAGAAATGAGATAGAAAAAATATTTGAAATTCTTGTTCCCTCCCTTCCTCCTTCCCTCCCTCCCCCCTCCCTCCTTCCTTCCCTCCTTCCCTCCCTCCTTCCTTCCCTCACTCACTCACTCTTTACTTCCTTCCTCCCCTCCCTTCCTCCCTCCCTCCCTCCTTCCCTCTTTCCCTGCTTCCCTCCCTTCTTCCTTCCTTCCTTTGCACATTTACTAATTGATGCTGATGAGCAATTTGTGAGTTGTTCTCCTTAAATATTTTGATTTTTAGTTGTCCTTTGAGTCCATTCCCTCTTTGATTTTCCAACTCCATCTGACATCAGCAAACGATCCTCTCTTTGCTTCTGTCTCCCAGAAGAAGAAGAAGAAACCTTAAGAGCAATGTAGGGAAATAATTACAATGACAAACGTCATACAAAATGTAGTTACAATTGAAAACTATTATTTCCTTTAAACATATATTTCCCCCTTCACTGTGACTTGGTAAATGCATTCATTGGGAACCTGCAAGTTTTTTTTTTAACTTTATGGTTCCCAGCATCAAGTGTTTTTTCATTCAATCATTTGCAGATTTCTGTCCATCGGTTGGATAAAAATCTTTTAATGATCAATGCAAAAAGAAGGCAATTATCTGTGTTCTGCTTTGCTTCTCCCTCACCGGTCTCCTGCTAAAGAGGTCACAGATGGAGCAATTGTGTTTTAATAAAAGGAAATTGATTTGCTTTCTCCTACCCCTTCCTCTCTTTTTTTTAACAAATACAAACATTCTGTAGATTTTCAATGATTTATGTCCACAATTTGCAAAATTATTTGTCTATTGATTTCATTCAGCTTTGTTTGCATGTAAGAGTGTATGTGCAGACACACACAATTTACTCAGGACGAATATAACCGCTTTTCCTGCAAAAAGAGAGAGAGAGAGAAAGAGAGAGACCTTTTTCGTTGTTTCTTTCCCATTGTTGCCATTTTACAATGGCAGTGAACAAAACTGAGTGCAGGAACTTATTGCTGTGGAATAATAAAGGTTTGCACTATTAGTTAAAGAATATAAATCCAACAAGGTTACAGAATAACAGAGCTGGAGCATCGACAACTTCTGGATGCAAGTTGTTCCACTGATTAATTGTCCTCACTGTCAAGAAATTCCTCCTCAGTTCTAGGTTGCTTCTCTCCTTGATTAGCTTCCATCCGTTGTCTTTAGAGATTCTCAGTCATCCTGGTCATGTTCTTCCCAAAGGTTGCCTTCAGGAGGCAACTGGACTTGCTTGTTTTTTATTTGTTTTGAAGGTGTTTTGCTTCTCATCCAAGAAGATTCTTCCACTCTGACAGGATAGTCTTCCCATTCCCCACTGTCCTGTCAGAGCGGAAGAATCTTCTTGGATGAGAAGCGAAACATCTTCAAAACAAGAATCAAGAAAGTCCAGTTGCCTCCTGAAAAAGCCCCTTTGGGATTTCCATCCATTGCTTCTTGTCCTGCCTTCAGGTGCTTTGGAGACTAGACTGACTCTTTGTGGCAGCCCCTAAAGATATAAGAACCCTACTATCATGTCACCCCTCGTCCTACTTTTCATTAAAACAGACATACCTAATTCCAGCAACCATTCTTTATATGTTTTAACCTCCAGTCCCCTAATCATCTTTGTTGCTTTTCTCTAAACTTGAGCTTCCTGCATGGACAGCCCACATTCCATAACTAATTTGATCGGAAAGCTTTAATACTTTCAATCCAAATCTGTAGAACTGAAAAATGAGGCAAAAAGGGGGCTGGGAAAGTATCTACAGACCCCTCACATCCCACACATAAACTATTTCAATTCCTTCCCTCAAAACGACGCTGAAGAGCCCTGCACACCAGAACAACTAGACACAAGGACAGTTTTTTTTTCTGAACACCATCACTCTGCTAAACAAATAATTCCCACAACACTGTCCAACTATTTATTAAGTCTGCGTTACTATTACTATTAATCTTCCCATCCTTCCTTTCACCCATCCTCTCCCACTCATGACTGTATGACTGTAACTTTGTTGCTTGCATCCTTATGATTTATATGGACTGTTTCCTACTACGATTCGATTGCTGATTGTACCCTAGGACTATTATTAAGTGTTGTACCTGATGATTCTTGACTCTTTGTGAATGTGTCTTTTCTTTTATGTACACTGAGAGCATTTGCACCAAGACAAATTCCTTGTGTGTCCAATCACACTTGGCCAATAAAGAATTCTAATTCTAATTCTAATTTGTTAAAAATACAACGCATCACATTATTTCAGTATTTTGAGCATTCCCTTCCCCTTCACTTCTGTTTGCTGCTTCTTTGTCTTCACTGGACCAGAACATTGAAAGAAAATATTACACTGACATATGATACTGAAAAAAGAAAAGAAAATAGGGGTTGAGGTAAAAATTCTGTTCCTTGGCTTCTTGATTTTTTTTAATGTGTCCCTTCGTGTTTTGCGTCAGAATTCCTGCATGCAGCTGTGAATGGTACAATGTTGGATAATTAAATAAACCATAATGTTATGCCCATGCATGCTTGAAAGAACCCCCTCTTTCCTTCCCTTTCATATAAAATAAATATGAATCAAAAGAGAATATTTGTAGCTTGGGGTCCTTGTGCTCTCCTAGTTTGGTAATGAAATGTCTGCAAGAAAACCATCAAGCCCAGAGAACACCAAGGACCCCTCAAACATAAATTATTTGACAGACTTTTTGGGTGGACAAATCAGATAAAGCCCCCTCAAATATGCCAGTGGGTTTGGCCAAGGATGATTAATCCTGGACATTGTGATTCAGTGTTAACTTCAAAACCACAAGTTTCCCAATCCTGAGATTAAGGTTGCATCTAAACCCTTAAAATAGACATGAAGAGCATCACCAGATTATGGACTGCTGCATCCTAGTTAAAATTCAGCAGTAGGTGGCAATGGAGCTTTGACAATATCACCCTCTTCCATGAGAACACAAGAGATTCTGTGTTATCTCTGTTGCAGGAACTGCACAGGGTGCCAATCTGTTTCCAGGTACAATCTAAGGTACTTATCACCTTTATCACCTTTAAAATCCTACATAGCCTAGGGTCAGGTTATTTGAAGCATTGAATTTCTCCCCATTACCTCTACCCAACAAACCAGGACAAGAAGATAGAGTATGCTGTGGGTCCTGGGCATGGCTAGTCTAGTGAAGAGAAGGACCAGGGGGTGCATGATAGCAGTTTTCCAATATCTGAGGGGCTGCCACAGAGAGGAGGGGATTAAGCTATTTTCCAAGGCACCCAAAGGCCAAACAAGGAACAATGGATGGAAACTGATCAAGGAGAGATTCAACCTAGAAATAAGGAGAAATTTTCTGACAGTGACAGCAATCAACCCATGGAACAGAAGTTGCCTCCGGAAATTGTGGGAGCTTCATCACTGGAGAATTTCATTAAGAGGGACTGCCATCTGTCAGAAATGGTGTAGGGTCTCCTGCTTGGGCAGGGGGTTGGACTAGATGACCCACAAGATCCCTTCCAACTCTGTTAATATGTATCTGTGCTAATATGTATCTATGCTAATTCCTAGTCATTTGGTGACACCATGCAAATGGGCCTTCTCAGTGGTGGCCCCTTCTTTATGGAACATCATTCCCTCTCGAGACATGAATGGTCACCACTCTATCACTTTTCCAAAAGGCCCTGGATATGTGGTCTTGTCATGGCCCTGGGGACCACATATGGAGATGGAGCCAATCAAGTGGCTGATGTGATTGTGTTGATATTGCATAGATGTGTGGGGTTGAGGGGTCATGGATTCTTATGCTGTGGGTTTTTAATGTTGCAAGCCACCTGGAAACATGTGTGTATAAGTTGAGTGGCCCTATAAATTGGTTTAATAAAATAAATAAATACTTTTTTCCCTCCATTTGCAGGTGAAATATGTACATAATAACTGCTAAATTACAAATCTATTAATGGGGTGTTGCTTTTGTTTTTACTTAGCAGCCAAACAGTGCTGCTCTTTCAAAGGTGAGACTAGTTCATGAACTTTCAGCCTGTTCCGCTCTGGCAATTCCTGTCTAACCCATAAGAATCCCAGAAATTGGATTGGTAATGGGATCAGGATCTTTTCACCTTCAGACCAGCCTCACAGAAATTCAGCTCATGTTAGGCAATGTGAAAAAGTTCCTAGTATGGCATCTCTTGTGTCACATGAGATGAGTTGGCACATTCGCTGCATGGGAGGAAGAAGGGAGAGTTGCAAAGGACAGGTTGAGGACGATGCTAAAAGGATACAGGAGCTGAGAGAATCAAATGAATGTCACCGTAGAACGTCGAAAGCAGTTAAGGCACCAGGCACAGCAGGAGACAGTGAGTTCTAGTCCTGCCTTAGATATGAAAGCAGGTTTGGTGACTTTGGGCCACTAGAAGACTGTGAGTTCTAGTCCTGCCTTAGGCATGAAATCTGGTTGGGTTGCTATGGCAATGCTACCATGTTGAAGGAAGACAGCAAGAATGCAAAACTTTGTCCTGCTGAGAGCGTATTTCTTGGATTCTCAACTTTTGAGAAATAAAAATGTATCTGATTTTTCAACTCTTCTGATTACAAATCTATTCAAGAATATTGTGGTGTGTGTGGACGAATGCGATGCAATGTTTAGGAAAGCCACAGAAGACAGGACATGGTCAAACAAAAGTTGCTAGATCCTGCTTGGTCCCAAAGCTAGCAAACGAACTTCATTTAGGGCCTTGGTGGCTCAGGCTGTTAAATGCCTGCTCTTAAGATCCAGCTGTCTACAATTACTGTAGGCTCGAATCCCACCAGGCTCAAGGTTGACTCAGCCTTCCATCCTCTCAGGGTAGGTAAATTGAGGACCCAAGATTGTTGGGGGCAATTAGCTGACTTTGTAAAAATGCCGCTTAGTAATAAGCAGGCATATACAATGGAATGAAGGCTATTGCTGAGCGCATTGGGTTGTATCCCCCCCAAAAATTGTAAGCCACCCTGAGTCTTCGGAGAAGGGCGGCATATAAATGTAATTAAAAATAAAATAAAAAATTTAAGAATATAAAATATGCAAAGTATCTCAGGAATCTCACAACCAACTATCTGTATTGGAGGATGCATGGGAATTTGTAGTGGCAATGCAGAAGACCATTACTACTTTAAGTTTAGTGATGTATTTTGATTTCTCCTTCATATTAAGAAAAGCCTAGAAGTTTAGAGCTCATTCTGAGCTAATAATCTGCTTGTTTTCCTGCTTGTTGAATAAAGAAAAAGGTGCAAGGAATCAGAATAGCAGAATAAGAAAGCTGGAAGGGACCTTGTAGGTCATCTAATCCAACCCCCTGCCCAAGCAGAAGACCCTACAGCATTTCTGACAGGTGACAGTCCAATCTCTTCTTGAAAGCTTCCAGTGATGAAGCTCCCACAACTTCTGAAGGCAACTTCTGTTCCATTGATTGATTGCTCTCACGGTCAGGAAATTTCTCCTTAGGTTGAGTCTCTCCTTGTTCAGTTTCCATCCATTATTCCTTGTCTGGCCTTTGGATGCCTTGAAAAATAGCTTGACTCCTTTCTCTCTGTGACAACCCCTCAAATATTGGAAGACTGCTATCATGTCTCCCCTGGTCCTTCTCTTCACTAGACTAGCCATGCCCAGTTCCTGCAACCGTTCTTCATATGTTTTAGACTCCAGTCCCCTAATCATCCTGGTTGCTCTTCTCTGCACTTTTTCTAGAGTCTCAACATCTTTTTTATAGTGTGGTGATCAAAACTAGGTGGAGTATTCTAGGTGTGGTCTTACTAAGGTTTTATAGAGTGGTATTAGTACATCACATGATTTTGATCTATTAATGTACTTGCGGGAACGCCTCCTGCCAGCATCACTCTCCGATCGCCCTGTTCGCTCTCATAGGAGGGGCCTCCTTGGGGTGCCGTCAGTCAGACATTGTAGGCTGGCGGTCCCCAGGGCTAGGGCCTTCTCTGTGGGAGCACCTGCCCTTTGGAATCAGCTCCCCGTGGATCTCCGTTTGGCCCCTGACCTCCGCTCCTTCCGCTGGGACCTGAAGACTTGGTTGTTCCAACGGGCCGGCCTTGAATGACCCGGGGGGGGGGGTTGGGTTTTATTTTAACTTTATTTGGCTTGTTTACTTGTTTAATTCTGTTTTATTGTAAATTTTCTCTGTTTTAATGTTCGCTGCCCTGAGTCCTTAGGGAATAGGGCGGCATACAAGTCGAATAAATAAATAAATAAATAAATAATGCAACTTAGAATTTCATTGGCTTTTTTGGCTGTCACTGCACATTGCTGACTCATATTTAATAGGCTGTCCACTAAGACTCCAAGATCCCTCTCACAGTTATTGCTACTAACCCTGGTTTCTCCCAATCTATATGTGTACTTTTGGTTTTTCTTGCCTAAGTGTAAGAATTTACTTCTTTAAATCCTTACATAGCTGCAAAGCATTTCTTACTGTGAAAGTCTCAGACTTTCAATTCCCATACCAGAGTCATGCGCCATCCAGTCAAGATCATGTTTTTAGTCTACTGACTATAGTAGGGCCATGAAGTCACAGTGCCAGGATTTGATTAAAAAAAAACCTTTTAAGTAGTTGTTGCTTTTGTTGGTTGGGAGCTTCTGCACAAAACCTAGCATTAGGTACTGTGGAAACTAGCTGCCCTTGGAGTATTTCTGCTATCTTTATTAAGGAGTCCCTGACAGCTTGTAAGAGATTTGTGTATCATCTTGCTTGCTATGCGTAGTTTTTATGTTATGCTTTTAAACCTGTTTGCTTGAGTTAATAATAAAGCTTTATTTACTGCTGTGCTTATTGACTCTGGATCCCAAAGAACCCATTGTCTGGGCACTTGATCAGTGCCCTGGCCCTTGCCAAAACAGAATTCTACAGGCTTTGGGATTGTATGCCTTCTCCTGGATCTCTTCTCCATCCATCTGACTTGATACATTAGCATCATCTCTATATCAGAGTGCAACCCTCCCAGGATACAGCTATACATCTAGCTGTGCAGTAAAACCAAGGTTATAATTCCCTACAGTAAGAAGGAGGTACGTGGCTCAGTGGTTAAAGATGTGTCAGCTGGAAAATTGATAGCCAAGGTTCGAGACCCGAGCACCCCACAATGGGGTGAGTTCCTGTTCTGGCCCCAGCTCCTGCCCATGTGGCAGTTTGAAAGCATGCAAATGCGAGTAGATTAATAGGTACCAGAGGTGGTGTTCAGCAGGTTCTGACCAGTTCTGGAGAACCGGTAGCAGAAATTTTGAGTAGTTTGGAGAACCAGCAAATGTCACCTCTGACTGGCCCCGCCCCCATCTATTCTCTGCCTCCCAAGTCCCAGCTGATCGGCTGAGTCTTCTTTGGTTGCCCTGCACAGGAGAACAGAGCTGGAAAGAAGGTTAGTGAGGTTGGGAGGGAATGGGATTTTGCAGTATCCTTCCACTGGAGTGAGGTGGGAATGGAGATTTTGTAGTATCCTTCCCCTGCCATGCCCACCAAGCCATGCCATGCCCATCAAGTCGTGCCCACAGAACTGGTAGTAAAAATTTTGAATCCCATTGCTGATAGGTACCACTTCAATGGGAAGGTAGCAGCATTCCATGTGTCTTTGGTGTGTAGTCATGCTGACCACATGGCCACAGAAAATGTGTTTGGACAACACTGGCTCCCTTGACCAAGAAATGGAAATGAGCTGTGCACCCTAGAGTCGGACATGACTAGACAGGGAAATCTTTACCTTTACAACAAGAAATAAATTCACAAATGTCTTCTGACCATCTAATATTTTTAGATGGCCTGACCTTAGTCACTTCCTCCACCTACATGTTTTAGCAAGATTCCAGATGCATGACAAGGCTCTGTTCCTGCTATTGAGGAATTCAATCTCTTTGGTCTCTGTCTTTGGGCAAGGATAATGAAACTCTTTAGTATGCTTTGAGTAGAGTCCTAAATACAAAAGAAAGGTTGGGGGTCAGTTAAGCAAATCTGTCTTAGCCTCCCCACTGATCTTTCCACCCAAGATGCACATTGCATGGAGACCACTTAATGCCATTATTCCCATGCACACTAGGCTAATCTACATACCTCTCTCATTGCTGTATAATACCTACAACAATCTGTTGAGCTAATTTGTTAAACAGCTTTGTTCTCCCTGGGGAACAGAGGTTGTTGGTCACAGAAGATTGATTCAGCTCTTGGTGAATCAACATTAATGAAAATCTACTCTGCTTAATGAATGGGGATTTTCTTTGCTGGTATGTATGTGTGACAGGCCATAAAAAAAAAGAAAGCAAACAAAAATAAATGTTAGATGACTGCATCAGTAAGCTTTTCACTTGCTCCTTTATTTGGTCCTCTAAAAAAGAGAAGTTATAGCAAGAAATGCTGGAACAACCAGTGAGATTCAAGCAGTGGGTTATTTATAGGTTTTAAAAGTGCTATCTCTGGCTTTGTCTAAGCTAAGGAGGGAAATCTGAAAAAAAAAATTGACTGCCATGTATTTCTTCAGGATTTTTTTAATTCTTGTTCCAGTGTCCTTGAAACTCAAGTTCATTGAAATTTCGAAAACACTCTCAATTTTTGTACCTGCCAAGCAAACACTTGCAGAATAAAGAAGCATTTACTGCTCCACAGTAGACATCCTTCTAGAGACATTGTCACCCTGCAAGTTAAAGAACAAGATTTCCAAAAAAAAATGTTTATCTATTTATTTATTTATACCTCTGCCCACTTGCAAGCTAACAGCAGGCTGGAAATATCAGAACTATGTAGAAGAATGATTTAAAAGAGCATAGCATACTACTCATTCTAAGGCAGGTCCAGCCAGCATCCTGCATCAGTGCCAGAGGGAAGAACCAGATCTTCAAGGTCTTCCTAATGATTTAGGGTCAGGGCATTTCAAATCTAGGTTGTATTTTATGAAACAACCTGTCCCAAGCACCACATCACTTATATGTGTTTCCTATGTTGTAGTGCAGGACTATTGTGGGTTTTTCCCCATGATAAAGATCTGAAGGAACTTCATGAGATGAAAGACCCACGATTGCAAAGGTTACATTAGAAGATAAGGAAGTCAATACACACCAAATAATATCTAAAAACCAACTTTCCTTCATCATCATAGTCATGTCCAAGTAGGGCTATAAAAATGTCCTTCATGTCAGGACAGGTCAAAGAAGAGAGAATAATCCCAGGGTTGTTAAGATTTTATAGGCCATCACCAGCATTTTACAGTATATAGATAATAAATGAGGTATCTGTTCCATAAAAAATAGCCCTGAGGCTGCATCAGGTAAAGAGTCCAACAAGAAGATTAAATGCTATCCTTGTCTATTCTAGAAGACTTCCAAAGATGTGTAGATCTTCAATCTGTTTATGGGAGATTATAAATGTGACGGAACAAGTTATAATTGGTGTTTTTTCCTCTGATATTCCTGAACTTTTTGAGTTTTAAGAGAAAGCCTATTTGCTTTCATTTGGAGCTGACTGGAAGCCTCCTTCACATTTTTCCATAACTATAGTAGAGACTGAGTAGATTGAGTGGTGCGATAACCTAATGGTGAAGATGCTTACCTCCAGAGGTGGGTATTCAGCAGGTTCTGACCAGTTCTGGAGAACCGGTAATGGAAATTTTGAGTAGTTCGGAGAACCAGCAAATACCACCTCTGACTGGCCCTGCCAACCCCATTTATTCTCTGGCTCCCGAGTCCCAGCTGATCGGCTGGGTCTTCTTTGGTTGCCCTGCACAGGAGAACGGAGCCAGAAAGTGGGGTGGGGAGGAAATGGGATATTGCAGTATCCTTCCCCTGCCATGCCCACCAAGCCATGCCCACAGAACCAGTAGTAAAAAAGAAAATTAATCCCACCTCTGCTTGCCTCCCATTCAGAAGGTGTTTTTTTTTAATTCACATTTATATGCCGCCCTTCTCTGGAGACTCAGGGCGGCTTACAATCTTTGGAGCACAACCCAATGTGCTCAGCAATAGCCTTCATTCCATTGTATATGCCTGCTTATTACTAGGGCTTTTGGCACCCCCCAAGCAGCATTTTTACAAAGTCAGCTTTTGCCCCCAACAATCTTGGGTCCTCAATTTACCTACCCCGAGAGGATGGAAGGCTGAGTCAACCTTGAGCCTGGTGGTATTCGAGCCTGCAATAATTGCAGGCAGCTGGAGCTAAGTGCTAGGTGTTTAACAGCCTGCACCACCAAGGCTCAACCAAGGTTGAGAGTTCAGTCCTAGATAGCGGCAGATGTTACTCTCTCAGGGTGCAAAGAAAAAAATGTCTGCTGTGAACTCCATGTAGGCATCAGGAAGGGCATCCAGCCAATAAACGAAGCTTCATCCAGTCGCCCTGACTCTACAGCAAATTAAGGGATTGCAGGGTCATAAACAGGGAGGGTTATTTTTTATTAGAGACTTAGTAGACAAAATGTTGCATTTGGAAAACAGGATACAGTGCGTCTCCATGGCATTCCCTATTTTAAACCTTCATAAGAAAACTTTTACTGAAAGTAGATTAAGTTTAAATTCATCGCCTTCCTTCCCTTCACTAACAATAGCTCAGTTCACAGTTCAAGCACTTTTCCTGGAGAAGTCTGTAGATATTCTCAGTCATCCAGGTCATGGTTGTCCCAAAGGTGCTTTTTCAGGAGGCAACTGAACTTTCTTGTTTTTTATTTGTTTTGAAGATGATTCGCTTCTCACCCAAGAAGCTTCTTCAGTTCTGACAGAATAGTGGGGAATGGAAGGATTAATACTCCTTGCAAATAGCTGGTCATTTGCATCCTTTTAGAGGGTCGTTGAAGCACTTGGAGGTTTATCTGTGTCCCCAGGATCACCTAAGTAGTGCTTCTGGTTCCTGTAGTCTGCAGTTTTTTCCTCTGAAAATCCATTCCTAATCCCACACCATTCTAAGGGTTTCCATCCCAAATTGTATAGCTAAAAGTCTGTAGAGATTCTCAGTCATCCAGGTCATGGTTGTCCCAAAGGTGCTTTTTTACAGGAGACCACTGGACTTTCTTTGTTTTTTTTCTGTTGTTTTTTTTTTCTTGGGGAAATTTGGGGGGACCACAAAAGAAAAGAAAAAGAGAACCGATCTGATTTCATTAGGATTTTTCTGGAGCGGCGTGTTTCACTGATGTATGCATTTTGTGCTCCTATGTGCTTGCAAAATGCCACATGAAAAGGAGCTATTTGCATACTGCTCTCCATTTTTCCCCTTCTTTGGTTTTATCAATGCCCACATGATCCTCAGCAATGCAAATGGGAGGACAGATGCAAACGATCTGAAGCCTGAAGCGAATCGTGCATATACTCTGATCCCAGAATTACTTAGCAATGCTGGTTGTTAAACTGGAATTCTGAAAATGTGTGATACGGAGCACAGCAATTTGTGGAGAAAAGAGTCTAAAAAAAAAAAAAGTAGGGAAAATCATCCTCCCATCACTAATTCATGTTCATCCTCGACTCAGCATTTTGACAAATAGTTGCCATTTAGAGGAATAGGAATGGCAAGCTTTTTCAAAGCCGAAAATATGTGCTGCTGTGTGTTATTGTTTTCATTATCATAATAAGTATCTGTGTGTATGTGTTAAGGATGGGTGAATACAGGATGTCAATTTCTTCCTCTTTTTCATTCCCCGCCCCCTCTCGTGTTCACGTTGCTACATCCTACTTCTGGGTCACTTTGAAGCAAAATGATGCACAAATTAAAGGCAGCAGGCTGAAGAATGGAAAAACGAGAAACCAAGAAGAAGAAGCATTGTCTTCTTCTGTGTACCTACCAACGATGGTTAATGTTGGTTATGGATTTGAAGACCTGGTTCTTTCAGCAAGCCCGCCTGGACTGAAGTGAAGTGGGGTGGGTTTTTAACTGTATTTTAGATTAGTTTTATTGCTTTGGTGTTTATTGGGCTTGGGGGTTTAATAGTGTTTTAATCTATTTAATTTGTATTGTGTATTTTTATGCTGTGAGCCGCCCTGAGACCCAAGGGAGAAGGGTGGCATACAAGTCCAATAAAATAAATAAACGAATAAATAAATTTGTTCAATTGAACTTGCACTGTGTCTCCATACAGGGATCCATTATGGAACCCACGAAAGGAGGCTAAAGTAGGTCCCTACCAAAAAGAGAGGAGAGAGAAGAGAAATATATCACATGGATTGAAAAGAAAGCAAAGGGGTAACATGATAGCAGTGTTCCAATATTTGAGGGGCTGCCACAAAGAAGAGGGAGTTAACTTATTCTCAAAGGCATTTGAAGCAAGGACAAGAAGCAATGGATGGAAACTTGTTGTGGCCCCGCCTGTGAGCCTGTGCTGACAGAGGAAGAGGACCTGGATGATGAAGAAGAAGAGGAGGAACGGGCAATGCCTTCCTCACCAGGGCCTTCCTCCCCAGGATCTTCCTCCCTGGCAAGGCCCCTCCCAGGACCTTCCTCCCTGGCAAGGCCCCCCTCCCCAGGACCTTCCTCCCTGGCAATGCCTCAGGTTTCCTCGGAAAGCCAAGAGGAACTGCCTGAGAGACGTGTATCAGTACGGCCACGGCGAGAGAGGGAGGAGGAGGGTTCCTGGCTTGATCCCAGGCAACGTCGAGGGAGAAATGTCAGCAGCAACGTAGGGGGCGTGGGAGGGCCAGAGATTGAGCTGGACCACACCCCACCAGGTATAAAAGTGGGTGTGCCTACGTTGCAGACTCTGTATGTGACAAAGTGTAACATGAATCCGAGGATTCCGTCTGTGTACTTGATTTAGTTTTTGGACTCTGAAAGTAGAGCAAGTCTTCTGTGAGTACTGTATTCCTTGTTGGCTTTGAATTTGGCAGTGAGAGCCTGGGTGACTGCCAACACTCTTGTCGGGAGAGATAATGGGGATTTTGGGGACAGGCCAGCGTGACCCTCTGTGTTAACGTTCCTTACCTTCTGGGGAAGGGAAGGGAAGACAGAACAGAAACTAATCAAGGAGAGAAGCAACCTAGAACTAAGGAGGAATTTCCTCACAGTTAGAACAATTAATCAGTGGAACAACTTCAGAGGTGGCATTCAGCAGGTTCCAACCAGTTCTGGAGAACTGGTAGCAGAAATTGTGAGTAGTTCGGAGAACCAGCAAATCCCACCTCTGACTGGCCCCGCCCCCATCTATTCTCTGCCTCCCGAGTCCCAGCTGATCGGCTGGGTCTTCTTTGGTTGCCCTGCGCAGGAGAACGGAGCTGGAAAGCAGGTTAGTGGGGTGGGGAGGGAATGGAGATTTTACAGTATTCTTCCCCTGCCATGCCTACCAAGCCATGCCCACCAAGCCACACTCACCAAGCCACACCCATAGAACTGGTAGTAAAACTTTTTGAACCCTACCACTGAATGACTTGCTTATAAAAGTTGTGGGTTCTCCAACACTGGAGGTTTTTAAGAAGAGGTTGGACAGCCCCTTGTCTGAAGTGGTATAGAGTTTCCTGCCTGAGCAGGGGGCTGGACTAGAAGACCTCCAAGGTCCCTTCCAACCCTCTTATTCTGTTCTGTTCTGATTGGATCACACTACACTGTCTTCCTGCCTCAACTTGCACAGGTACATGTATTCTCATCTTCAAAAATGCTCCAGACAGGATTGCCATGGCTGAGAGTTCTTGAGGTTGAAAATCTAGAGGGAGAAACAGATATGAAGCTACAATACTGCTTTCTTGTTTGCAACATCATGCAAATGTATAATCAAGATCTTTATTTATTTATTTATTTGTTAAACATGTACAAGATAACGAGTGTAAGTACGAACATAAACAAGAACAAAGGGAGTAAATACAGATAAATGGGGACAGTAAGACAGGGCGGTAGGCGTGCTGGTGCACTTATGCACACCCCCTTTAAGGACCTCTTAGGAATGGGGTGAAGTCCACGATAGACAGTTTGAAGTTGAAGCTGTGAGGGTTCAAGGCTGTAACAACGGAGTCAGGTAGGGCGTTCCAGGAGTTGACCACTCTGTTGCTGAAGTCCGTATTTTCTGCAATCAAGTTTGGAGTGGTTTACCTTGAGTTTGTATTGGTTGTTTGCCCATGTGTTGTTGTGGTTGAGGTTGAAGAAGTCATTGACAGGCAAGACATTGTAGCAGACAATTGTGTGAACCATGCTTAGATCAGACCGTAGGCAGCACAGTTCCAGATTGTCCAGGCCCAGAATTTCAAGCCTGGAGGCACAGGGAATTCTATTGTGAGTAGAGGAGTGGAGAACTTTTCTCGAGAAATACCTCTGAACCTGCTCCATTGTGTTAATGTCTGATATACAGTGCGGGTGAGATATGTTTGCTTCGTCAACAAACCTTGGTAGCGACAACCCAAGGATTAATGCACAGTAGAAACACAGAGATTAATACTTCCAGATAAATACCTTAGCTCATACTTGTTCTTCTAGTTCAGCTGAGACTATTCTCTGTAGACATTTTCCATGGTGATGACTGCTTTCACGACAGCTTGTCTCTAATATTCTGGAAGATACGCCATCACTTTTGATCTTGCAATCCACTGTGAGACTTGTAAAGGAACCAACTTTATGGATACCACACATGCCACGATTGGTAAGGCTCTTTCCCTATGGTCTCCGAAATGCCATGCTTGGGCATTTCCTTGTTCCTGTACAGGGAAAACAAACCAGATTAAGATTAATTCATAGGGAAATCTTCCCTCCCTTTCCTCCAATTATTTTTCCAATTACTAAGATTCCATAGAAAGGACAGTGGTTCTACTGCAGCAGCAGTTACTTCTCTGTATCTGTTAAGTTTGCATGAAGAGTCAGAGGCGAAGAGCTTCAGTGAAGAGTTTATTAAGTGACTACAGCTCGAATGGATCCCACTTGGCTGGGCTACGGCTGCTTCTTATAGCCAGCAGCCGTAGTTGCCAGCCAATTGGAGTGCAGGGTTTTTCCTGCACTATTTAAACCAATCCCATTTGACATTTTACAAGAACAGTTCAAAATAAACCAATAACATTTAAACCTACATACATAACAGTATCAATCCTGGAGATTGGATTTCTCTGTTTCTGCCTCCTATGAGCCACACCGTTTCTCCATCCTTTGTTCCAAATCTGTTAAGCTGTTTTGTCTCTTTAGTATTATTGTTGCATTTGAGAAGGCTGAAATATATACCATTGTGTTACTCCTTTGAGGATTTTTCCCACCTTGGTTGGTTTTTGTGAGGTGTGTGTGTGTGTGTGTGTGCAGTGAATTCCTTTCATGTCCTTCCTTCTGCGAAGGTTCTTTTCTGTCTTTGTAGCCCAGTGCACAAAACAAGGGTACCAGCCTTCTTTTGCTGTTGTGTGAGGCATATTCTAACAGTCTTTCTTTTTTTATTGTTTTGTATTGTGTCTCAGATGTTGTGATGGCTTGCTAGCTTAATACACTTCTCTCCTTCCTCCTCCTGCTCCTCCTCCTCCTCTCAGAGAGAGGACTAAGTCAGATCATAATTCTTTCTTGTTTTTTCCAAGTCTGAGAGCAAAGGAAGAATTTTAAAAAAACTCACCTGTATTTTCCGTCCTTTGTGAGAAACAAGAGAGGGAAGATTTCTTAAAATTCATGTTTTTGCTTATTCCTAAGAAAGCATCAGGGATTTTCCCCCTTTGGTCATTTTATCCTCCCGGGGAATAATATTCTACAAATATTTTCCCCTGGGTGGGTTTTTTTTATTCATATTTATATGCCGCCCTTCTCCGAAGACTCAGGGCGGCTTACAATTTTTGGGATACAACCCAGTGTGCTCAGCAATAGCCTTCATTCCATTGTATATGCCTGCTTATTACTAAGCGGCATTTTTACAAAGTCAGCTAATTGCCCCCAACAATCTTGGGTCCTCAATTTACCTACCCCGAGAGGATGGAAGGCTGAGTCAACCTTGAGCCTGGTGGGATTCGAGCCTGCAGTAATTGCAGGCAGCTGGAATTAAGTGCTAGGCATTTAACAGCCTCCACCACCAAGGGTTGGGAATCTCTTTTCCACTGACCCTCAATTCTCCACAATGAAGATGACTCCAGAGTTGATATCAGAAACACCAGCAGAAACAAGTTTCCTAGGAAAAAGCAAATAAGCCATAGAGGCCTCCACAATAAACCATATGAGCAAAGAAATGCTGAAGAATTATTTCTGTGGTGAGCTGCGGGACATATTCCTGAAACAGTCTCCCCAATGCATAGAAAAGCTGGAGGATATCAAAGGGCCATCTGCACAGGTTCCTCTCCCCCAAAAGAAGACATCTGTAGAGTACTCCCATTTAGAAATCTTGACGAGTTCTGTGGGATTTGCTATTCCCTGAAATGTATGCAGGACTGCGGCTTGAGGGCTTAACTACACATTACACTGATAGCAAAGCTGGCACTCAGGTACAAACTTGGTGAGGTGGGTTTTGTTTTTTTTTGTTTTCTCATTTTTCATTTTAACCGAGATATGTCCAACCTTTTGGCTTGCCTGAGCTGCGTGGAGAGGAACTGTCTTGGGATCCCTATAAGATATATAACAGGGGTGTCAAACTCAAGGCCCACGGGCCAGATCTGGCCTATTGGGTGCTTAGATCTGGCCCACGGGGCCAACCTAGAAACAGTGAAGAACTGGCCTGCGATGCCTCTGCCAGCAAAAATGGAGCTCAGCCATCCCAAGCTCTGTTTTTTATGGCAGAGGGTTGCAGGAGCCCATTGCAGCTGAAAATGGAGCTCGGGAGTGCCACACAGCCTTCCCGAGCTCCATTTTCATTGGTAGAGACTTGCAGGAAGCCGTCACAGCTGAAAACAGAGCTAGGAGCCCGTTTCACTTGCAGAACTCTTGGGCCACCACAGGTGCCCCCGACATGAGTGACATGAAGCTGGCCATGCCCACCCTGGTCACACCCACTTAACCCCCCCCAAGATCAAACACAACCCTGATGCAGCCCTCAGCGAAATCAAGTTTGACACCCCTGATATATAATATAGTAACTATCACTAAAAGAAAAAAAAATCACATAATAATGCTTAATCTTGTGGGGTCGCATAACTAGCTGCCCAGGGCTGCGGGGCAGGGATTGGACACACCTGGTTTAACTTAAACTGTACTGATGTGATTAACATCAAGATTGCAGAGACAGATGAAACACAGATGAATCTTTCCTTCTTCAAACCAGGGTTTCATTCAGATAGCAATAGCACTTAGACTTACATACCACTTTATAGTGCTTTGCAGCCCTCTCTAAGCAGTTTACAGACTCAGCATCTTGCCCACAACAATCTCGGTCCTCATTTTACCCACATTGGAAGGATGGAAGGCTGAGTCAACCTTAAACCAGTCAGGATTGAACTGCTGGCAGTTGGCAGAATTAGCCTGCAGTACTGCATTCTAACCACTGAAAGGGAGGGAGAGAAGGAAGGAAGGAAGATAGCAGTAGCACTTAGACTTATATATCACTTTACAGAGTTTTACAGCCCTCTCTAAGTGGTTTACAGAGCCAGCTTCTTGCCCCCAACAATCTGGATCCTCATTTGACCCACCTCGGAAGCATGGAATGCCGAGTCAACCTTGAGGCTGGTGGGATTTGAACTGCCAAATTGCAGGCAGTCAGCAGAAGTAGCCTGCAGTTCTGCACTCTAACTACTACGCCACCATGGCTCATAGCTCATTCTTTTCTCCCCACAAGCACCCCCCCCCATCCAGTGATTTCAAATGTTGAATCACATCAAAAACATCTAATCCTCCTACATTATTAATGCCAGCTGCTGTATTATTAACAGGACCATTTTTAGTAGCTTTTCAGCTGGTTAAAGTTGCCCTTCCCAAGCTCCAGAGTTCCCATAGCAAATGTCCAACTCCCATTCTACCTAAACAACCAGATGGGAGATGCCATCTAATTACTGGTGTTGGAAGCTCCAACTGGCGATTATTTGGTTCCCTCTGCAATTTAGTGTTCTCAGGATGGCCATATTGCCCAGACAGCTTCGTTTTTCAACAAAAGGGAATGGATTCTGCTGACCTCTCAGCTGCTGTCAGGCACCATCTGCTGCCTGAGGTAACTACCTGGTTCTGCCAGCCTGGTAGAATTGACCTTCGTGATGATACATCAACCATTATTCTTCTTTTTGGAAAGGAAGGAAGGAAGAATGCTCTCCCCTTTGCAGCTGACCCATTTGCAAAATAGAAGGAGAGCAGGTTTGCAAGACTAGACAGTCACTCTGGCAAAGAGAGCCCAACTTGGTCTAGCAAGTCTCCTGAAATGGGGAGATAGGCATTTGCCTGAATTCCCATCAATTCCTGTACATTCTTCTTCTTATGCCATATCCATCATCAGATGATGGTGATCATGTTGGCAATCCCATTTTTATCAACAGCTGCACAAAAAAGTGCTGTTGAGTTCTGTCCAAACCAGTCCCTTAGATTTTGAAGCCATGATGTTCTTCTTCTGCCCGGACCTCATTTGCCTTCAGTCTTTCCCTGGAGGATTAAGTGAAGGATGCCGTACTTTTCCGGGTGTCGCATCACATGTCCAAAATATTCTAACTTTCACTTTTTAATGGTTTTTGATGAGTTCCCTTGACTTTCCCACATGGCTTATCACCTCCTCATTTCTGATTTTGTCAGCCTGTACATTGCCAGTTGCAAACTGTGGAATATGCACTTCTGTTACATCATCACCTGGGGCACATCATGAGCTGTGACCAAACTGGTACAATCAACCATTTGCAGGTTTTATTGTGTGGAGCATAGGTGAGTGGCTTCTGTTCCTTTACAATAGCTCCTTGAGATCCAACCATTAACATTTGGTTGCAAACTTACTGGATTTAGTTTCATCTGTTCGTTTTTCAAACTTAAGAGTGGATAGGGAGACAGGATCCTTTTGGAAAACCAACATTTCCATTCTAAACATCCTGTGAAATGCTCCCAAATGGCCTGAAATTGCACTGCCATTTTGTTTTCAACAGTTAGCAGCATAATTTGGCTCTTCTTTCTTCTCTTCTCTTTTCTTCCCTTCATCTGGTTTCCTTCCTTCTTCACTTCTTCCCTTCCCTTCCCTTCCCTTCCCTTCCATTATTACCCCATCCCATCCCATCCCATCCCATCCCATCCTATCCTATCCTATCCTATCCTATCCTATCCTATCCTATCCTATCCTCCTCAACCTGGGAAAGGAAGCATCTCAAAATGGAGCAAAATGTTAGATCAGAAGGCCAAATTTTAGCCTTGTCCTTTCACATGTATTTCACACCTGGTACAGAAAGGCATAAACAAAGATCTTTTGCACACCTTGTTACATGCAGATTACAAAAAAAAAAACACCAGAGTGTTGTTTGTTTGTAAAAGCAGCAACACTGAAATATGGTAAAGGCAAGACAAGAGAAAGGTCAGGTTCCCCAATCAAGGGCTGGACCTCAAATTATGCAATCCCATCCATACAGCAAATAAGCAACTTCCTGCTAGCTGCTTTCTCCAAGTCTGTGTCAATGACCTGTCCTTCCTCCTTGTTTCCTCGGGGTTTCCTTCCGTGTAGTTCCATGTAAGCTGTCACATTTTCCCCAGAAGAAATGGCTGAGCTTATGGTTAAGGATTGTTGATTGAGGCTCTACTGACACATATAGGTCAAACCGAAACTGTGCACTGGAGAAAGTCCAGTTATTTGAATCTCCCAAAGGGGTTAATAACACTGACCTCGAGGTTAGGAGGCTAACTAAAACTGCTTGCCTGCACACCCCTTTGAACTGATTAGACTGCCCAACAGACAACCAACTCTCCATTCTTGATTTCAGTGTCAAGCTAAAGTCAACCCATTCTTTGACTGCACAAAATGAATCCTTTTTCTACAAGAGTGCAGGGTTGATTGTTACTGGAATATTGACAATGCTTGGTCCTTTGTGCATAGCCTGGATGAGTGACATTAATGATTAAAATAACAACCACCACCTAAGCTTAGAGACATGGAAGCTATTTATGTGTAGGGAATATTAGCAGAGATTGGAGTTGTTGTGTCTTGTTTATGGTGGCATTTAGTCTGGCTTTTGCTAGTTTTATCAGCAAAGAACAACTCTGGGCCACAAAGCCGCAACTGTGAGGCAGGAGACAGAGAGGAAATTGAACAGATAAAGCTGAACAGGACTTGCACACATACACAAAAAGCAGCTTCAAATAAACAGCTGAGTTTGTCTGTACCCTGAGAAGGGCAGGCCTAAATTTGTTTTTGAAGTTGAGGGCTTGGCAAAATGCCCATTTGTCACCAGGTCCCATTTTATCTGGATTAGACAAGTAAGGGTCTATTTTTCTCCCTATTCTACCATCTTTATAATTCACAATCTTGATGACATAGCATCATTCCAGAGCATTGAAAAAAAATGCAAAATGCCCAACACCAAGCTGCCTCATGGTAATTGAGCACCAAGAACAATCCCATCTTATCCACGAAGGCTAATTGGGTGACTTTGGGCCAATCACCAGGAGATGGTGAGTTCTAGTCCCATCTTAGGCATGAAAGCCAACTGGGTGACTTTGGGCCAATCACCAGGAGAAGGTGAGTTCTAGTCCTACCTTAGGCATGAAAGCCAACTGGGTGACTTTGGGCCAATCACCAGGAGAAGGTGAGTTCTAGTCGTGACTTAGCCATGAAAGCCAGCTTGGTTACTTTAAGTCAATCACCAGGAGACAGTGAGTTCTAGTCCCACTTTAGGAATAAAAGCCAGCTGGGTGTCTTTGGGCCAATCATTAGAAGACTAGGAGTTCTAGTCCCACCTTAGGCATGAAATTTGGTTGGGTGACTTTGAGACAGTCACCAGGAGATTGTGAGTTCTAGTCCCACCTTAGTCATGAAAGCCAGATGAGTCACTCGGGGCAGTTTCTCTCTCTCTCCCTTTCTCTGTCTCTCTCTCTCCCTCCCAACCCAATTCACAGGGATGTTCTTGTTGTGGGAAAAATAGGAGGAGGGACATATGTTGAGTATGTTCACCATCTTGAGTTACTTGTAAAAATAGTAAAGATGGGATAAAGGTAAGGATTCTCCTCACACGTACATGCCAGTCGTTTCTGGCTCTAGGGAGCACTGCTCATCTCCATTACAAAGCAAAAGAGCCAGCGCCCTCCAAAGACGTCTCCATGGTCATGTGGCTGGCATGACTAAATGCTGAAGGTGCACGGAATGCTGTTACCTTCCCACCAATAGGGGTCCCTATTTTTCTACTTGCATTTTTACATGCTTCCCAACTGCTCGGTTGGCAGAAGCTGGGACAAATAACAGGAGCTCACTCCGTTACGCAGTGCTAGGGATTCGAACCGCCAAACTGCCAACCTTTCTGATTGACAAGCTCAGCATGTTAGCCATTGAGCCACTGCATCCCCTAAAAAGGTGGGATACAAAGAATCAAATATGCTCTAATATGGCATTGGCATTGAAAATGTCAAGAGTGTACGGCCATGGAATTTTTTTTCCCACTCCTGAAATCCTTTCCAGAATAATAACCAGTTATAATTTTGGATATGGGAGAAGAGAGAGGTTATTAAATATGTTAGGTTTAGAGTAACTAATGTAATTTAAATTTAATCAAAGACTCTTTTTGTTCCTCTTTGTTCTTCCCCCAGGGACTTCTGGGAAAGCAAGCTCCGTCTCACCCGTTTTAAAGACCAGGTTCAGTTCTCAGTCCAAAACAGACTTCTGCATTTCTCAAAGAAGTGCCTTACAAGAAAAAAGAAAAGAAAAGGTGGGGGGTGGTATGTGCAAGAAATAATTATTACAAAAGGAATTAAGTAGCCTGAGCAATAGTTGGACTGGCTGGCAGAATTCATGTGAGATTTTGCAGCCTGTCTTTGAATGACTCGCTAGCGTGTCATTCAATCCATCACCCACTTTTAGCCCTTCCAGGTGTTTTTATGTTTCAGTTAAATTGCAAGGAAACCCCTTTTAGGGTAAGTTGATTTTTCTTTTCATTATCCATGCTTCATTCTGCATCATTTGATAAAGTGTTTCAGAATTTCTTTCCCTAAAATTTAGGAATGTCGAATCTCAGCCCAGCAATAAGAGAACATCAGCTGGCTGGCCCCAAGCTTGAGCAAATCCCCTGAAATCAATCTCCTGAAATCATCATAATCATTTTTTTTTTACTCTACAAAAACAACCCAAATTATGCCTAGACTATATTTTCCCCAATGGCATTTTCTGATTGAGGGAGGGGGGAGAACCAAAATCAAAATGGTTTTCTCTCTGTTCTCATTTGTTCTTTGTATCCCCTTTTTCCTTCTCTCTTTGACTAATTAGTTTGTTAGTTGTTATGGCAACTATGCATTGTTCCAGGCTTCCGACGTGAGAGATCAAGCTGCAAACAGAGATGTCTAAAGAATATAGATGGGTTTTCTTGGGTTATTTAAATCCTGTTCTAGCTCTCTCTCCACTCACCCCCCACCCCCCATGGTCCAGTGCTCCAACCATTCAGGTTGTTTATTAATGTCCCGGCGTCTTGTCTGAGACATGGGCAAATGAAGAATCATCTACTTTGGGCTTTGCAAACCTTTCTTTCCAGCCCAGGGCACTGTGTGACATTCAAGGGACTGATAGGTTTTACAGTAATAACAGGCACCCCCTGAGCTCAAAATGTGACTTTGGAAGAAGCCTGACAATATAATAGCAGATTTTAGTCCAATGCTGCTTTTTCTGGGCTGGCTTTTAAAAAAACACCAGGTACATATTGTGAATTTTCACTCTGACTCTCTAAACCGTCACATTATTACCTCAATCTAATTCACCAACTGGTAACAGTATTTAATTTCAATGTGTTGCATTGGAAAGTTGATGTATAGACCGATGTTTTAACAGCCAAAAAGTTATGTAATTTAATATTTTGCAGGATTTGATCACCGATATGCAAAGTTATTTAGTATCAGGTGCTATCTGGTAGTTCACATGCAGCAGTATTTTATTATTTGCTAGGATTTTGACAATTAACTGTGACATATTTCATATCTGAACTTCTCCAAACAAACGAAAAAAGATGGCAACCTATCTTGAAAATCCTTGATTTGCTTCCGCAGTGAAAATCGCTATGCAAATGTTGATGTTTTGAAATTCAAATGGCAAAATTAAGTTGTTGGAACAGTGGGTGCATATTTCTACATTTTTCACCTTTGTTCGCGGAAGTGAAGGAGTATGGAAAGAAGGTAAATTCCATTCTGCAGGAAAATAGAACAGTAGGAGAAGAAATTACAAAGGAGTTTTGAATTTTGTAATGGTGCAAAAGGTAGTTGCAAGAAAAGAAACCCAATCTGTCTTTCATGTTCCTATAGCTACTTGCCAGAGACATGCCTCCTGGTGCCAGGCCAAACCCAAGAATATCAAACCCAACAATGTGAGAGGACAGATTGCTTGCAAAAAGCAATAGCACTTAGACTTATATACTGTGCTTTTACAGTCCTCTCTAAGCAGTTTACAGACTTAGCATATTGCCCCCAACAATCTGGGTCCTCATTTTACCAACCTCAGAAGGATGGAAGGCTGAGTCCACCATGAACTGGTGACAATTGAATTGCTGGCAGTCAGCAGAATTAACCTGCAATATTGCATTCTAACCACTGCACCATTACCGCTCTTGGTGGCCAGCACCTGGATTGCTGGTGTCCTATTCCTTTAAGACAGTCCAGCAGCTGAGTGTGATGGTGTCGATATGAGAGTGAAGGTGCTTGTGTTTCTTTGAGAAACCAAAAGGTAAATAGAAACTGTTCTTCAGAAGTAGGGCTCACAAAGAGAAGTAATGGAAGAACAGGAGTTGTAGCAGGGTTAAGGTAGGGCAAGCAGCATAAATGCTCCACTCCTCTCATGTTCAAGACATTAGCTAGTACTGCTGGGAGCCAGGAAGGATTTTTCCAGATCTGCCAGATCTACCTTGGTGGCACAGTGGTTAGAGTGCAGTACTGCAGGCTACTTCTGTTGCCTGCCGGCTGCCTGTAATTTGACAATTCAAATCTCACCAGGCTCAAGGTTGAGTCAGCCTTCAATCCTTCTGAGGTGGGTAAAATGAGGAGCCTAATTGTTGGGGGCAAGAGGCTGACCCTGTACACCACTTAGAGAGGGCTATAAAACACTGTAAAGCAATATATAAGTCTAAGTGCTATTGCTAAGTGTTAAGGAAGGAAGGGAAAAAGTGGAAGGGAAGGGAAGGGAAGGGAAGGGAAGGGAAGGGAAGGAAGGAAGGAAGGAAGGAAGGAAGGAAGGAAGGAAGGAAGGAAGGAAGGAAGGAAGGAAGGAAGGAAGGGCTGGGGTAGCACAGTGGTTAGACTGCAATACTGCAGGCTACTTCTGCTGACTGCTGGCTGACTGCAGTTCGAGTCTCACTGGCTCAAGGTTGACTCAGCCTTCCATCTTTCCAAGGTCAGTAATATGAAGACCCAGATTGTTGTGGGCAATATGTGGACTCTGTAAACCACTTAGAGAGCACCGTAAAGCGCTATGAAACGGTGTATAAGTCTAACTGTTATTAGAAATAAAATAACAGAGTTAGAAGGGACCTTGGAGGTCTTCTAATCCAACCCCCTGCTTAGGCAGGAAAACTATTGCTATTATACAAGTGTATATGACTCCTACAGCTTTAGCATATTGAAAAGGAAAGTAGCAAAGAGTAAGATACCCGGGAGGTGATATTGGTAGTTTCTTTACATGAAGTCAGGAAGTTGAATAATGACTGTTCAAGAATTTTTGGAACTGTTCTATAGGACTGTCATGCCAGAAGGCTGTAACTTGAGCTGACACTCATACCAGTTCTTAGGTCAAAGATGTATTGATTATTTGTTTATATAAACGTCTGTATGCTCCTGGTTCCAAAGACTAAAGATAGTTCACATGAAGCATAAAAAGCCCCATAATAAAAGAAAGCAATTCTTAACCACCAAGAAATCAAACCCCCTATAAAATAATAAATTAAAATAAAGCATTGTCTAAGGAAAATAAAAAAAGCAGTCCAAACCAGGAGTGGCTTCCAAAACTTGAGAGCACAAGATAGTTTTAGCAGCCTTGAATAAATATCTATGGAGCTTCTCAGTCATCCAGGTCATGATTGTCCCAAAAGTGTTTTTTCAAAAGGCAACTGGACTTTGTTTTTCCCTCGAAGATGTTTCACTTCTTATCCAAGAAGCTTCTTCAGAACAGAGCTGAAGGAACTTCTTGGATAAGGAGCAAAACATCTTCAAGGAGGTCCAGTTGACATTTTGAAAAGGCATTTTTGGAACAGCCTTGATTAAAACTAATCAGTTGGAGATTCCCTAGACACTAGGGAAGCAAACTGTCCCATCATGTGACGAAGGATCACTTCCAGGCCTCCAAACTCTTCAATTCATGTAAGAGTGAGGACTTTCAGCATCCCTTCTCTGGATAAAATTTGCAGGACTGACAGGAGCTGTCCAGAAGGGGTGGTGCTGAAACACACAGTTGCCAAGCCACGTGCAGTTTGATAGGTTAACATCAGCACTTTGAATTGGACTGGGAACCTATTGTTCACCAAAGCAGCGATTAAAGCCCCATCTTGGGCTACTAAGCCTACCTATTTCCATTAGTCCCTCTCCTCCATCTGTCAGCTGGAGTTTCTAAGCATTTTTTTTTACAGCAGCCTCTGTTAAAGTGTATTGCAGTGCTCTTAACACATGGGGAGAAGGGCATAAGTCACTTTCGCTATCCAGGAAAGACTGCAGTTGGTGCAGAAGATGGAGTTAGGTAAAGCCTCCCCTGGCTACAGCCTTCACCTGCTGCTTAAGCAGGAACCACGAGCTGTTAATAGAGAATACCCAGGTCACAACTGTTCATTCAGAAGGAGCACAATCCCATCCAGAGCTAACCTTGGACCTGGAATGCAGCCAAATCAATTACCTATTAACAGCTCTCTAGCTCTCTTGCTTAGATTTGCCACTCTTACAGTCATTGCATGGGTAGGCAATTGTGTTTAGTCGTATTCCCTCTTTCTTTGGTGCTGCCACTACTCTAGGTCTCTCTCTCCTGTCATTTCTCCCAAAGCTCTTCCATAAATCAAGGGATCTCCTGGGATCTGCAACCAGAGAGGGGTTGCTCAGATCCCATATTACCCGATGCCCTTATCATCTCCACATTCGAGAGCTTGACAAAGCATGAGATAGAACTACAGGCCTTCAAGCCTTCTCAGACAAAGTGTGAGTTAGAACTACGGGTTTCAGATTTTCTCAGACAATTCAAGGGATCCATTAGGTTCCCACATCCACCAAACTTGGGTTTGCTGACCATACCCTTACGAACAATGAAATGATCCGGCCATTGCAAAAGTCTGATAATGTTCTCCATTTTCAGATAATGCTTTGCCTACCATAAGATGAAAACCACTAACGTGGGACCATTAACATGAGCTGGGCATAAGGTAAACTGGGACAAAGCCTGTAGTTGCCATTAAATAGCAATAGCACTTAGACTTATATACTGCTTTTCAGTGCTTTACAGCCCTCTTTAAGCAGTTTGTAAACTGCTTAATCAGCATCTTGCCCCCAACAATCTGGGTTCTCATTTTACCCACCTCGGAAGGATGGAAGGCTGAGTCAACCTTAAGCCTGGTGAGATTTGAACTGCAAAATTGCAGACAGCCGGCAATCATCAGAAGTAGCCTGCAGTATTGCATTCTAACCACTGCGCCACTGTGGCTCAGTGGTTATGAAATCACTCACCAGGATGCAGAGATTCAAAACTCACAATTCATATTAGATGGAGGGACTCCTACTCCAGTCCAATTATGAGAATTAGAATCATAGACTTAACCACTGTTTGGCATCATTGGGTTGGTACAATACTAGAAGGGCTGGCTTGTCCATAAGGCCAAACCTAACATTAAAGCACCTATGCCTGATGACTTGTGGCACAGTGTTTTTGATCACTCACTCAGCTAGTTGCTGTGATCCAGGCTAGATCTGCATGTTTATCTACCATAGAGGGATGCAGTCTTAACTTGTGAATTTGTCAATCACTGCCCTATTTCCCCAAAAATAAGACCCTGTCTTATAATTTTTTGCCACCAAAAAAGGCACCAGGTCTTATTTTCAGGGGAGGTGGATGTCGTCCACTGAGTCACCTCACTTGTGTGCATCATCCCTGGCCTCCTTTTCACTGTCAGAGGCCTTCAGGAACTTCTTCTGTGACCGGCAAGGCCAGCAAGGCTTTCCTGAAGGCCTCTGCAGCCAATAACAGAGCTCTGGATCGATCCGGAGATCCATCGGTTGCAGAGGCCTTTATGAAAGCCTTGCCAGCTTTGTTGGCTGCAGAAGAAATGGGCCAGCAAGGCATGTGTCAGGGTGGGTAAGGCCTGGCTGCAACTGTCCGAAGATAAGTAGCAGGGCAGCTCCACACACACACCATCCCCACTCTAGTTTTACTCATGCTGGCAACTCTAAAACAGGCATAGAAATGTTTTATGAGTGGGAAGGGTCTTAATTAGGGATTTTTGGGGGGTAGGTCTTATATTGGACGTAAAAATCAACTACAATTACAAATTGTAAAAATCAAGCTAGGACTTATTTTGGGGCTAGGTCGTATTTTTGGGGAAACACGGTAGTAATATCCTGAAGCCAAAGGAGTCAATAACCCAGGACTTTCCCTGGCCCCAGGAGAAAAGTACATGGGTCAGAAATGGGACCCTCTCTTTAAATGTCCCTTCAAAACTACTCATTGTCTGCCACAATTCTTCCCACACACACACCCTCCCAGTTTTCTGAGTCTATTGACAAAACAATAAAGTTGTGACCCAGCTATAATCTAACAATTTGCCCTCTTTCTTGCATGCTCTGATAGAAATTGCATGGAGCCAAGAATTTTGTATACTAAAAGATTCATCTCTATGGGAAAAAAAAAGAAAGGTAATATACATATCTTCTTCTTCTTTTTCCTGACCTTTCTACAGAGGATATTCAGTGAAGATTCATGCTGTCCAGAATTCTAATTGGTCTTTTCTTGTGACCTTTACGGTAATAATCTCTAGGTTTCTGCTGAACTCTGGTAGCCTTTGTTTACCACTTCCAGCTGTATTATCTTAAGATACAGCATTCTGTTTTTCCTCCCTCCCATTTCCAAAGTTGGAGCACTCTGGTGGGCTTACTAGACAACACAGTATCAGCAGTAGAGACCTTCAAATTTCTAGGTTCTACTATATCACATGACCTAAAATGGACACCTAACATCAAAAACGTCATCAAAAAAGCACAACAAAGAATGTTCTTTCTGCACCAACTCAGAAAGCTCAAACTGCCCAAGGAGCTGCTGATCCAGTTCTACAGAGGAATGATTGAGTCTATCATCTGCACCTCTATAACTGTCTGGTTTGGTTCTGCAACCCAATAAGACAGACACAGACTTCAGAGAGTAATTTGGACTGCAGAAAAAACAATTACTACCAGCCTGCCTTCAATCGAGGACCTGTATACTGCACGAGTCAAAAAGAGGGCTGTGAAAATATTTACAGACCCTTCACATCCCGGACATAAACTGCTTCAACTCCTTCCCTCAAAACAATGCTATAGAGCACTGCACACCAGAACAACTAGACACAAGAACAGTTTTTTCCTGAAAGCCATCACTCTGCTAAACAAATAATTCCCTCAACCCTGTTCAACTATTACAAAGTCTGCACTACTATTACTGTTAAATCTTGTCATCATTCCTTCTCACCCATCCCCTCCCACTTGTGACTGTACGACTGTAACTTTGTCGCTTGTATACTTACAATTTATATTGACTGTGTCCTAGTATGATTGATTGCTTATTGTACCCTATGACTATCATTAAGTGTTGTACCTTATGATTCTCGACTCCTGATGAATGTATCTTTTCTTTTATGTATATTGAGAGTATTTACACCAAGACAAATTCCTCGTGTGTCCAATCACACTTGGCCAATAAAAGTATTCTATTCTATTCTAAACAATTGCTTGCTCACTATCATCCATTGCAGAAAGCATTTATTTTATTTATTTGTTTATTTATTTAAATCTCACCTTTATGATTTTCACAAACAGCCCAAGGTGGCAAACATATCTAACACAACTTTCTCCTCCTATTTTCTCAACAACAACAACCCTGTAAGGGGAGTTAGGCTGAGAGAAGAGTGGTTGGCCCAAGGTCATCCAGCTGGCAGGACTTGAAGTCATGGTCTCTTGCTTTCTAACCTGGTGTCTTAACCACTAAGCCAAACTGGGTCTCAAAATTCAGAATGGGACAATTACAGAGGTGGTATTCAGGAGGTTCTGACTAGTTCTGGAAAACCGGTAGCGGAAATTTTGAGTAGTTCGGAGAACCGGCAAATGCCACTTCTGATTGGCCTTGCCCCCATCTATTCTCTGCCTCTCGAGTCCCAGCTGATTGGCTGGGTCTCCTTTGGTTGCCCTGCACGGGAGAACGGAGCTGGAAAGCAGGTTAGTGGGGTGGGGAGGGAATGGGGATTTTGCAGTATCCTTCCCCTGCCATGCCCACCAAGCCATGCCCACCAAGCCATGACCACAGAACTGGTAGTAAAAAATTTTGAATCCCACCACTGGACAATTGGGTGTGCCCACTTCACCATGGCCTCCCTGACTCAGCTGACCTACCACAATATTTTCTCTCCAGCTGGCCCTCCATGGACACTTAACCATACCCCCGCAGGGCAACCCACTCTTTGTCCATGGCTGTTGTGGCCCATCAGCTGCCAGCAGAGCTAGCTGCAGAGTTAGGAGCAGATGGAGACAAGGAGCAGATGGAGGGAGGGCCTGGGCTGGCTTCAGAGCCTTTGGAAGCCTCTCATGAGGAATCAGCATCAGAGACAGAGGCAGAGCCGGGGCCTTCCATCCTCCCCCAGATGGAGAGGCAGCTGAGCTGAGAGGGAGGAACGGATGGGGCCCATTCCAGATACACATATGCATAGAGAGGAAAGGAGAGGAGAGCAAAGGAAAACAATAAGCTGGCTCTCAAGGAAAAGCAGATGTGGATGCTAGCCAGCCCTGGGAAATAAATAATTGGGGTTTGGGGGTGGCCAGTTGTTGCAGACAACCGGTTGCTTTTAGGATACAGCAAGCAATTCGGATTTCTTGGCCAAGTCTGTTTGGACTAATTATGTTTGCTTTTTGTTTATCCATGTGAATAAAAGACTGTTCCTACCCTCTTTGAAAAGGGGTTTGTTTCTACTCACAAGTAAGCGGCTTATCATTACTTGTGAATGCTGGGTCAGAACAATGACTGGACCTCCCCCAGTTCTAAACCGCTGCTAGTACTACCTTGCCACTTCTCCGTGGCTGATTCCCTCCACAGGACAATTAGTCCCACTTGTGGCATGCACACTGGTAGGATACTCAGGTGGCATTAGTGGCAGGCATTTTGTGGGCAGGCACTTGCAGAGAAGTTTCTGTAGGATCATGGCCCTGTGGAGGTGCAGGAGAGCATCGGTGGTGGACCTGGTGTGGGTGGCAGTGGCACTCTTGGCCTGAGGCACTTGCAGGTGGCATTGGTGGCAGGTGGGCCAGTGGTGGGCACTTGTGCAGAAGTGCGTGAAGGATTATGGCCTCTGTGGAGACAAAAGGGGGTGCAACACCTGGAACTCACTACCTGACTGTGTTGTTACATCCTCAAACTCCCAAAACTTTAACCTTAAACTGTCTACCGTGGACCTCACTCCATTCCTAAGAGGTCTGTAAGGGGGCATGCATAAGCTCACCAGTGTGCCTACCATCCCTGTCCTACTGTTCCCATTTATTCGTACTCATTTATTATGTATATACTTATACCTGTTTATCCTTATATGTTTATATATTATGTTCATATTTATACTTGTTTTTTCATACATGCTTGACAAACTAAACTAAATAAAATAAATAAAAATTGACAGTAGGCAAGGCAGACACTCGAATGCATCCTTCAATAGCAATTTTTGTAGGAAGAGGCCTTCCTTCCTACCCTACAATCAGAAGAAGATCATGTTAGTAAGATATTACCCCAGGGGTCTTCAAACTTGACAGCTTTAAGACTTGTGGACTTCAACTCCCAGAATTCCTCCTCCAGTCATGTTAGCTCAGGAATTCTGGGAGTTGAAGTCAACAAGTCTTAAAACTTGCCAAGTTTGAAGATCCTTGTATTAGCCCCACATATACATTTTTAAGCTTTTTTTTTTTTTAAATTACATTTATATGCCGCCCTTCTCCGGAGACTCAGGGCGGCTTACAATTTTTGGGATACAACCCAATGCGCTCAGCAATAGCCTTCATTCCATTGTATATGCCTGCTTATTACTAAGTGGCATTTTTACAAGGTCAGCTAATTGCCCCCAACAATCTTGGGTCCTCAATTTACCTACCCCGAGAGGATGGAAGGCTGAGTCAACCTTGAGCCTGGTGGGATTTGAGCCTACAGTAATTGCAAGCAGCTGGAACTAAGTGCTAGGCGTTTAACAGCCTGAGCCACCAAAGCTTTTTCCCTATAAGAAAGTAGTAAAATCTGGGAATGCTTAGAAAATGCTCTAAAAAGTTGCAGCATTAATACTTGCAGATACTTCAGTAGCTCTAAACTCATCTTCCTGGGCAATTTAACATACCTCCAGGCTATAACAGCCATCATCTTGATTGAATTAGGCATTGCTTGAGGAACAACGTGTCCTTGGAGAACATTGCATTTCACTTACTTTCTTCCCCCTGCTCATTGTTCCTATGTCCCTTCAGTCTGCTTGTGTTCTGCACAAGCCTGGGCAGACACAAATCCACAAGGTTTACAATGGGGATGGCTTTTAATTTTAATTTGGACATATATTGGGCTTGTTTGGTTTAATTCTTTTTTAATTATTTATTGTGGATGTATGTTTTTAGTTGTGAGCCGCCCCGAGTCTTCGGAGATGGGGCGGCATACAAGTCCAATAAATAAATAAATAAATAAATAAATAAACAAACAAACAAACAAACAAACAAACCTGGATTCCTACTTTATCCAGAGAAATACAGACAACAACAGATTAGTCAGTGGGGTATATCTGCATGGATGTGCAATTCAGACCCTGGATTAGAGAGGTGGTTTGCATTTGAAGCTCAAACCCTCCTATTTTTTTTTCTCCTTTAACCTGTGGAAATCCTCCTGGTGTGTCACTAAAATTCAGAGCAAAATATAGAGATGGTGCATGTCAGTGTTCTCAGCTTTAATTAGAATAGTTAGACACGAAAACCTCAAGAACTTGCAAACCCAGACAATTTCAGACCCACCATCTTACAGAGTAACAGAATAATAGAGTTGGAAGGGACTGTTAAGTATGTGTACATAACGAAGTTGGGTTGACAATATATAAAGCTCAAATATATATGTCTGTAGCTTTAAGGGAAAATACTGTAATGCATTATGCTGTGTTCTGATTGGTTGAGTATGCTGCAAGTTGCCGTAAGAGGGAGCTATAGATCATGGTTTAGCTCTCTCTCCCACTGAAGCTCTCTCCCACTGAATCTCTCTCCCACTGAAGATCTCTCTTGATGCTGATACTGTCTCTCTCTCTCTGACTGAATACGAACTGATACTGACTAACTCTGTTTAGTTTGATATTCTGCTGATATCGAAGATTATCTGTTGTATTATGGTTTGATATTTGTCTGCTGTAAAAGACATGAAAAGGGTAAGAAGACTTTATAACTGGATACTGCTGGACTGTTAAAATGTGTATGACCTGGACTGTTTAGTGGACTGTGCTATTTCTTCGAGTAAACATTAACACAATTTGGTGTGTCTCTGTGTGGCTGTGTATTTATTCATAACTGTTCTCATATCTGTTTCCATGTGCATATACTTGTTACACAAGGGTTACTCTGCATATATCCTAACAGGGACCTTGGAGGTCTTCTAGTCCAACCCCCTGCTCAAGCAGAAAACCTATACCATTTCTGACAGATGGTTGTCCAATCTCTTCTTAAAATCTTCCAGTGTTGGAGCATTCACATCTTCTGGAGACAAGTTGTTCCACTGATCAATTGTCCTAACTGTCAGGAAATTTCTCCTTAGTTCTATGTTGCTTCTCTCCTTGATTAGCTTCCATCCATTGCTTCTTGTCCTGCCTTATTGGTGCTTTGGAGAATAGATTGAGTCCCTCGTCTTAGTGGCAGGTCCTCAGATATTGCAACGCTGCTATAACATTAACCTTAATCCTTCTTTTTATCAAAGTAGACATACCCAATTCCACCAAAGAAGGAAAGAAGGGAGGGAGGGAGGATACCTTTGTTATAGATATATTTTAAATTTCTAATCAAGGCAGATTCAATATCTCTTCTTGAGCCTAGAAGGCGTAAGACTGAGTGTAACTGCTTGCAGCGTAGATTCTTGCTATCAGTACAAAGAACTGTCAGTTCTAATTTAAAAACAAAAGTATGGGATTTAAACTCAGGAGCATTCAGATATTGACTGTGTTCGCATAATATTATTTAAAAAAAGCCGGATTGCATGTTTGAAATAATTAGAGAGATAATTCAAACTAGAAGTATTGATACAATAATGTTCTTGTACAAACTTATGATGAGAGCAAGCCTTGGCATACTGTTTATAGTTTTAGTCATCATTCCCTAAGAAATCTATTACGGAGCTCAAAAATTATGCCAAAAAAGAGCAATCTAATCATTAAGGGGATGAGAAATAACTAGAAAACAATTGAGCCCTTTATTTTGGGAGGAAAACATGTAATATAGAAGATCACTCATGGCATAGCATCAAGAGTGACATTTTGCCATCTCTTCCCAATGTTAAAAATTAAGGTTATCCACTGATATTAATGCAGAGAGTTTCAGGGCCAAGAAAAAGAGAAACAAGGAATTCAGCCCAGTACCAGCAGTTCTGATCATGAAAGTTAATTCAGATGTTCTACATAGAGACTGGACAAATTAGTGGAAAATGAGACTATCATTGCCTATTAATATTGATGGCTACTTACTATCTCCAGAATCATAGGCAGCAGGTCTTAAAATATTGCCTCTTGGGAACGACACTGGAAAGAGACTATCCCTTTTTAGTCTAGGCCCTTGATGGTGAACCTATGACATGCATGCCGGAAGTGGCATGCAGAGTCATCTCTGCTGGCACGTGAGCTCTTGCCCCAGTTTAGTTTCACTGCACATGTGTGCAAGCCTCCCACCAGCTAGCTAATTGTCGGGTATCTGCCACGCATGCGGGGGACGGGGTGCATGTGGGAGATGTGTGTGCATGTGTGTGCATGAGCAGGGGGGCAGGGGGAGCGGGGGAGTATGAGTGTAGGCATGTGTGCTCACGCGCACACACATTTTTAGCATGCAATGATGAAAAGGTTAGCCATCACTGGTCTAGGCCTTTCGTTTCCAAATTAGTTGCAACTTATGGAATTATCTTATGCTTAAGGTTATCTAACCATGTAGTAGGGCTGTATTACTATTATCCTTCTCATCTTTTCTCTTACCTACTCTTATTGGTATGACTATTACAGTACTTCATTGGCTGTTTCTTATGATTTATGATTGTATTGTATGATTTATCATTTTGTTGCTTCTATGTACACTGAAAGCTTATGCACTGGAGACAATTCCCTTATGTGTCCAATCACACTTGGCCAATAAAGAATTCTATTCTATTCTATTCTATTCTATTCTATTCAATGGGCTTTGAACTGATCATATTGGGCTCTTCTATGTTCTTCAAATACTTAACCAACATTCACACAACCTGGGCCTAGTTAGGGATTGGGGAGGAAGTGTGGGTTAGGGTTTTTTGAACCCTGTTCATTTGATTAATCAATAGTTCAGTTTATGGGCAGGAAATATGTGTTGAGCGAATGCAGACTTTCAAAGATAACTGCTCCAAGACCTCTAGAAAAATGGCCATATGGCCAACATAAATGTAGTTACCATCTGTGGTGAAATAAAAACCTTGGGGAAGAAAAAATCTACGGGAATTCTTGCATAATTTCTACATCCTCCCAAAATGGCTCCCCACAACCAAATTCTCTGTCCATAAGATAGAACCTTTCAAAAGGCCATTTTCCGAGATCTCTGAATGCAGATGAACTCAGAGCTTAGCTGGCAATGGATTCCAGTCATCAAAATTCCCATTCTGTTCATTTAATATACTTAATCCTAGCAAATAAAGAGTGTTAACACTTAATTAATAACCCTTCCATTCTTCTTTCCTTCTTATCTTTCTTGTTTTCTTCCTTCCTCTCTCCCTCTCTCTCTATTTCTCTCTCTCCTATTTGTGACATGCATTCCCAAGGAAGTGGGGATAGCCTGGAGCACAAGCTATAAAACCTTCATAGGAAATAAGTTTGCTTCAAATCCCAGTTTTGTGCATTTTGAGCATAGTAGATCAATGAACCTGCCAGCCCCGTTTATTCCTACACAAATTGTATTTTTTTTTCTCATTTATGTGCTTCGTTTATGCAGCACAAGTAGGTAGTTATTTGCTTTGTGTGTTTGAGCTCTGGTTGAAAATAATAATGATGATGATGATGATGATGATGATGTACAGGAAATTCCAAGCAAGCGTGCAAAGTAATTTTTCACTGAATAAAGAAAAGCAAGCAAGCAAATGAGAGGGAATCAAATCAGCTAAGTAGCCGTCACTGGAATTTGTCAAAAATGGGAAAACAAAGCTTTATGAAAGGAGCCATAATCAATAAATCATCGCCATTCACATAACCAAACAGTGCTGTGGAACACAATTAGATAACTAATGATGGTGAAAATGTTCTTGTGTGCAGCTAGTGATCCTTCCCTTGGGAATGTCTTTGCCTCTGCTCATTTATAACAAAGCTTCTGGCTTGCCGAGAGGTGTAACAGATCAAGCCAGAGCAGTCTTGAAAAATGGAAGACTTTATTTTACCGAGGAGACACGAGGGCTGAAAAATATTGGATTCTATTTATATGCATGCCTTCAAGTACCCTTCAAGTATTTCACTTGAGATAACTAAGGGTAGACCTAAAGCTAGCCTGAAAATCTGTGATCCAACCACTAAGCCAAATGTAGTCATGCATCACAGTCCATTAGAAACTCAGAAAAGATCAGGATTTCCTTAGGGAATGAATACAGCTGTAATCTACGTGTTAGGGGACAATTTCAAAAGCTTAGACATCGTAATCTACAACCTATGCACACTGCCTCTATGAGCATCCTGTCCTCAGAATAGCATGACAGAATGCTAGGTTTTCAACTGCGGGATTCGTTATTTTATATCTGTGGTGGAATGTAGTCTGGATTCCCAGGAGGGAAGGGCTGCATTCCAGAGGACCAAGAGACAGCAAAGTTTAGACAGTTTGGTTGGGAAGAAGAGGGACAAGACAGCTCCTCCCTAGGACTTCTCAGAGTATATCTTTCAACCTGCAAGGGATTTGCTTTAGTCTGGCAAGATTCCATTCTATAGCTGAGGGACAGTAAAATGGCTTAGATGAAACTTTATTTGTCTTTCTTTGGTTTTGGAGCCCGGCAATAAATGTATCCATGTATGTATGTATTTTAGAAATTTTGTACTGTCTCAACCCAAAACCCTTGGCAACTTGCATAGAATTTTACATGGACCCATGTTTGAAACAGAGATCTTTCTGATTATGCATTTTTATTGGAGGTCTGTTGAATGAAAAGTGCCCCACAGCTCACCAAACATCTTTGCCCAAACTCCTCACAAGTATACCATCAAAAATAGGCTGAAGAAAGAAAATGCTGCACTAAGTGGACCCTGGCCTGATTCTGTAGGGCTATCCATAGAGAGGTGATGACCCAAGAAGCAATGAAAGAGAGCTAGAAGAGAGGGATTATTTGCAAGAAAGCATGGTGCTAGATTGGTGAACCTCCTTTTACAAAGTCCACTAGCAACAGCAATAGCACTTAGACTTATATACCACTTTACAGTGCTTTACAACCCTCTCTAAGTGGCACAGAGTCAGCATATTGCCCCCAACAATCTGGTTCCTCATTTTATTGACCTCGGAAGGATGGAAAGCTGAGTCAACCTTGAGCCTGGTGAGATTTGAACTGCCAAATTGCAAGCAGCCAGCAGTAAGCAGAAGTAGCCTGCAGTACTGCATTCTAACCACTGCACCATCGTGGCTCACCAAGTCTTCCAATGCTGTGTTCAAGGAGCTTTCATTTTAGCTTCAAGCCCTCTATTGTGGTGTATCAATACAGCTTAACCCTAAGTAAATATAGATAGGGTTTTCCCAGAGGCCACTCTGATGCCCTCCCATCAGCTCCACTGGTGGGAACCAAAAGGTGTTTTTCCAAAAGGCAGCTGGACTTTCTTGGTTTTTCCTTGAAAATATTTTGCTTCTCATCTCAAAGCTTCTGGATGAGAAGCAAAATGTTTTCAAGGAAAACCAAGAAATTCCATTCTTTTAGAAAATCACCTTTGGGACAACTGTGACCTGGATGATTGAGAATCCTCATAGACACATTGGAGGGAATATTTCATTGGACTCCTTATTTGTAAAGACTTTGACCTGGGGAATCCAGGGAAGTAGAAATCCTCACTCACATCCTCATACATATCCATTCTATGATGTCCCAAGACGTGCTCCGACCACCCCAATTATTTCCAAATACGAGTGCTATAGAAAATCAGCAATCACCCCTCTCCTAGAAGAATGAAATATTTTGAGAAATATTAAAAGGGCAGAATATTATATTTCCCCGGATGAGAAATGGAGAAACATGCTCTTGGAAAGCCCCCACCTTCCTTAATAGCCCACAGCAGATGTCAGCACTTAAAGGAGATAGGTAGCTCTATTCATAGGCAAAAATTCCCTGCAGCAAAGTCTGAACAAAGACAGGATTAGCCCTCAGCCACCATAGGAATTGCCCAACAAGCCCCTTCATTGCATCAGCCAAACTTCAACCAAGCTTAGCTCAGACAAACTCCTAGGATTTGTACCTGGCCCCATGAGAGTCTGACAACAGCCAATAGAATAGGTGTTCTTGCACAGGAACAGGAAGCTCAAGTGCAAAGCCCAAGAGAAGGTATAAAAGCCACCTACTCTCAACTCCATGTGGTCAACTGCCCAGGATCACATGTGCTTGGTGGTTCTGCTTCATCAATAAACCATCTTTCCAATCAGCCTCCATGTTTCCAGTGACTTTCTCCCAGCTTGGAACTGGGAGATGGATATTTCTTGCAACAGTGCCATACTGAAAAAAATTTCTGTTTATTATTTTTTAAGAGACGCTAACACCAAATTCACCTATCAGGTGGCTGGATATGTTGTATACAACTGTGCAAAAGTTTCAGTTAGATCTGCTGTCTTATTGTTCTATATCTATTTCCCTTTCCCTGATAACAAATTGTTGTGCTAAACTATTTCTCTTTTGCCTGGACTTTCTTGATTGTAAAGGCTGGTCAAACACCGTAATAAAGATACTTGCTCTGAAGGAGCTTCATTGATTAGAAAGGGACATGGGTCAAAGCCTCCATCTAGCCAAGGAAGTGTTGGATGGCTGCAGATGCATGGAGCTATTTTAGACCTCAAGAGTCCGTTTGTAAAAATAGTTCAGCGGAATCTGCCAACTGAAGATTGTGTGCAAATCAAGGAGAGGAAAAAACTTGACATAGTCATGCAATTAAAAAAAGTCCTAAATAGACACTGGCCACTTTGCCAATAGAAAATAGCAATATCATCAAGAAAATCCAAAATGCCTGGTCAAACTATATTCTCTGTGAAATCTACAGTTCTGTGAAAATTGAAATAAAATAGGATGTTAAATCCAGATTAGAGCTCACTGCCACATTCGCTGTAATCTGCATTTTTCTAGGAAATGTTTGCCATCTTGTGGTCAGTAAGAAAAATAACAAGGAACATAAACTTTGAGGCATTTTTATTCCTTTCTATCCAGTCTTGTACTATGGTCTCCTACAGAATCATAGAATAGCAGGGTTAGAAAGGACCTTGGAGGCTATCTAGTCCAACCACCTGCCCCAATCAACTTCCCCCTGTATTACGAACCCAGGGTGTGGGTTTTATGGTCCTTCAAATGTTACTGATCCACATGTTTCAGCAACCCCTGTCAGCATGGCTGGCTGAAAACCACAATTCAGGTCTCAAGACATTCTCGGTTTCGCTCTGATATAACAGGAAAGCAAGCCCAATAACTTTGGGCCCATCACTAGCGGCAGGTAGTTCTAGTCACACCTTAGTCATGAAAGTCTGCTGAATGACTCTGCACCACCAATCCTCAGTAGACAGTGAATTCTAGTCCCACTTTAGGCTGATGGGACCTAGAGTCCCTGTCTGTGACTTCATACAGGCGGTTAGTATTCGATGTCGGCAGCAGTCGCTTCCTTAAGTAATAAGGACCCATCATGTAGGACTTTGTATGTTAAGTTAAAACCTTGAATCTCACCCGAGGGCAACCGGCAACCAATGCAGGCAGCAGGAGGGCTAACATGGGAGAACGAACTCCCATCACCAGCGCTTGCAGCTGCAGTCTCGGATGGTATGCAAGGGCAGTCCTAGATAGAGAGCTTGCAGTAGTCGAGTCGTAGTAACAAAGGGCATGAGTGACTGTACGCAGGGCATCCCGGTCCAGGTGGGCGAAGCTACAACCAGCCGGACCTGGGCAAGGCCCCTGGCGACGGCTCCCACCTGCTCCTCCAACTGGAGCCGCATCCAGGAGGACCCCAGGTTCCCTCCTCTATCCATAGGGGCAACACCACTCCCTATGGTCAACGATGGACATTCTAGCTGAACGCGATGCCGTATGTACAACCACTCAGCCTTGCCGGGTTCAGTCGAAGCATGTTGCCGCCCATCCAGATTCGACCGCATCCAGACAGCGAAATATCATGGAGAGGGGCATCACTGACTAAATGGATATTATAATTATGACCTCTGACCCCCAAGTTAACACCGGTCATGCACGCCTGTGAGGTAGGAGGAGAGCCACCTAACAGTGCCCCCCACCCCAACCCATTTATACGCAAAAGGATACCGCTAATGGCGGTACGAAGTCGCTGAGAGGTCTAATAGACCAGGACAGAGGAAAACCCCTGTCCTGCCTCCAGAGATCATCCAACATAAACTTTGAGGCATTTTTATTCCTTTCTATCCAGTCTTGTACTATGATCTCCTACAGAATCATAGAATAGCAGGGTTAGAAAGAACCTTGGAGGCTATCTAGTCCAACCACCTGCCCCAATCTACTTCCCCCTGTATTACGAACCCAGGGTGTGGGTTTTATGGTCCTTCAAATGTTACTGATCCACATGTTTCAGCAACCCCTGTCAGCATGGCTATTGCTGAAAACCACAATTCAGCGTTCTCAAGACATTCTCGGGTTTCCTGCTCTGATATAACAGGAAAGCAAGCCCAATAACTTTGGGCCCATCACTAGGTGGCAGGTAGTTCTAGTCACACCTTAGTCATGAAAGTCTGCTGAATGACTCTGCACCACCAATCCTCAGGAGACAGTGAATTCTAGTCCCACTTTAGGCATGGAATCCAGCTCAGTGACTTTAGGCCAATCCCCAGGAGACAGTGAGTTCTAGTCCCACTTTAGGTGTCAAAGCCAGCTGAGTGACTTTGGGCCAGTCAGGGGGACATGTGAGTTCTAGTCCTGCCTTAGGCATGAAAGCTAGCTGAATCCAACTCACAGTGGGGGGAAAAGGAAGAGGAAGGAGGAGGAGGAGGAGGAGGAGGAGAGGAGGGGGAGGAAGAAGAAGAAGAAGAAGAAGAAGAAGAAGAAGAAGAAGAAGAAGAAGAAGAAGAAGAAGAGGAGGAAGAGGAAGAAGTGCTGGAAGAAGAAGATAAAATATAGGAAGAGGAGGAGGAAGAGGAGGAGGAGGAGGAGGGGGAGGAAGAAGAAGAAATGAAGAAATAGCATAGCTAAAGAAAAGTTAATAGTTGAAGAAGAAGAAGAAGAGGAGGAAGAGGAAGAAGAAAAAGTGGAAGAAGAAGAGGAAGAGGAAGAGAAGGAGGAAGAGGAGGAGGGGGGGGGAGGAAGAAGAAGAAGAAGAAGAAGAAGAAGAAGAAGAAGAAGAAGAAGAAGAAGAAGAAGAAGAAGAAGAGGAAGAGGAAGAGGAGGAGGAGGAGGAGGAAGAGGAGGAGGAGGAAGAAGAAGAAGAAGAAGAGGAAGAGGAAGAGGAGGAGGAAGAGGAAGAGGAGGAGGAGGGGGAGGAGGAAGAAGAAGAAGAAGAAGAAGAAGAAGAAGAAGAAGAAGAAGAAGAAGAAGAAGAAGAAGAAGAAGAGGAAGAAGAAGAAGAAGAAGGGATATTAAAGTATATTAAGTGATTTATAAAAATCATAAAGTGGGATAAAAAATGTAAAATAAGTTCCCCAAAGCTAAGACAGAACAACAGAAGCCTGGGAAGAAAGCCTACTGAGAAGGAGATATTTCTTTCCTTCCTTCTTAGGAACCAGGTTAGTGCATCCTTCCCATTCAACCCTTGCTACTTAGGTTCCTTGTCTCAGGGAATGATCCTGAAAAGGGCCACAGGGACTGTGATCTGTGTGTAGCCTTGGTTTCTTTTTACGGCTGCCTCCCGTATTTCTCTTTTGGCCCTGCATTCATCATGCATCTTGGCAGCTCATCAATAATGGTGGGGAAAGTCTGGAAAGTTGCAAGCTGCCAATGGGAGGGAGGGAGGCATGATGGGAGGAGGAGGAAAGTGCTGGCAAATGACAGGGCCCTTATCTTAATTACTGGCTTATTTGCATTTAAATGAAGGTTATTCTATAATTACCAGCAAATGTTTTGTGCTAGAGCTGAAATACTTCTCCATGGGCTGTCAGTTCCTTTCCATTTTCATTTTCTTTCCCAGATTCTTTGGCTTTGTAACGCACACTGAGAGAGGCACTTCCAGGCAGCATCCTTTCCTGCCTGTAGTTTGGTTAATCAACTTCATTTGCAACAGCTCCTTCTGGCCCTGGCATCTCTCATGGGTAGAAAGAAAGAAAGGTGCTGCTGGCACAGAAAGCTGGACCATGGTGGACCCATGTCTACCTCTCCATTTTGCCACCTTCAGCTGAACTTGAGTTTTTCAATCCTCAGCCCTTTTCATGGCAGCCAGAAATCTGTTTGTTTAGTGTATGGCATATCATACATGCACTTGCAAAATACATCAATATTTCCCCTAGATTTAAAAAAAAACACAATAAAATATAAATTTTTAAAAGATCTATGAGGATGAAAGTTCGTTCTCCCAGCTTGTAGGTTGGTTTCTGAATGTTTCGTTACCAGCCAAGGTAACTTCTTCAGCGTTTCAGTTTAGGGCAGGGGTCAGCAACCTGTGGCTCTGGAGCCGCATGTGGCTCTTTCATCTCTCTGCTGCGGCTCCCTGTCGCCAGTTGGCTCCACAATTGATAGGGCTTTTAAGACAGGTAGAAGAAAAAGGACGTCATGCTAGGAGGGCACTCTATGGTGGGGAAACTGGACTTCCAGTCGGCCAAGGAAAAAGGATGCTGCGCAATAAGGAGAATCTATGGTGGGGGAATCAGACTTCTGGTTGGGATGCTGCAACGGTTATAAGTGTGAAAAACAGTCTTAAGTCCCTTTTTTTGGTGATGTTGTAACTTAACAGTCACTAAATGAATTGTTATAAGTCGAGGGCTACCTGTACCTTCTTAAAATAACATTCCAGGTGGAATATGGCCTTAGCGAGCCCAGAAGTGGAATGGTGACTGACTCCAGAATGGTGTTCGACCTCAGAGGGTTGGGGTGAGCATGGCCAGGGTAGACGTGGTCAGGGTGGGTGTGGCCAGCTCAATGTCACTCATGTGGTGACCAAGTGCTAAGGCAGGACTTCCCTCAGACTCTCCCTCACTCTCATTATATAATCTTCTTTCCTTCCAGTGGTGGGATTAAAAAATATTTACTACCGGTTTTGTGGGCGTGGCTTGGTGGGGGTGGCAGAGGAAGGATACTTTAAAATCCCCATTTCCTCCCCTCCCCACTAACCTGCTTTCCAGCTCCATTCTCCTGTGCAGGGCAACCAAAGAAGACCCAGCTGATCAGCTGGGACTCAGGCAGAGAGAAGATGGGGCAGGGCCAGTCAGAGGTGGGATTTGCCAGTTCTCCAAACTACTCAAAATTTCCGCTACTGGTTCTCCAGAACTGGTCAGAACCTGCTGAATATACCACCTCTGCTTCCTTCCTTCCTTTTTTCCTTCCCTCTTCATTCTCTTTTCTTCTTCCCTCCCCTCTTTCCTCATTTTTCCTTCCTTGTTCTCTTTCCATCTTCCCTTCTTTTCTTTCTTTCCTTCCTCCTTCCCCCGTCCCTTCATGCTCATTTCCAGGGCGGCTCCACGGGCCAGATCTAAGCACCTCACGGGTCAGATCCGGTCCAGGGGCCTTGAGTTTGACACCCCTGCACTAAGGGAACAACGCAAGGGGTGTTTGCGGGATGCTGCTTCCAGCAATGTTCTCGAAACCAAAAAAAAAAATTGTGCAATCAAAACAAGATTAATCTTCTATCCCTTGCTGGCTGGTGATCAGAATGGTCCCTGGACAGTAAATATGCTACAGACTCAAGAGTCCACCCTGGGCTCCTAACTAATTATGGCTAATTAAGGGGAGAACATGGGAAGAGGCCGGTCAGCAGGAAATGTTGGCCAAGTGCCAGCCCTCTTTCTCCTGGAACAGTCGTGATGGGGAGGCTGCAGCATTTAAGAGTTTTAATTAATACCATAAGGAGGCAGAAGTGGGGAGGAAAGAAAAGCTTAATTTCCCATCCCCTCCTGGTCCATCAAATGTTCTTTGGAGAGGGTTGGAAAACAACAAAAGGTGTCCTCTTAATGCAGCTCAACCAGATCTAAACGACCTCCAGAGGTAGAGAGGATTGAGGTAGAAAATAAACTCTCAGCAAGGAGCATATTTTTCAATCTCTCCAGGCAAGGAGAACCTACGAAAATCTCCCTTTGATCCACCTGTTTAAAATTAGGAGGTTCCTTCTCCTTTGCGTGACACTGCGCTCTGTGAAATGCATAACAAAAATTTCCCAGGGATCCAGAATTATCTCGTTTAGTAGCATCCCCTGAGCCAGCTTGCAGGTGAAAGATTGGTAACAGATGGCAAATGAGTTCAGCTAGATGTAAGGTACAAAAGGTGGTACAATCCACACAACATACTAAGTGAAGCAAGCCACTTGGTTTGTTGTGATATGAAAACGTAGTCCTAGGAAACAAAATGTGCATTTAACTTACTCCAAATTTGAGCCAATGAGCTCATTCCCTCAGCTTTGTTGAAATATTGGCTAAGTTCACGCATCACTCTAATCAGTAATCATATGTGGAATGCATCATAGTTGGCTATGCTCATATGTGTACCTGAATCATATAAACCCTGATTTACAAACCAGAAACATTAGGTTCATACAAAAGATGAAGTGATAATAATTAAAAAAAACACTTAATGGCTTACAGCATGAGTGATACAACCCAGGATATATACAAGATTTCTCTATATTTTCAGGTTGATTGGGTGTGAGGGATTGTGTCTACAAAGGGAGAGGTGATGTGATGGATTACAGTGAAATGGAAGTTTCCCCAGAAGGAGGGAGCATATGCCAAAGAGTGAGTGAGTGTGTGTGTGTGTGTGTGTGTGTGTGTGTGTGAAACAAGAGACAGTACAGCCCAATGATAGGAGATAGAGGAAGAAAGTAAAAACAACCACTTCCTGGAATCTCCCAGGATATATTTGTTAGGGTGGGAGCAGTAAAGGTTTAGTCCAGCAAGATTCTGTCCGTTGGGTGTAAGCAAATAAAGAACAGAATTTCAGTTGGATTGTTCTATGTTGTTCTTAAGCTGGACCTTGACAGGTTTGCATGTGTGCACAAACACACACACAAACACACATGTTTAAGTATGTATGGAACAATAAAGTAGGTACGAGCTATTAGGTGATGGGGAAAGCATATTTATTTATTGAATTTCTATGCTATTCACCTCACTAATACAGGGAGTCTGGGCCTCTTATAATAGAATAAAAGTTTAAAAGTGCTAAGAAAAGAATTAAAATTAGAATAAAAAGTTAAAATTAAAAGCCAAGATGACATGCAGCCTGAGGGTAAGAATATATGTTGGGTGGCCTTAAATAATTATGTAGAAATAGGACCATTAAAAAAAAGGTACCTTCATTGTTAGCTTTCAGATCTTGGCTCCATTTTATGGACACTTTTTTCAACTGGGTGCCTTCTATATATGTTGGACTCCAGCTCCAAACATCTTTCATATAGGATAGGATCAGTGGTGGGATTCAAAAAAATTTACTACGGTTCTGTGGGGCATGGCTTGGTGGGCATAGCGTGGCTTGGTGGACATGGCTTGGTGGGCATAGCAGGGGAAGGATATTGTAAAATCTCCATTCCCTCCCCACTTCTGGGGGAAGGTTACTGCAAAATCCCCATTCCTTCCCCACCCCACTACCCTGCTTTCCAGCTTCGTTCTCCCATGCAGGGCAACAAAAGAAGACCCAGCCTATCAGCTGGGACTCAGGAGGCAGAGAATAGATGAGGGCGGGGCCAGTCAGAGGTGGTAATTGCCGGTTCTCCAAACTACTCAAAATTTCCACTACCGGTTCTCCAGAACTGGTCAGAACCTGCTGAATACCACTTCTGGATTGGACAGTCTAAAAGCCTGGAAGGAAGTCACGGAGCTAACATGGCTCAGACCAGTAAATTGAGGTCCAAGACTTCTCATGTATTAGATAAGTTCCTATTCTGGTATCCTCCAGGGTTCAGCCTGGATATCTTACAGCAAGTTGCTAAAGCATGAGCTGTGGGCCCATTGTTCCCATGCATTCCTCCACAATATACTTTTGTTGTTCAACAAGCAAGATCAACCACAAGCCTTCAAACTTCTTTTCTAGTAGCCATGGTGGTGCTGCAGTTAGTGCTGCCATGTAGTTAGTAGCCATGGTGGTGCTGCAGGCTAATTCTGCCCACAACCAGGAGTTCGATCCTGACCAGTTCAAGGTTGACTCAGCCTTCCATCCTCCTGAGGTTGGTAAAATGAAGAGCTAGATCGTTGGGAGCAATATGTTGACTTTGTAAACTGCTTAGAGAGGGCTGTAAAGCACTGTGAAGCGGTATATAAGTCTAAGTGCTATTGCTGTTTCTCCCTCCTTTCCTTTCTCTTCCTCCTTCCTTTCGTCCATCCCTCCCTCCCTTTCTTCTTTCTTTCTGTAGTGGCGCAGGGGTTAGAATGCAGTATTGCAGGCTAATTCTGCTCATAGCTAGGAGTTCGATCCTGACCGGTTCAAGGTTGACTCAGCCTCCCATTCTCCTGAGGTTGGTAAAATGAGGACCCAGATCGTTTGGGGGGGGGAAATGCTGACTCTGTAAACTGCTAAAATAAGACCTACCAAAGTAAGACCTAGCACTATTTTCTAAACCTGCCCTAATATAAGACCTACCCCGAAAATAAGACCTAGTGTGTTTTTGGGAGCCAAAAAATATAAGACAGTGTCTTATTTTTGAAACTAGGAGAGAGTTATTATTATTATTTATTATTTAGACTTGTATGCCGCCCTCTCTCCCTAAGGACTCAGGGCGCTAACAATATAAAACTCATACAAATTTACAATAAAAAGAGATTAAACCCAAGTACAAGCCTAAAGTTAAAATTCAATTAAAAATTTAAAAGAGTTGTAAAGCATTACGTTATATAAGATTGCTGTTGCTAGTATGTTGATTTTAAATATTATTTATTTATTTATTTATTTATTTATTCGACTTGTATGCCGCCCTACTCCCTAAGGACTCAGGGCTGAACATTAAAGGAACAAATTTACAATAAAAAGACAATTAAACAAATAAACAAGCCGAATACAATTAAAAAGTTGAGAAAATTAAAACCCTCAAACCCACCCACCCCCCGGGTCATTCCAGGCCGGCCTGCTGAAACAACCAAGTCTTCAGGTTTTGGCAGAAGGAGCGGAGGTCAGGGGCCAAACGGAGATCCATGGGGAGCTGATTCCAGAGGGCAGGTGCTCCCACAGAGAAGGCCCTAGCCCTGGGAACCGCCAGCCAACAATGCCTGGCTGACGGTATCCCAAGGAGGCCCCTCCTATGGGAGCGAACAGGGCGATCGGAAGGTGATGCTGGCAGGAGGCGTTCCCGCAAGTACCCTGGACCCAAGCCATTTAGGGCTTTATAAGTTGTTACTAACACCTTGAAGGTGACCTGAGAGGTGACCGCAACCAATGCAAGCTGCGGGAGGGTGTAACATGGGAGTATCGGATACCCCATCACAGCCCAGCGCCATTCTGCACCATCTGCAACCTCCGGGTCATCCGCAGGAGCCCCATGTAAAGAGCGTTGCAGTAGTCGATTCTAGAGGTGACGGCGATGAGTAACCGTTCAAGGGCATCTCGGTCCAAATAAGGGTGGAGCTGGCGAACCAGCCGAACCTGGGCAAAAGCCCCCCTGGCCACAGCTCCCACATGCTCCTCCAAACCAAGCTGTGAATCCAGGAGGACACCCAGGTTCCTCGCCCTATCCACAGGGGGCAACACCTCTCCCCCCATGACCAAAGATGGTACATCCAATAAAGACTGAGATGCCGGTAAGAACAGCCACTCAGTCTTGGTGGGGTTGAGCTGAAGCCTATTACTCCCCATCCAGACCCGTAAAAAGATTCTCAAAATCTTTCTGAAACTTGTCTGACTGTAAGCCAGAGGTCCAGATTTACTTCTTCCTCTTATCTCTTTAAGTCTGATGATTAATTATATTGGAAGTTTGAGATCTATAACACCTGAATGCTTCCGGCAATGCTTTCTTTTTCCCTTTTTGCTCTACCCATAAAATTAAACTCTCTGCTGAGCTTTACCTCAAGTGGTTTTTTTTTTCTTTTTTTTCTCTCCTTTCCTACCATCTGTATTTCTTTTCTTCAAATTCTTTTTGGATCATCTCTGGAATAATGTTTCTATTCAAGGAATACCGCCCTTAGCTAATAAAGTCAACCTTGTGGAACTTTCTTTATGAAAGGGTAATACAGCATAAATTAGCAATGGGCATCAAAAGAACATCTGCTCTGCATACAGAACACTTCAGATGAGGTCCCCAAGAACAGTCCCCAGATAAGCTGAAAGAGCCCTGGAGAGCCTCTAATAACTAATGCAGATCAGATTACACAAAATGGGCCAATAACTGAACTTTGTAGAAAGTAATTTCTATAAAGGTTGGGTTTAAACTTTAGACAGTTGGTGGGAACATAATTCTAGGCTGATGACTTGTTTAACTCCACTTCCCATCTCTGCCTACTCTTCTCCTACATCTTTCTTCTTTCACCCCCTACCTCACACTTTTCTTTCCTCCTTTTTTCCCTTCCCCATTTCCTTACTTTCTTTATTTTTGTATGTATTTTATATGATGACATTTAATAACAATTGTGGGCGGGGGATGAATTCAGGAATGGGGTGTGACTGTAAAAAAAGAAGCAAGCACAATTTTAAATTACAAGAATAAAAACTAAGTTCCCAAATAATGGATACTTCCACATTAATCTGCGTTATCCGCCTCAGATACTGCATCTGGTTCAGCATGCTGTACTTGAAGATATTAACTAAAATGGAACACATTCGGAGAAGGGCAAAAGAATGGGAAGCTCTTGGGAACCAACTCAATTGACAGGAAGAATCTTCTTTAACAAGATTATTGAAAGGGACTGGGATAAGGTTACAGAAATTCCAGCAACTGGATTACTAAATTAAATTTGGAATCCAATTTATCTTTCAATTTATTACAGCACTGACCTTTTCAGCTTCTTAGTAATGGCTTTTGTGTGAACCAGTGAACAAGCTGTTCTCTTCACAGATAACTGAAGAATTTGCAGGCCAATATTGTTTCTGCATTCATCTGCTGATTTTTTTTATGAAGCCTTGAACAGATGATTACAAAGAATGAGGAATGTTGGAGACTAGATTCTGATTTAACTTTAGGAAAGGCCTCTTAACATTAAGAGCAGGGTGATAGAGTAACCAATTACTTATAGTTAAGGTGAGTTCTCTTGGACTGAAGATCTATGGAGATTCTCAGTCATGCAGGTTATGGTTTTCAGGAGTCAATTGGACTTTCTGGTTTTTCTTTGAAGATGTTTCACTTCTCATCCAAGAAGCTTCTTCAGCTCTGGCTGGATGATGGGGAATGGAAGGATTTATACTCCTTGCAGACAGCTGGTCATTTGCATCCTTTTAGAGAGTCACTGAGGCCACTTGGAGGTTTATCTGTGTCCTCAGGGTCACCAGAGTGGTACAAATTGGTGTGGAACCTCCTTGGAACTGTTGAAAGGACTGTGTTGTAGACTGGAAATAGATGATGTTGTATTCTTCCCCCTCTGTTGAGAGTGGGCTGTTCAATTTTGACATGGATGACCCCTTTAGCCCTCTTTCAAACCAGCAATCCTCTTTGTCCAAAATGTGGACTTATTGTTTTCAAAAGAGTGGCCTGTGTCTTTTAAATGCAGATGGACTGCAGAATCTAGTCTTGATGTGTTTGTCTCCCATTTTGTGCCATGCATTTATGAAGTGGTTGTTTTGTTTCCCTAATGTACAGATTTGCACATGGCTCACTGCATTGTACTGCATATACCACGTTGCTCAGTTTCTGTCTGGGTGTTTTATCCTTGGGGTAGACAAGCTTCTGCCTTAGTGTATTCTTGGGTTTGAAGTGTGCACATATGTTATGTTGGCTAAAGATCCTCTTGAAGAACAGGAATGTTGGACTTGAGAATCAAAATAGCTCCTTCTGGTCTAGGATTTCATTATTGTTGATATCTACTGCATTTGCAAGTGGCTTCCAGGTTTAACGCAGCAAAACAATATCCCACATTTTGAAATAGCCTCTTGCTTTGATGTGAAGGCATCTCATTGAAGTTAAGGTCTAATTTGGATAACTATTATTTCTGATTCTGGCTTGTTCTTCTGCAACTGATTGCATTTTAATATTCAACATTTGTTCGATTTGAATGTATGAAACACTCAAAGAGAACATAGAAATGGTGATATAATGATGTTTCCCTTCTTGACCACATCACAAATGACAACATCCGACAACATTTTGCTGTGGCACCAATTATAGAGAAGATGTGAGAAGTCTGACACCTCTGGTATGGACATGTCCCAAGAGCAGCACCTTCCGCCATTGCCAAGACTGCCTACCAACTGGAAGTCAATGGCCGGCAACCTCACAGGTGTCCAAAACAGAAATCTACAAAGACACCATCAACAAAGACATGCAAGCTGCGGGCCCATGCCTTGGAGATGCAGCTGACCATGCAAAGTGGCATTCAATGATCCAAAAAGCAAACCCTGCACCTGTGGGAATACTCTAGGAAGGAGGAGGAGGAGATGATTTGATATAAAGACATATGTTCTTACACAATCCTGATTCACCAGAGTTTTGAATCTCATGGGAAAAAAACTCCACATGCAGAAGCAGCTGCCTTCTGACTAACAATAATTACACATAACTTGGAAAGCCTGCAGGTACATAAAACTTTGTTGAGGGATAATAAGTCCAAATACTATTCTGTCTTGAGGATACTTTTGCTAGTTACCCATGGCTCAGCTCCAATGGTTTCTTCCATAGTTTAACAGAATATATCTCAAGAGAGATTGGCAATCAAAGATAAATATATTCTCACAAAGATAGGGGTTTTTTTTGGAAGGGGCATGGTAGATCTTCATTTACATTAATAGTTTGCAAAAAACAAACAAACCTTCAGGATGTTTTAGTGCCTTGTATGATCTCAGATCTAGGATATGTCCTCTCTGCAAGGGGAAATGTATTGTAGTTTCCAAGGAAATAAAAATAACCTAGGTCCCTGACATTACTGTACTGAGTTTGAAAACTACTCTGGTGGTATATACAACACAGTAGATTGAGCCTCTTTCTAGAGCGGGGCAGGTGGGCTCAGCGTTAATGCCAAACACTTTCCAAAATGTGAAATGCAATAACAAACACATTATAAATAAGCCACTCATATTTCATCTCCCTTACAGGGAGGAAAAGAGAGGGAGTTTCACAGCAGCCTTGAAGTGGAACACGAATGCCAAGATCAGAGATCTGTGTGTGTCTCTGTGTGTGTGGGGGGTGCTTTTTTGACATTTGAGAAAAGAAATCATTGAACATCTAAAGTAATGAGGAGAACACAAACCTCTGTGGTTGAATGTCACACTTCAGTCTTGAAAGATAGCAGCTGTTTTATCTCAGAACACAGGTGGTTTCAGCAGAAAAGGATATTTTATTATAGTTTGATTCAGGTACCATGTACAGTGCCTAGAAAATGCTGTCTGCTTCAAGACTGTCAATCTCCTGACACTGAGAACAATTAATCAGTGGAACAACTTGCCTCCAGATGTAGTGGATATTCCAACATTGGAGGTTTTTAAAGAAATTGGACAACCCTTTCTCTGAAATGGTGTATGGTTACTTGCTTAGGAAGGCTTCCAAGCAGAGGTGGTATTCAGCAGGTTCTGACCAGTTCTGGAGAACCAGTAATGGAAATTTTGAGTAGTTCGGAGAACCAGCAAAGACCACCTCTGACTGGAGATTTTACAGTATCCTTCCCCTGCCATGGCCACCAAGCCACACCCACAGGACCAGTAGTAAAAAAAATTGAATCCCATCACTGCTTCCAAGGTCCCTTCCAAATCTGTTATTCTGAATTTACACCATGGAGCAAATGAGCAAAACCAATCCCAAGGACTTTGGAATTGCACATAAGGAGGGTTGAAACTGTAAAACAGATCAAGAACCCATAATGTGAAATTTAAACGCTATCCCTGATCATCATCATCTTTCTTCAACGACCCCATAATCTCTTGCGGGGTGGAATCTGGGCAACTGAATGGAGCTGGCGGAGTGTTTTAATGGCCAGATGCCTTTCCTGTCACCAATGCAGAGTTCTGTTCAGCAGATATATTCTCAGTGTGCCCAGAGAGAGAAAGATCTGCCTCTACCTAGGATTGAACTCACAATAATAATCCACATAATCCTTTGTGGGGTGGAGTCTGGGCAACTGAATGGAGCTGAGTGTTCTAATGGCCAGATGCCTTTCCTGTTGCCAATGCAGAGTTTTGTCCAGCAGATATATTCACAGTGTGCCCAGAGAGAGAAATATCTGCCTCTACCTGGGATTGAACTCACAGCCTCCTGATTGTGAGATGAGAGCTCCACCTTGAGGCACCATGCAGCTCAGCAACCGCTATCCCTAATGCCTGAATAACTTCACCCTTGCGTGAATTTATATATTGTTATCATACAATTGTTATCATACAATTTCAAATTAAATTGAAGAGTGGTAGCTGAGCCCATATAGTCCATATAGTCAAAGTTATGGTTTTCCCAGTAGTAATGAATGGTTGTGAGAGCTGGACCGTAAAGAAGACTGAGTGCTGAAGAATTGATGAATTGAATTCTGGTGCTGGAGAAGACTCTTGAGACCCTCTTGGACCACAAGGAGGCCAGATCAGTCAATCCTAAAGCAAAGCAACCCCACAACTGTCCTTTGGAAGGACAGTTACTGAAGCTGACTGCTCAAATACTTTGGCCACCAAATGAGGAGAGAGGACTCATTGGAAGAGGCACTCTGATGTTGGTAAAGATGGAAAGCAAAAGAGATGGGGATGATGAAGGATTAGATGGTTACATAGCGTCATCATCCAGGCAATGAACATGAATTTGGGCAAACTCTAGGAGACAGTGGAGCACAGTGGGAGACTGGCATGCTGTGGTCCATGGGGTTATGGACACAACTTAGTGACTGAACAACAACAACAGCTGAATCCAATGGAGGGCAGCAGACTTAGGGAAGACTGGGCTGTGGTTTTATTGGCGGTCAGTCTGTGTACATGGTGTAGATTCATTAACTTTAACAGTCATTCTAATTTGTAATCCAACCCATCCAAAGGGAAACGGGTTGGGGAAGGCAGCCATGCTGTCCTGATGCTTTTAAGATCCTGGGCTTGGCCATTATTTTATTGCATTACTTCCTCCATTATTTCGACTGCTTTATGTAAAGTGCTGTTAGAAGCTGCTGTAATTAAAAACCCAGCAATGCCATAATGATAATTTCTGCGTATAAAAGGTCTTTCTCTGCTCCCCTAGAATCCATTCCAACTTGGCAATTTCTTTGGACCATCATAAAGGAAGACCTGATTTGACTTTAAGGACCTTTTTGGGGCAGGGTTTATGTCCACAATTGCGAAACTATTAAAATCATGATGAGTGGGCATTAGGGAGGATTTTTCTTCCTTTTAATGTTAAATAATGCAGTGTGGGAACAAGGAGAGTTGTAATTATAATGACCAAAATCATGCAGCTCCACCAGATAATTTTCTTGAGGGTCCCAAGTGGGCTGCATTCCTTCTTCCTTTTCTGCTCTCCCTTGGGTTTTGTAACTGAACCCCACTTGTAATTGTTATTTTTATTTTAATGAAATACTGACTAACTTAATCTATTAGTGGAAGGGCTTATAGAACACATAAATGATTCAACTTTCTTTGTCTAAATAATAAGTATAAGAAGGCATACATAGAGGGTGATGGATAGCTGCACTGAACAGCATTCGGTGTAATGGAATGTAGTCTTGATTCCCAGGAGGGAAGGCTGCCTCCCAGATGGCAAAGGGGCACTGAAGCTTGGAATGTCTGGTAGGCAGGAAGAGGGCAATGACAGCCCCTCCCTTGCAGTTCACGGAATATATCTATAGTTATGCAGATAGTTGCTTTAGTCTGGCAAGATTCCATCCGTAGGCAAATAACAAGAAGTAACTCCATGTGTCATACTTTGGTTTTTGGACCTGACATTATGAACTCTTTGGCCTCTGGGTGGCAGCTCTTCCATCCTGGGACTCCACATTACACTCCACCACATTCAGTATTCTTGGATGTTCCTAAGGAGCACCATTTTGCTAGGTTCTGGTACTGAAATTTGCTTCAAATTCTCAATGGTGAACATCCATGAGCCACCATTCAGACTCCTGCAGTGTTCAGAAGCATCAAGACGATCGTAATCTGTGGCCTGCTATGTACCATTACATTAGCATCTATCAGGCATGTTTCAATGGAGTGGGCAACCTTGCTCCAGTTGAAGGAGCAACCTCTGAGCCACTGAGTAAGTCCAAGATAGTTCTGTGACAGTAAATTGAGGACAGCAGTAGACACTACTGTATAGTGAGTACCAAGGCCATCTGAGGGGCTTTCTGCTCCAAAATAACAAAGTTGGAAGAAACCTTGGAGGCCTGCTACTCCAACACTATACCTTTTCAGACAAATGGTTCTCTAATCTCTTCTTAAAACCCTCCAGTGTTGGAGAATTCACATCTTCTGGAGGCAAGTCATTCCACTGATTAATTGTCCTCACTGTCAGGAGATTTCTTCTTAGTTCTAGGTTGCTTCTCTCCTTGATTAGTTTCCACTCATTGCTTCTTGTCCTGCCTTCAGGTGCTTTGGAGAATAGCTTGACTCCCTCTTCTTTGTGGCAGCCCCTGAGATATTGGAACACTGCTATCATGTTACCCCTAGTCCTTCTTTCACTAGTTTAAATATACTCAATTCCTGCAACCGTTCTTCATAGCCTCCACTCCCCCTTTCCTGCACTCTTTCTAGAGTCTCAACATCAACATATTGTGACAACTTTTTATATTGTGGCAACTGAGCAGTCCTCTGCTGCTCAGTGGAAGAACTACCTACCGAGGTCTTTTGTTGGCAGAAATTTGCTGCTCTTACAACCATATTCAACCTGCCAGTTGCCCTTTCTTTCAAATCACTGCAGTCTGACACCTTACCCAAGTAACAAGGCCTAACAGATATTACATACCTTTGCTAATATCTGGCTTTGGATGTGGTCAGGATAAGGAAGAAAAACTAGTTTAACATAACTAAGAACAATTCAAGACTGCCTCATTTATGGAAGACATGGGCTACACTGAAGGCAATTTCTTTGGTATATGGCAGGAGGGAGCTTCCCAGCTAACATCTGGATCATAGTTAGGGCCCATGGAGACAGACTAGATTCATACACTGCTAACCTTGGAACTGTGGAGTAAGCCAGAAACAGCTGGCTTCATAAAGCTGAGGTGCATAAGGCAGATATTTATGCCTTGTTGACCAAGCAACACTATGAAGACAAGTTTACAATTACTATCAGAAATCAGTTCTTCTCCCATAGGAGAAAGCCTTCTACTGAAGCTTGACCAAATGCTGTTGTTTCTCTTCATGCTTGCTAAGTCCAACCTCTTGGGCATCTGAACAGAGGTTGAGCATCCTTTACTTACCTGTTCACATTCACCCTTTGGATGTTGGCAAGATTGGATTGCTTGGTTGGTTTTTCTGTTCCTCACTTCTATTGACTGTGATTTTCTTAGGCAAGCACATAGGAAGAGCTGCTACCACATTACATGGAAAAGTAGCTGTGTTATTGGGTATATTTCATTGGACAGGGGAAAAAAGATGATCCCGTCATTGTTACATGTCTTTGCATGCTATATTCTGTTTGGTTTGTTAAAAGTAAGACTTTGAGTGTCATGAAAATCTTTTAATGCAGTGTTTCTCAACCTCAGCAACTTTAAGCTGTGTGGATTTCAACTCCCGGTATTGCCCCGACCAGCCTTAGAGTTGAAGTCCACACCTTAAAGTCGATGAGGTTGAGAAACACTGATTTAATGGGTTGAAATAGCAGTAGCACTTATATACTGCTTTATAGTGCTTTACAGCCCTCTCTAAGCGGTTTACAGAGTCAGCATCTTGCCCCCAACAATCTGGATCCTCATCTTACCAACCTCAGGAGGATGGAAGGCTGAGTCAACCTTGAGCCTGCTGAGATTCAATCTGCCGAATTGCAGGCAGCCGGCAGGCAGCAGAAGTAGCCTGCAGTATTGCACTCTAACCACTGCGCCACTGTGGCTCATAGGGACAATTATGGCACCATCCATATCTCCCAGTATAAGCCCATACTTTCAGCTCGTACACAGATTTCAGGTTACTCCAGTCTCTTGCTTAGCACATTACTACTGGACAGAAGTAAACTGCAGAAACCAAGCTGTCAAAAAGACAGACATATCATTTGGAGCATAAGATTCACAGGTTGTCGATGGCTTGCATCTGGCCCATCTAGTGCAGCCAACAGAAAGCTTTGGGAATTACATGGCTACGATAGAATTTAAAGCAGAAAGGATTTGGCTAAGGGGTTAGTTTGATTGTCAGGTAGCTTCAAATGTGCTTCATTTTCCTTGGCGGAATTGAATGCAGCGGCCTTACCACACCTACTTCATCCCAGCCCCTCCACTGCAGCTGACCCACCATGGACATTCATGGCTGGCCCACTGCTAGCACTCCCCTCCCACCACTGGCCTGCCACTGCTTCTCCACCCCTGCCTCCTTCATCCCTGGCAATTCTGCAGTGGGGAAGCCCAGGGTGGCATGGGTGTGGTAAGGTTGTCCTAGACCAGGGGTGTCAAACTCAATTTCATTGAAGACCACATTAGGGTTGTGTTTGACCTCAGGGGGCCAGGGTGGGCATGGCCAGGATGGGTGTGGCCAGCTGAATGACACTCATGTTGAGGGCACCTGTGGTGGTCTGATTGCTCTGCCAGCGAAAACAGGCTCCCGAGCTCCATTTTTGGTTGTGATGGCTTCCTGTAGCTCTCTGCCAGTGAAAGCTCCATTTTCACTGGCAGAAGCACCGCGGGCCAGTCCTTCACTGCTTCCATGGCAGCCCCACGGGCTGGATCTAAGCACCCTGCAGGCCAGATCCAGCCCCCAGGCCTTGAGTTTGACACCCCTGTCCTAGACCTTCCTTGATATGTGCTTCCTCTTTCTTGGAAAAGAGTGGAACGATAAAGCATTTCACTTCAGCTAAAATTTATCTTTATCCAGTGGTGGGATTCAATTTTTTTTACTACCAGTTCTGTGGGCATGGCTTGGTGGGCGTGGTGGGGCTTGGTGGGTGTGGCTTGGTGGGGATGGCAGGGGAAGGTTACTGCAAAACCTCCATTCCCTCCCCACCCCACTAACCGGCTTTCCAGCTCCATTCTCCTGTGCAGGGCAACAAAAGAAGACCTAGCCAATCAGCTGGGACACAATGGGAGGCAGAGAATAGATGGGGTTGGTGGGGCCAGTCAGAGGGGTATTTGCTGGTTCTCTGAACTACTCAAAATTTCCACTACCGGTTCTCCAGAACTAGTCAGAACCTGCTGAATACCACCTCTGTCTTTATCCTATCCAACTTTTTCTAAGAGTTTTGCCTGCTCACCAGGTGTTCCCTGGTCTACCTGCATTCGTCACGTCCCATTTCATTTGCTTCAAATGTCAAGTATTAGCACCAATCTCTCTCCAGCCTGTCCTCCTTAGCCCTTGCCAAATTCAATTCCGTCTCATTTCTACAGAAGTGAAATTAGTTTTTACTTAACACCACGGGCAACACAGACTGTTGGTGCCTTTTGAAGGACGCAGGAGCGCTTGACACAAATCAGGAATGGAGCCAAGCCATATCATGTGAATGGAACTTCCTTGAATGGCAGAATCCAGGGACTGTCAAATTCTCAAGGAAAAAAAAAAGGCAAGGTCAATTTTGCATCTTGCACAGTTGCCAGAGGGCTGGTTTCACTCCTATGAAATATAAATAAATAAGGATACATCTGGATTTGATGCTTTCACAGAGCTGACAGCATCTACACCATAAATATGCAACAGAAGAGGCATTAGTATGCAATTTTGCGAACTTCCTTCTTTTCCAGCACACAGCTACTTCAATGCAGAACCCAGGCAATTCTGTTTGCTGGCAGTATCCCATTGCCTCATTTTAATGCTCTTCTACAAACTGTTTTGCAATTTTTAAAAAATATTTTTGTATTTAATGTTTTATGAAGCATGTAAAAACACAAACTAGTAAAGAGCAGGCCATCCACAGGCACATCTCAAGTAAAGATCTGGGACCATTGTTTGAATCTAATCAGATTCAAATCAACACAATAATTGTAGCTCAGGGTTGAGCTGTGGGGCCCATGGTGCTATCAACAAATACAATAATACTACCTAATTTGGTTACTGCAAAACCTCCATTCTTTTCCCACCCCACTAACCTGCTTTCCAGCTCCGTTCTCCTGTGCAGGGCAACAAAAGAAGACCCAGCCGATCAGCTAGGACTCAGGAGGCAGAGAAGAGATGGGGGCAGGCCCAGTCAGAGGTGGGATTCTCTGAACTACTCAAAATTTATGCTACCAGTTCTCCAGAACTAGTCAGAACCTGCTGAATATGCCACCTCCTTAGCATCAGAGCATGTTAATAATAATATATGGAATACTAATGCTCTGATGGTCGTTTTGAAAAATTCGTTCTTAATGAACACCTAGAAGCCAAGAACATATGTGCCAAATTTCAAGTTTGTAGGCTTTACGGTTCTGGAGATTTTGTGATGACCTGTGAGTGGTATTTCACTTTTATATATATAGATAATTGGGAGAGGCCATTTCAAAGACCCTTCATTAACGTCTTTCAACAGCATTGTAGAAAGAGAAAGAAATTTTGCAGTTCTTAACCAAGGCATTGTGCAAGGCATTAAATACACAACATTCTTTGCTAGGTTTGCATCTGTGCAGGTAGTCACCAAGCCATAGGTTTTGGAAATTTCCTCCCGCAATGCACCTCTTCTTAGTTTCACACTGGCAGCTGGTCCTCCCCAAAGTGATGGAAAATCTGAGTGACTCAGCACACACCCGAGTGCATTTCTGCAGACCAAGCGGTGCAGGCAGCATCTGTTCTCCAAGCTGCTGCTGTAAGCCAGGGGCTGAGATGTCACCATGCAAATCAAGAATGACAAGAGGCTTTGCAGGAAGATCACCTATCCGATCTAAGGAGGCACCTTGGAAACACCACTATCAAAAGATGGGCCGGAGGAGATAAACTTCCTTCATTTCTCAAAATGCCATGCAGCGCAAATTTTGAATGCTCTGCACGTATCGGAAGAGAATTACTCAACCCACGTCAGGCCTGCGGCACTTCAAGCTGAGGACAGAGATAATGGGTAACCCGTCCCCATTTTAAATCTCCAAATCTAGAGGAAATGATGGGCTGCAGACGGTTCAGGGTATTGGTGAAGGCACCAGCCTAGAAACCAGGAGACTGAGTTCTTAGGCATGAAGGCTGGCCGGTGACTTTGGGCCAATCATTAGGAGATGGTGAGTTCTAGTCCTGCCTTAGGGACAAAGCCAGCTGAGTGACCTTGGGCCAGTCACAGGGAGACTGTGAGTTCTACCATAGGGATAAAATCAGCTTGATGATCTTGGGCCCATCACCAAGAAACTTGCAGTTCCATCTCTGTCTCCCTCCCTCTCTATCCTTCTCCCTCTCCTCCCTCCCTCTCCCTCTCCTCTCTCCTTCTCCTTTCACTCCCTCTCCTTCCTTCTCCTTCCCTCCCTCCCTCTCTGTTACGTTTGCATGAAGAGACAGACGCGGAGTGCTTCAAGCTCTTTTGTTTATTAGTGACTACAGATCAGAACGGACCCGACTGGCTTTGCTGCGGCTGCTACTTATAGCCGGCAGCCGCAGCTGACAGCCAATCAGAGTGCAGGGTTTTCCCGCACTTTCTAAACCAATCATTTCTAACACTTTACAAGAACAATTCAAACTTAACCAATGATTTAAAACCTGCATACATAACACTCTCCTTCTCCCCCTCTCCCTCCCTCCTTCTCCCTCCCTCCTCCTCCTCCCTTTCTCTCTCTATCTGCCCTAGGGAGGAAGTGATGGCAAACCACTGAAATCTTGGCAGAACTGCAGAGACTTCTCCAGGCAGACCCCAGGAGTAAACACCGACTTGAAAGCCCATTAAATAAAAAGCCAGCCACCTCAAAGCCAAGAACCAAAGTGGATTATATAGAAGGAACAGCAGTCCAAACAATTGCTTCTATCTTAAGCTGGAATGGCCATTGTTAATAATACAATTATCCCTGGATCTTCTGCCATTCCATTCCTTTATTGCCATTGCGTTCTTCTTATGGAGTAGTGCTAACTGTACAGTTTTATCTCTGGAATTTATACCATAATAGATATGCTTGTTTTTAAAGCCGTGGCAAAAGTGTTTGCTTATTTGTTGCAGCATTTCCTGGGAAATAATAGAGCAATGAAGGGCACACAGATTTCCACTTATTATAGTGTCCTTTTTCTGTCTTTTTTCTTGCCAGTGACAATCTGTTAAACAAAGATGAAAGAACTACACCATGCTTTTTGATTATTCTCACTGGAAGGTTCCTGTCTGAAAAAATACCCCAAATATATTCCATTTCTTCTTTCCGTTATCAAGGTAATAAGAACCACAACTAATCGCTCCGTTCAATCAACCCAGATAATTTCTCACGCTATTCAAAATGTTAATTTTTTTTCTCAGAGGTAATCTCTATACTCTATAAATCAATTCTGTTTAAAAAAAAACATCCTAATTTAGAATTTATTTTCCTTTATGGAATTAGCTTATATAAAATGAATAACTTTTAGCCATTATTATAAACCTTCCTCTGGCATCTTTTAAGCCATCAACAGAGCGAAGGGCTTTAGCTGTTTATTTGTTATATTTATAACTGCTTTTCAGACAGTAGGGTTCTTATTTAAAGGATTATTTTCCTCTCCAGAGATGAAAAAGGCTACGATTTGGCACTTTTATCATTGTTTGCTTAGAATGTCATGTAAAGCCAGGTTTATAAACTGGGATTTATGGTTTACCATGTTTTGTAAACTCATCCATGATTCAATAAACCACGACCATATGTGAACCCTATTACAGTTTCATAGGGACTTAGTTGTCACAATGAAGGTGTGATTAAACCTGGTTTCATTTTGCTCCTGGTTTTACTGCTTTTAAATCCCAATGAGCAGGATGAGATAAACATTGGGATAAATATTGGTTGAATGTGCTGATTAATTTCTTGACATGACTAGTCTAGGCATGGAACCACTGGCTGAGAAATTGGAAGACTCTGTCTTTCTAAGATATGACCATGGATGGTCACTGCATGGAGCATTCTAGCACCGTGTTCCATGCACTGACAATGGAGTTGTAAGTAAGTCATCATCTTCTTCTTTTAATAAGGTGACAAACTTTTTTACAATGAAAAGGAGGACACAAATAAATTGAAGAAAAAAACCAAAGCCACTTGCATGTGGCGCACTCTTGCGTGCGGTGCACTCTTGCGCATGGCACACTTTCTCAAAACAATTCTCCTGTGTGGAGTGTATGCATCTTATAATCGCATCTTGCCGCACTGTACCGAGCCTTGACGAATCGCCATGTCAAATACAAATACGTCACATCACACACAACGGATCGGATTGACATCGATCAAATTCAGAGATTTACAGATTAGTCTTCAAATATTAAAAAGGAGGACATGTAGGAGGACACTTTTTGAGAGAGGACAGAACTTACAAAAGGAGGACTGTCCTCCCTAAAGGAGGACGGTTGGTCACCTTACTTCTAACGACCCTCTAATCCCTTGCACGGTAGAGTCTGGGCAACTGAATGGAGCTGAGTGTTTACTGACCAGATGCCCTTCCTGTCACCAATGCGGAGTTTTGTTCAGCAGATACATTCTCATTGTGCCAAGAGAGAGAAATATCTGCCTCTACCTGGGATTGAACTCACAGCCTCCTGATTGTAAGGCAAGAGTTCCACCTCCAGGCCACCACACCACATGGAATTGTAAGTAAGTGACCTGCTAAAATCAAACGTGGTCCAGGGTGGTTTTGGAATCTTAATTCAGTTCTGAAGATAGGACAAATGTGTTCTACCACATCTGGAGGCCAGATCTGGAATGGGGATACATACTCCCTTGGCCTACTGTTCTTTCTCAGCCTCTGTAGCCTAAGGTGACAGTGTCACTTTGCTAATGATTTGGCTAGTCCTAGCAAGAACATCTCCATCTCTCTGATTCTACAGTTGAATGGCTCACTCAACTGGAATTATATTTTTTCTCCTTCCTTCCTTCCTTCCTTCCTTCCTTCCTTCCTTCCTTCCTTCCTTCCTTCCTTCCTTCCTTCCTTCCTTTCTCCTCCTCCCTCCCTCCTTCCTTCCTTCCTTCCTTCCTTTCTCCCTCCCTCCCTCCCTCCTTCCTTCCTTCCCTTCCCTTCCCTTCTCCTCTCCTCCTCAATATTCATCCAAGTTCATTCAGAGTAAGAACACACCAGCTTCCAAACCAACCTTCAGAAGAACATTACCCAGTGGTGGGATTCTACCAGTTCGCACCTATTCACTAGAACTGGTTGTTAACATTCTAAGCAGTTCGGAGAACCGGTCGTTAGAAGAAATTACTGGCCTAATCCTGTAAGGAAGGCAGGAAGGAAACATTCTGGTGTTGCTTACAGAAACTGCCTCTCCGTTAACCCTTATGACATTCTTGGCAGGACTAGACTTCCTGTCTCAGGAACGTCTCTGGAGTTTTTTTCCCCTCCTTTGCTGGTACTTTGCTTGTGTGGAGTGACCATTCAAAGTTACAATGGCACTGAAAAAAGTGACTTTTGACCATTTTTCACACTTACGACTGTTGTAGCATCCCCACAGTCATGAGGCCCGGCGAGGAGATGCGTGCCTCGATGTGAGTGATTTTGAGTTAGCCACACCCAGCCAATAACATGACCACCAACCACGCCCACCAACTAAGCCACGCCCACAGAACCGGTTGTTAAAAAATTTGAATCCCACCCCTGACATTACCTTCCAATAATACAAATGTGGATAGATAGCAGTGATAGCAATATTCCATTTCTCTTTCACTATGTACCACCATTTCTGCTACCCCATGAAGATCTTTATACTGTTAGTACATACATTTTCAATGAGAAGGTCATAAAGCAGCTTATTTTCATCTGTTTGATGCATGGGAACATAGATTCTCCGGAGACAATGCAGCAGCTCTCTGGAGCGTCTGCAAATAGAAAGAAGAGAGCATTAATTGAATATTCTGTTGAAACCACCTTCAATTAGTGCCCGGATATTTTTGCATGCCACATCCATCACGGTGGCTATTCCAGTTTTTGCACATTGGATGTTTAGGGAGCCTTTGTGGTATGAGCGTTTTCAATTCACACGCGTCATTACTCCTCATGCAGCAAATTTATTTACTAATGAAGCATTAGCAATGTTCGAAGAAAGGAAATCTACAGACATGTGACACCATAAAATGATGCAAAAACAGGAGGAGACACGCTTTCTTCTGATCCCATTGTAGAAGAATATCTGAATGGGCATCACTGCTTAGAGAATGTGTTCTCAATTTCTGGGACACAGTTTCCAAGTTGGGTTATTGTGATGTCTCCAGGGTGTGGTTTTCCATTTATTTGCCTATGGAGATTTTCAACTATCCAAGTCACAGTTGTCCCAAAGGTGCTTTTCAAAAGTCAGCTGGACTTTTTTCCTCCCATTAAAGGGTTTTACTTCTCATCCAAGTAGCTTCTTCAGTTTTGACCATTCAGCCCCCACCATTCAATCAGAACTGAAGAAACGTCTTGGTTGAGAAGTGAAACGGTTTCGGGGGGGGGGAGAATCAAGAAAGTCCAGTTGCCTTTTGAAAAAGCATTGTTAGGATCTCAGTTTATTGTCAGATGTCCATCTCAACTGCCAATGGTGATGGCCAGCCATGATAGATCATTGGAACTGCAGTCCAGCTCTATGTAGCAATAGCAATAGTACTTAGACTTATATACTACTTCACAGTGCTTTACAGCCTTCTCTAAGTGGTTTACAGAGTCAGCATCTTGGCCCCAACCATCTGGGTCCTCATTTTACCCACCTCGGAAGGATGGAAGGCTGAATCAACCTTGAGCCTGGTAAGATTCGAATTGCCAGATTTCAGGCAGCCAGCAGCCAGCAGAAGTAGCCTGCAGTACTGCACTCTAACCACTGTGCCACTGCGGCTCATGTAAATAGCTACAACTTACATAATTAAGTTAAGGTGACAATGGTGGTCTTCAAACTCTAGAAACTTTAGATTCCCAGATGATCCAGGTAACATAATTATTCAGGAACTGTAGCTCCAACATTTCTGGAGCACATCGGTTAGAAACCCTAGAATAGATGACACTGAAATCTGGACCAAAACAAGTGATACATTTTTACAATAAACAAGTGTTATCATTCCCATCAAATTTTTAGCTTGGGACTTTCACAACACTTACAGAACCTATATATACCATACATGTTATTATCTGAACTTAGATTAGCCCTCGTCATCTTTTCACTGCAGTGCAGTGTTTGACTTTTTGCACTAACTTACAGTTTTGAGTTTATATAGCTTTTATCTTATGATTGAAAGCTGCCCAGAATTATCTTGAGATAGGATGGAGGGCAGATAAATTTGAGAGAGAAGGGTGGGGAGGATAAATAAGATAGACAGACCATAAAGGACTCCCCATTCCTTCATATCAGGCTGCAATTTTCCATGGCTGGACAAGTTATCTGGACACCCAGAACAGAAAATCCCAATCCGTTTCTGGGTTGCAATAAAATTGCAGTGTTAAGACATTTTTATACACTCAGGTGGGGTAACTTTAAGAACAGCAGTTGCAAAAGTGATAGGTTACTGGCCCAGGGGTGGGATGCAAATATTTTTACTACCTGTTCTGTGGGCATGGATAGGTGGGAGTGGCCATTTGACTGGATGGGCGTGGCTTCTTCTTTTGGCAGCACCTTCTCCCCGTGCTCTGGGTTTTTTTTGCCTCCTGGGCCTCAGGGAAGCCTCTTGGGTGAAGCAGTAAAACAGCGAGGGGGATCCCAGAACAGCTGATCATCAGAACAGCTGATCGTCAGGAGGAAAAAGGAAATACTGGTTCGGACGAACTGATAACTGTGTTTTTTACTACTGGTTCGGCCGAACGGTAACATTTTTTACTACCAGTTCATCCGAACTGGCTCAAACCAGTAGAATACCACCACTGTACTGGCCCAATTGTGGCTTAAGTCCGAACAGAAAACTAAGGACAAACATTAAACTATGAACCTAACAGCTGCTACATTTTCTACAAAAGCAGCCAGTGGTGGAATCCATGCATCATTTTCTTAAAGTGATCCATGCTGAGAGTAGAGCTGCTTAGAGATTATGGATCAGATCTGCACACAACCTGAAGCATCATGAAGCATAGCAGCATTTCCAAAAGCAAGTCGGAGAATAAATTGTTGATCCCCAGCACACACACAGACACAGACACAGACAGAGAGAGAGACACACACAGACACACATGCACAGAGTCCAAACTCCAAACATGGAGTGCAGCACACCCTCATCAAGAGAAAATGAAATTGCAATAAAAGCAGAACAATCAGTGGGTATCTTTATTTTAAAACTATAAATAAATTGAACCCCCAAATCTAATGAGAATTTTCCACATTGCCGCATTGTTGTGTCTCCAACTGCTTTTTAACCCAGCAAGGCTCCACTTTCCAAAGGCTGGGATGCAGTTTATTAAACCATAAACCCTCTATGAGAGGGGATTAGTCAAGGAGGATCCAATTGACAAAATGCGGTTAGGTCCCTGCTGCTTTTATGATCTGCATAATTCTCCATTCACTTGGCTAATGAATAACAAACAGCCTCGTTACTGGCAAAAATGGAGCTGGGAGAAGCACTCCGGAAGCCAAGATGGCGGAGACAAAGCTGTTGTTGTCATGCATAGCTTTAGTTATTGATTTTGTGAGGAAAGAAACAAACATTTTTTCGAAGGCAAAAAAAGTGAAGATTAAAAAAAGAGAGAGACAGAAGAAAGAAAAAAAAGCCAGAGATAATTTTCTGAATTAATAGAGCTCTTTAAAATAAAAACAGTAGGCTCACCCAGCTGCTGAATGCCTAGAAATGTTTGTTTGCAAATAACAACTTTCCCCATTTGTGGCAAGGATTTATCAGTAATCCATTGCAAATAAATAACTAACTCGATGCAATCATGAGGAAACTCAGCCTGAGAACAGAAGTGAGGCTAAAACTTGGGACGTGGAATTCATATACAAGTTTCTAGGCTTTAAAAGGCAAAGTAGGTGGTAGAGAGTTGGTCCCAAAAGACTTGATTGTCACAAGGAGCATCCATTAATTCCATTTGTACCCCACTTCAATCCACCAGACTCTTGCAGTTGGCCACCAATGGGTGCAAGAGTGATACAATTCAACATCCACATCAGAAATACAAAAAAATGCCTAATACAATGGGCCTGGGTATGTCTAGTTTAATGAAAAGAAGGACTAGGGGAGACATGATAGCAGCATTCCAATATTTGAGGGCCTGCCACAAAGAAGAGGGAGTCAACCTATTCTCCAAAACACCAGGAAGCAAGACAAGAAACAATGGACAGAAGCTAGTCAAAGAGAGATCCAACTTAAAACTAAGGAGAAACTTCCTAACAGTGAGAACAATTAATCATGAAACAGCTTGCCTTCAGAAGTTGTGGTGCTCCATCACTGGAAGCTTTTAAGAAGAGACTCGACAGCTACTTCCCTGGAACAGTATAAGGTCTCCTGCTTGAGCAGGGGGCTGGACTAGAAGACCACCAAGGTCCCATCAAACTCTGATATTGTATGTTCTACCAATTCCAATTCAGAAAAACAGGAGGAAACATCGATCATTCATCAGTGTCGTCTCAGTCCCCATCAGATCCCCAGAAGGCCATTCTGGAAGATCAAAAATATGAAAGCCAATCTGATGTCCACCATGAGGCTGCCCCATGACAGAGGCCCTCGAAAATAGAACGTCTCAACCCATGACTGCTCCCCTCCAATTTCACAAGTTCTTCTTTTGTTTTGTTTGCCCGATTCTATTCTGTAGCCTGACAGCTTTAGTTACACTTAACTAAGAGTATAAATATTTAAACACCCATTAATTCTGCATCCAAAATTGATTGCCAGTTTCCATTCCCATTTACTATTAACCATGCCTGGGATTTGTTGATTTGCTTTTCATCTGGAAGCAAGTTGCTGTTATTTTAGCTCCCATTCTCACTTGAGCCCTTTCAGAGTTTCCCTTACATTCGGTGAGAAGTCTCTCTTTTCATGAATACCCAAATCCACCACTTTCCTCATTATTATTTTTAATCACCACCCTATCTTGGGCGACAGTGATTTGTCAGCCTGCCACTTTGGTGTCAGCCTGTCACCGTGGCGTGATGAGCCAACTTTGGAGAATCAATCAGGGCTCCTGTGAAGAAGGCTCTTTGAGATAAGGACAAGTTGCAACAAGCCACTCTACGAATGAGAATTCAGGGTGATCCGAGGTTTGAACTCTATTACAGAATCAACTTCTCTTGCCTTCTGGACTTCTCAGGCTCCTTAGCCTTTGTCTTATAATGTTTTAAAAGTAGAAGTTCAAGGGCCTTCGGGGGTCTTTTGATCAGCAAATCTGTGTTTGTTTGTTTGATAAATTTGCCCAGCTAGGATGGGATTTAGCTGTTTCAGCCCACTTTGGGCATAAATGTAATTGAACCAACTGGCTGGCCCCACTCACCCCACCCTTCCAGTCCTAGGAGTCTCCATGCAGCCCGTTTTGGATGCAGGTAAGTGCAGATTCCGCATGGAGGCTCTGGGAGAGTGAAAAACGGGCCGAGCCGAAAGTTCTGGAAGTCCAGAAATGAGCCTGTTTCTGGTTTCCGGAGGCCCTCCAGAGCCCAGGGGAGGAAGTTTTCATCCTCCCAGAGGCCAGAGGGAAGCCTCCGGACTCTGGGGACGGCAAAAAATGGCTGAACCGGAAGTTCCAGTAGGTTACACTCACCATTGCCACTCCACCCAGAAACCAGGCAGAGAACTGGTTGCTGGGATTTTTTAATCCCACCCCTGTGCACATCTCATCCTCAGAGTGACTCTGGGCAGTGTACAGTCAGTCCTCAAATTACAACAGTGACTGTTCGAAGTTACGATGGCACTGAAAAAAGTGACTTATGACCATTTCAGCATCCCACATGGTCATGTGACTTACGTTCAGATGCTTGACTGACTCACATTTATGACGGTTGCAATGTCCCCAAGGTCTTGTGATCCCCTTTTGCGACCTTCTGACAAGCAAAGTCAGTGGGGGAACCAGATTCATTTAACAACTGCGTTGCTAAAAGGGGACAAAATGCACTTAACAAATGTCTCGCTCGGCAGCATAAACTTTGGGCTCAATTGTGGTTGTAAGTCGAGGACGACAGTTAAAAGAGCAAATTAGAACAGAACTGTATTATTAGAGATGCAGAAGTTTGTATAGACCCTGTAAGTCTTAGGTGAGGCTGCTTGACCCCTTCAAAAGTTGCTTCTGAATTGAAATGGTTAATGTTCCACAAGACGAAAGATAATAAATGCACAAGGGGAGAAGTATATCCATGGCATTTGGTTAATTACATTTAAGTCTTTCAAGGAAAAGGAAGTCAACCTACTGTCCTTCAAATAGATTGGAGTACAACCAGGGGTGCGATTCAACTGGTGTAACAACCGGTTCGGTGAGCGCCTGCTTTGCGTGCATGCAGAGCATTTGCTACTGACTTTCTCCAGCAACCCCTGTATGTTAAACAGCTGGCATGCAGCAAATCAGCTGAGCTTGAAAAACAGGATATAAAGCACAGCCTACAGCCCAACAGCTGATCGTTGGAGCAAACCAAACCAGTTCTCTCCCAGCTGAACCTTGGAGCTATCGGTTCACCCAAACCGAGCTGAACCGGTAGAATCCCACCCCTGAATACAACTCCCAAAATGTTTCATCATAGGTCACACTATTTGAAACCAATATCAGTGTAAGTTCACAAGTTGACTATCCCTTCTCTCCTTCAAGCTTTGCCCAATAGTCACATAAATAAAAGGGCTTCATCTTCCCTTGGTTACTCCTTCGCTGACCTGATACTGCTGCAGTTTTGTCCCTGAATATTGTTTCAAGAGCAGGGAGGAATTTTGGGGTCCTTGATGCTCCCTGAGCTAGGTAGTTTTCTGAAGATGTCACCTAGTTGGGTCGTGAAACATCTGCAAGAAACCAATTAAGTGCAGAGAGCTCCAAGGATCCCACAGTTCAAACCAGAACTAGATATATCCTGTTCTATCAGTAGGGACTAATGTCTGTTCAATCTACTAGTAAATCTTTAAATAAACAGGTAAAGGTTATCCTGTCCAGTCATGTCTGGCTCTAGGTGCAATGTTCATCTCTGTTTCTTGGCCCAGGGAGTCAATGTTATCCGAAGATGTTTTCTGTGGTCATATGGCCAGCATGACTATATACCAAAGGCACACGGAATGCTGTTACCTTCCCACCAAAGTGGTACCTATTGATCTACTCACATTTGCATGCTTTCAAACTTCTAAGTGGGCAGGAGTTGGAGCAAGTAACAGGAGCTCATCCCGTTGCATGCTGCTCGGGTCTCAAACCCGGGCTGTTAGCTTTTCAGCTCTTTCAAAATTCAAAGTTTCAACCTTCAGCATCTTTAACCCCTGAGCCACCGCCCACCCTCAAAAATCTTTAAACTCTTTCAATGCTTTGCAACAAGTTCAATTCTCCATTTCTTAAATATGCAAGGGAGCAGCAACTGATCTGTATGTCAGGTCCCCTTCTGGTACTGAAGCCTATTCTGCATGCTTCTTTTAGTCTTTCTGAAATATACTATTTATTAATTGATTTGTCTCCCACCTTAATTATTTTTTTTATAATTGGTGAGCATATGCAAACATTTTCCTCCTCCTATTTTCCCCACAGTGACAATCCTGCAAGTGGGTTGGGCTAAGAGGAAGTGGCTGGCTCAAAGCCACCCAACTGGCTTTCATGGCTAAGGTGGGATTTGAACTCATGATCTCCCATTTTCTAGCCTGGTGCCTTAACCACTATAGAGGGATCTGCAACATTAAACATTCAAAGAGCCATTTGGATCTGTTTTCCACAGAAAACATTGGAAGCCTCAAAACGTGGGTGTGGCCAACTCAATATCACTCCCACCCAGTCACATGACCCCCACCATGCCACGTCTACCCAGGTTTTATGGCTCCCAGAATTTTCTGTGGGAAATGGGTCTCTCTCCTCTCATTTCTGTTTTTTGTGTTCTTGTCTTCTCAGGCCAGGTGAAGAGTGACTGGGAGAGTGAGGGGCGGGGCCAGCCAGTGGTGGGATCACCCAACAGGGAGGCACAGCAGAGGGCCCAAAGAGCTGCATGCGGTCCAGAGCCACAGGTTGCTGACACCCACACTAGACTAAACTGGCTCTCTCCATTTCGAGTGACTCTGGTTGACGGGCATCTGGATTTTAATCAAGAACAAAGCCAAACTCTGCTCATCCTTTCTCAGTGTCACCCACTCACCTGTCACTCCCACTTCATGCCCTCCGTACAAAAAAAAAAAACCCCACTGCCCATTGCTACATTCACAAAGGGCTGCCAAATTCACAGCTTGTAATGGTTTCAAATTAATCTCTTTTTAATTGGTCTCCTTTCCAGGCAGTGTACAATCGATAGCTCACAGCAGGATCCCCAGTTCCTCCTGGTAGAAAAATCCCCGTTCTATTACCTAAGCCACCATCTTCTTCTCCGACAATTTTTGTCTTCCCTTGCACTGTGCAATTTAAAACACCCAGCTATCCTCCTCAGTGCAAAATGAAGTCATTTGTTACTTGAGGTGTCAGCCTCAAAATGACATTTCAGATATCTTGTCATTTCTTTCCACATCTTCCTGGAGTCTCAGGTTGAAAATCACTTTTAGCATAAGAAATGGTTGCTCAGACATTGTATGAGAGAGGGGGGGGGAGGGAGGGGAGGAGGACAGGGGGGCAGAGACACACAGAGACACACAGAGAGAGAACAGCTTCCCAAAAATTGTCTTTAAAAAAAACTCCCAAAGGAATGATAGCTAAGGAAATTTACCCATCCAGCATTCTTGGTGAGGCTCAAATCCATGCTGAGAGCTTCCAATGGTGTCAGCTTGCTCCAAGATATACTTATTGCCAAGATATATTTTCCTCCGTTTCATAATCACCAGAGTAATTACAAAACTTCAGAACTGCAAAAAAAAAAAAATTAAAACATGCTTCTAATTTCACAGATTGGGTCTTGAACATAAAGATCAGCTCTATTTATTGTGGAGCAGGGATGTCCCAGGAGCAGCCTAACACTGGTTGGTTGGGGTTTATCCTTCTTTGGTGAACAAGAAATTGCTTGGAAGCTGCCCACAGAAAAGCAGCCTAGCCCTCATTTTAAAGACAGCCATAAGTACAAAATCCTGTCAAGTGAAAGGCTTACAATATTTTTTTTTCAAAAAAAATATGTCTCAGCCCAACGATTGTGGTTTGGGAAAAAAGATCTGATTAAAATGTACATCTACCAATAATATGCATGACACAGTCTTTGCAGCATGGAAATGAAGAAAGCAACAGAGGAAATCAGTCTTCGACCTATGACCAGAAAGGAGCCGAAAATTTCTGTTGCAAAGTGAGTTTTGTTTGTTAACTGAGTTTTGTCCTCTTTTACAGCCTTTCTTGCCACTGTTGTTAAGTGAAACCCTGCAGTTCAGGGGTGAGATTCTACCGGTTCGGACTGGTTCTATAGAACCGGTTGTTATGATTCTGTGCAGTTTGGGGAACAGGCAAATCATGCCCCTGGCTGGCCCCGTCCCTCTCTGCCCACCCTTCCCCCAGCCACTCATTCACCACGCATGCGCAACATTGCGTGCATGCCCGACATCGCTGACTGCATTTTTCCCTACCCAGTCACTCCTTAAGCAAGGTATTTCTTTTTCCCCTGCTCCTGATGATCAGCTGTTCCTATGATCAGCTGTGACAGCATTTATTTATTTATTTATTTATTTACATTGGGATTTCTATGCCACCCTATCTCCCGAAGGACACAGGGCGGCTCACAGCAATAAAAAACATACAATACAAACCTTAAAAAATTATTAAACAAGAATCCCAATATATTAATTAAAACTGACAAACCATCACTAAAACCCCTCCCCACCATCAGTCCAGGTCAGCAAGCTTGAAGAGCCACATTTTCAGGTCACGATGGAAGGTTCGAAGGTCAGGAGCCATCCGAAGCTCCAGGGGCAACTGATTCCACAAGGCCCTGCCCCTGGGGGTCACCAGCCGACACTGTCTGGCCGATGGCACATCAAGGAGGCCCTGTCTGTGGGAGCGCACGGGACGCTGGGCAGTCGTTGTTGGCAGTAGATGTTCCCACAAATACCCCGGCCCTAAGCCATATAGGGCTTTATAGGTGATTACCAGCATTCCCCTCACTTACTT
>CM019156.1:23404804-23409804 GCA_009733165.1 Naja naja | reverse complement strand
GCTGAGGATGAAGACGAGTAGAGAGCCACCAGGGATAAAACTGGACCAGAGTCTGCAGAGATTCTCTGGCATCCAGGTCACGGTTGTCTCAAGGGTGCTTTTTCAGGAGGCAATTGGACTTCCTTGTTTTTTCTTCTGAAGATGTTTTGCTTTTCATCCAAGAAGCTTCTTCAGCTCTGACTGGATGGTGGGGAATGGAAGGATTGATACTCCTTGCAGATGGCTGGTCATTTGCATCCTTTTAGAGGGTCGTTGAAGCACTTGAAGGTTTATCTGTGTCCTCAGGGTCACCTGAGTGGTGCTCCTGGTTCCTGTAATCTGCAATTTTTCCTCTGGAAATCCATTCCTACTCCCACACCACTCAAAAGGGTGTTCATGATCCCAAATTGTACAGCTAAAAGTCTGTAGAGATTCTCAGTCATCCAGGTTGTGATGTCCCAAAGATGCTTTTTCAGGAGGCAACTGGACTTGTTTTCCTAGAAGACGTTTCACTTCTCATCCAAGAAATCCTCTTGGATGAGAAGCGAAACATCTTCAAAAGAAAAAAACAAAGAAAGTCCAGTTGCCTCCTGAAAAAGCACCCTTGGGACTGGACCAGAACAGAAGCAGGCAATCAATTTCCAACCACAATCATACCACACCCCCCAGATTAGCTAAAAACATGACTTCAATTTCAATGAACTGGTTAGGATGCTAACAAGGCAAATGCAGTTTTAGGGTGCATAAAACTTCCCTGGGAGCCACTTTGATGTTTCACAGTGGAGAAGGTCACTGAAGAAAGCAATTTGGAAGAGTTTGCTGTAAAATGAATCCACGCCATCAAGGATACGGTAGCTGGATGCCAGCGATTTTATCCGACAGATATTGAACAAACTCCTCGGCTCTACCCGGCAACGGGTCTGCCCCCCCCTCCAAACGAAGGAGGGAATGGGTAACCCGAAACAGGGCGGCCGGGTGATTATCTGAGGACGCTATGAGAGTGGAGAGATAAGACCTTCTCGCCTCTCCCATAGATACCAGGTAAGTCCTAATATAGGCTCTTAGCTGGGCCCGCTCGGACTGGGAACGGGTAGACCTCCACCTGCTCTCTAAGCCCCTTTGACGGCGTTTCATCTCCTTTGAAAGAGGGTTATATTTGTTGGCGTTCTTCCCAAGGACTTTCCCCAGTTATCTGCTTGGAACATATGATTACTTATCTTGGTTTGATTCGGAACTCTCGCCAATACAGTTTGTTATTGTTTTCCTTTTGCCTCATTATTTACTTTTGGGACTTTAGACTGTGACTAATAAAACAGTTAAGTTGAAGGCATTGCCGGACTTTAATTCACATTTTGGATTTTGGGTTATTTTAAGAGACTACAGGTCATCACACCTCCCTACTCCTGCCATGCTTTTATTATGGGATACAGCCAGTCATTGCCATCGTCCCTTGAGTAAAAATTTGAACTGGAGATGTCTATGGAGATTCTCAACCACGCTTGTCCCAACGATGTGTTGGAAGGAAATCCATCTGGCCAGGAGAAAGGCACTGGAGATAAAATAGAAGCTGATTAGATTCAATAAAGATTCCCTTTATTGGGGAAGCAGAACCACCAACCACCTGTGATTCTGGGCAGCTGATAAAATGGAATTTAGAGTGGGTGGGTTCTGGATTCCTATAGGGGTCATGTAGGGGTCATAGCTGGCTCTATAGGCAAAAGAGGAAATGCAAATCCTACGTCAGGTCTCCAAACTTGGCAACTTTTAAGACTTGTGGACTTCAACAACTCCACAAGTCTTAAAGTTGCCAAGTTTGGGGACCCCTGTCCTAGGGGTGTCTGAGATAATCTTGTCAACCTTTGGCTTGTTGTTGCTTATCTGGAGTTTCTGTCTGACCCAGTCTTTCTGAATGGATTACCAAATCTGCATTTCTAAAAACCAAATCTCCTCATTTCTGCTTGGGGCAGGAAAATTGGGGCTGGTTTCTGCTTCCCTGATGATTTTTTTCATTTCTTCTTTAGGGGAAATATTTTATTCTACCTTTCTAATATTTCCCAAGGTATTTCATTCTTCTAGGAGGTGGGGAGGGGCTTCCCACAGATGTTTCCCACCCCCCAAAAAAAGTCCACTGGACTTTCTTAGTTTCTTTTTTCTCTTTAAAAACGTTTTGCTTCTCATCCAAGACGCTTCCCAGAACAGAAGCAGCTCCCTGCAGGAGAAAGTGAAACGTTTTAAAAGAAAAAAAACACAAGAAAGTCCAGTGGCCTGTTGGAAAAGAAAAAATTAAAAGCACTTTTTGGGTTGAACGGGAGAGCCCATTTGAGCAACCCGAGAGACAAAAGCCCAGAAAAGCGGCGGGGATCCAAGCCCAACGCCGCCGGCGCCCGTGCGGGGAATCCTTCGGCGGCGCGGAGCCTCCATCGCCAGGTGGCACTGCGATTTCCCCGATGCGCCCGGGCTCGCTTCCTTCTTGGTAGTAGCTCTTCAGCAACCGGGGAAGGGCCGGCCAGGCGAAGCCGGGAAGGGGTGCAAAGCTCCAGCAAATTGCCCAGCAGGCTTGCAACAACAACAAAAAAAAGGTCCTGGTGGAGATTGCAAAAGAGCTTTTTTGCACGACCCCCTCCACACTGCTGCCGCGCGTGGGTGGGAAGGCGCGCGCGCGCGCAAAGGAGAGAGAGAGAGACCCGGGGATGCGGTGACGCAGAACGATGGGGGGGGAGAGCCCCACGCGCGTGGGAGGAGCGGGTGCAAACGTCAGAAAAGGCTTCCCCCCCCCCGCCTTTCCCGGCTTTGCAAATGGGACGCTGGTGGCGGAGTTGAGCCACTAGGGCGAGGCGAATTTTTTTGCTGAATGTTCACCCCCCCCGCTTTTATTTTATTTTGCATTTTTGCATCGTTGCCGTTGGAGAGGCGTTGGCCTCTCGGGGAAAGAACAACAACAAAAAACCCAAAACAAAACAAAAACTCGACAGGATTTTGCAGGCACTAAAAGAGTGGGGCCGGAGCGCCCCGGGCTGGCTTCTTCCGGTGCGCATTTGTGGGCTTTGCGTTTGGCCTGCCGCGCTTGGCGAGCTAGCTGGGGTGGGGTGGGGTGGGAGTTGAACCCGTCCCGTGCCAATTGCACGGTGGAAGAGCCAAACCCGGCGTGCAAATTGAACACCCCCCTCCCCCTAGAGCGCGAGCGGTGGGCGGATGGGTTTTTATGATGCATCCCTAACCCTGCGTGCAAACTCCACCTATGGAGCGCAGCTTTGTGGGGTTTTTTTTTAAAGCAGTAGGGCAGTAAATAAGGTTAAGGACCAAAGATGCTAAGGATGCCAGAACAAGGTGTGGGGCTGGGCGACCTGGCCAGCAGTAGGAAGCTGATGGCCTTGGGGGCTCTGGTGGGGTGGTTGTTAGTGGTCCATTTGTTGGTGAATGTCTGGTTGCTCTGCATCTTATCGGGGTTGTTGGCCTTACTGGGGGGCTGGTTGGGCTCCCAAGTGGTGCTTGGCACCAGCCACCGCATTCACCTGGAGAGGTTTCTCCCACTCGAAGGCTGCCCTCCGAATCCCGAGGCAGAGAGGGAGCTGGAGGAAGAGATCCGGAATATTATTCGAAAGATCATTCGGGATTTCGTCTCTTCGTGGTACCGGGCGGTAAGCCGGGAGCAGAACTTTGAGAAGGAGGTGGAAAAAGCAATGATGGGCTTGGCTTTGGGGCTCCAAAGGAGGATGCTTCTGGTGGACAAGAAGGCCTTGGCCGAAAAGGTGCTCCTCCTGGCAGGGTGTCACCTTCAGGCCTACAAGAAGGTCCAGGAGACGTGGAAAGAGGCAGAACGCCTCGGAGAGCCGTCCGAGGAGGCCGGTAGGCTGTGGCGAGCTTACTGTGAATTCTCAGAGCCTCATTTGGCTGTTCAGAGCCCTGCGCATCAGGTGGACTATGCCAGGCGCGTGGTGGACTTGTTACTACGGGTCTTGGTGCCCGAGCCTCACCTGGAAAGCAGGACGGGGCGCTTTGTGGTGGTGGAGCTCGTGACGTGCAATGTGTTGATGCCCGTGATCAACAAAATGGCGGACCCCGACTGGCTCAACCAGCTGTGGGTTGACCTCTTCTCCAGGAAGGCCACCGGCACCGTCGACACCGTAGAGACTTCCCCAGAGGTATTGGCCGCCTATTCAAGCCAACCCGTGGTGACCGGTGTATTGCCCCCAGTCCTTCAGCCAGAAATGGCTACCGAGGGCGGTAAAGCCCTAGTGAGGGATCCTGAGCCTTTCCACAGGAATGTGGTAGATAGTTTGGAGGACTTCTTGGTAGAGGGAAAGGAACCCGTTGACAGAGCGCTGAGCGCTGCCATGAATGAGAAAGACGATGGGAGTATGGCTGCACCCCTACTTCACCCTGGCACCCTTGGGTCCTTCTTCCCCAGTGGAGACTTGGAAGTTGAGTCCCCCATGTCTGATGCAGGAAAAGACCCTAGTTCCTTGATCGTTGTGTCTGCAGAAGAACTCTTCGCTAGCTCCCTTCTTGATTTGGAAGGGCCTCTTGACGTGGATCCAGAAGACAGTTTGGGAGAGAAAGACAGGTGCGTGGAGGATATGGCTGACGGCTTCCCCTCTGAAGCCAGCCTCCAGGCCACCTCCCTCGGCCCGTGCCCTGACATCCACATAGAGCCGGTTGCTGAAGACACCTTCGCTTCTTTGACTGCTCTTTTGGAGGATCCAGAAAAGACCTTCCTGAGAAGGCCATCCTACTTGGTGAAAGAGCTGGAGCCCCCCGGGAGCTTGGCCCAAGGCCCTCAAGATCTAGCCCAGCTGCCAGATCTGCTCTCTTCCTCTCCCACTGCCCCGATGGGCACTTTCAGCTTTGAGCCACTCAGTCCTGATGGTCCGGTCATCATCCAGAATCTGCGTATTACAGGGACAATCACTGCTCGAGAACACAGTGGAACAGGATTCCACCCTTACACCTTGTATACTGTGAAGGTAGTCCTGGCTTTGTTTCCTTCCTTCCCTCCCTCCTCCCAATTCCCATCTTCCTCC
>CM019156.1:23107286-23403804 GCA_009733165.1 Naja naja | reverse complement strand
CATCATTTCTCTTCTATTCCTATTCTCTTCTACTCCTATTCCATTCTATTATTCCTATTCTGTTCTATTCTTTCCTAATTTATTCTATTCTAATCTCATCTAAACTCATTCTATTTCCTTATTCTATTGTATTCTATTCTAATTCTATTCTGTTCTATTCTTTCCTTATTCTATTCTAATTCTATTCTATTCTAATTCTATTCTAAATCTATTCTATTCTAATCTCATTCTATTCTTTCCTAATTCTATTCTGATCTGTTCTATTCTTTCCTTATTCTACTCTACTCTTCTCTATTCTTCCTAATTCTATTCTATTCTTTCCTAATTCTATTCTATTCATAGAAAATATAAAGAAACCTTGATGTTGTGTGTGGGTCAGCCCTTCAAGATAGACCACTTAGAGATAGACTACTTAGAGGTTAATACATCTACCTAATAGGCAAGTGGCCCAGATTGGAATACAAGAAGGGTATGGCTAGCTGATGAGAGCTAAATAGCTTGAAATAGATCTATACTAGTCTCCCTTTATTTCTTTGTCGGGAAAACATAAATTCAACTCAGCCTATTATTAAATTACCCAGAGGAAAATACAGATGCCTCCTATAGCAGCTTCTGGTAAAAAGGTTCGGAAAGAATTGGAGAAGCCACATATTGTGTGTTTTCTCTCATTGTTGACAATGTCATAACTATTGACATTTATTTTTTGTTTTGCAGCTGCTGATAATCACAGAATTGTTGTCTAGCAGCCAGCCATTGGAAGCAACACATCCATGGGAGTGATTTAACTTCTCAGAGAAATGCCGGATGAAATAAATGAATAAATACTGTGTTTTCCTGCTTTCTCTTTTCACAGGTCGAAGCTGAAATTCACATCTGGCAAAATGCTAAATGTGGCCGGAACACCAGAGAAAATTCTATATTCTTTCAGGGACGGCATGAACGTAAGTCTGTCTTCCATCTGAGAAATGTCATTTGCAATAATTTTTTTACTTTTTTTCAACAAGCATATCATTGTGTGAACAATGTGCTTGGGGAGTGTCTTACATTCTAAAACAAATATGACAATATTCTTCATATTCAATGCAGTTGACAATCTTTTAAAATGGGATATTAATATGCATATTTTGTTAAATCGATCTTGATTGTTCGATATTACGGTATGTTATTTTTGTGTCAATCTATATTCTTTGCATCACTCCTTTTACTACAGATAATATATTAATAGTCATATTTGCAGTGTTTAACAAATTATATAACTCACATAATCACAATTCACAAAATTATATTAAATTATAATTTTCTATTTACCCCCTTTTTAATTTTTAATTATGGCACATTTTTTTTAAACTCCTCTTTCTACCCTAGTCACCTTTTGATACAAATAAAATAGCATTATTTACTTGGAGCGTATCACAGTTCTAATAGTACATTTATTTTTATTAAATTGTGATCTTTCATTATCTTATGCAATATTTCACTATATTATTTTTGTGTCAATCAAATTCTACAATCTGAGAAATGGTGAACAGATACTTCCAAAATAGCAGAAAAAGACTTTTTCCCATTTTGATCCAATCCTCCTCTTCTTCTAGGCCTCCGAAGTTCTCTCCTCGGCAAAGATGGAGTCCTTTATTCAGAACCAGGAGAAGTTGCTGGAGGCCATGTCCAGTGAAGGTCCAGAGAGAGAATGTGATGAAGAATCTCCTTCAGATTTGAACCCAAAGCCCGGAGAGGTGCTGCAGCAAACATCAGATGAAGACACAAATTCTGGTATGTCCTCTCCAGCTCCAAAATTTGCTTCTTTCTGCTCCTGTTTGCTCCATATACTGCTTTTCCGTAGGGTGTATAGGTGGTCTCCAACCTTCCTCAACCCAGCTTTGAAATTGCAAACTTCAGCTCCATCATTAACGTCCGAGGTGTTGTTAGAGGCACAGGTTAAAGAAGATTGGAAACTTCAGTCCTACAGACCAAAAAAAATCTCAGTTGGGGGAACTAAACTGAACCCCACTGTGGCAAACATTTTGTGACCAGGCAGAACGAACCCCTTGTGACATCCATTTTGCCAAAGTGTACCACACATATTGACAGTTCCAGATGGATCCGTCACAGAGGTGGTATTCAGCTGGTTCGCACCAGTTCTGGCAGACCGGTAGCGAAAATTTTGATCGGTTCGGAGAACCGGCAAATACCTCTGGCTGGGCCCGCCCATCCACCCCCACTCTCCTAAATTCTGTTATTTATTAGCTCAGCTGATTTGCAGGGAGAGCGGATTGCTGCACCTCAGCTGAGCTAAAAAACAGCACAGCTCACCAGTGTTGATGCAGAGGGCAGTGTATGAGCCCTGAGCATGCGCCCATGAAGCGAGCTCTCTGAACCAGAAGGAAAAATTTTTGAAACCCACCACTGGTCCATCAGCCCCATATCATTGGACTTGATTGACAGCTCATTAAAAGACACCATTTTGCCTATTCTGTCAAGGCCCATCCTCAATTACAATAAGCTTTTGAAATAGAAATGGTTTCCACTGTCAAATCAGGAATCGACCACAAGGTGGCAGCAGAATAGCATGAATTTGAAATAATTCCTCCTGAAAGTACTGAGGATTTAAAGCAATACTGAATTAGGGGCCGGCTTGCAATAATCTATTAAAGGCTTTCCCTACCCACCAAATTCTTCTTGGGATGCAGTTCTGCAATGCAAACGATTCCCTGCGATGCATAACGCATTTATGGGCTGGGGAAAGGTAAAGAGACATGAAAGCCGTGGTTGCTTTGGGTAAGGATTAGCTTGGGATGTCACCTCTAGAAATAAGAAAGCATCTCTTTATAGCAGGTCTGGAAATCAAAGCAGGCCCTTCCTGATCTTCTCAATGCCTGTGGCTTCTGACATTGCAGTGCGCTGCAGTCCTTAAATGGTTCCCACACAGTGGTGGGATTCAACCAGTGTAACAACCAGTGCGGGAGCCCGCGCGCAAACAGCATTTGAAAACCGCCCATTTTCAGCTCTAATATTTAACTTCTACTGCAGCCCCGATGAATAAAACAGCTGAGGCACAGCATAGCAACACGAATCAGCTAAGCTGCAAAACACGGAAATAAAGGATAGACTAGGGCGTGGGTGGGTGGGGCCAAATGCTCACTGGAACAACCGGTTTGTCTGAACCAGTCTGAATGGGTAGAATCCCATCCCTGTTCTCACATCTAAGGAATGATTAAAGACGAAGCTACTGAGATCAGCCAAGGTTCGCTACAGGTAATCCTCAAGTTGCAACTGTAATGGAACCTGGCCATTGCAGTCACGAGTTCTGATGATAGTTAAGAGACGCCCATGTGATCGCCTTGCTTAATGACCTCTAATCCCTGCTTTTCCTGATACGGTCATTAAACAATGACCATGGTGGCTTCAATAATAGCACAATCAGAAAAGAAAGCAACGAATCTTAAGTTTGTAGGCTGAATTGAGTCCTGTTGTCTGGATTCTCCTTACTGTTTCATTTTCGTTCTGCAAATAACTGCTTGATTATCAGTTTCTCCTTTGCTGATTGATTTGTTTGACCGCCTTTAAGAAGGCACAGTAATCCTATGGTAATCTTGTGGCCTAATTTGGAATAAGCCAAGAAGAGCTGGCACGTCTTGGTCTTTAAGGAGGGATAAAAGCTATTTTTAGACTTTTTAAATCCCGCCTTAATTATATTTTTATAAATAACTCAAGGTGGTGAATATGCCTAACACTCCTTCCTCCTCCTACCTTCCCCACAACAACCACCTTGTGAGATGGTTTGGGATGAGAAGAGGGGCACTGACTCAAAGTCACCCAGCCTGCTTTTGTGCCTAAGGTGGGACTAGAATTCACTGTCTCCTGGTGATTGGTCCAAAGTTACCAGCCAGCTTTCATGCCTTAAACTAGAACTCACAAGTTTCCTGTGATTGGCCCTGAGTCATCCAGACTGCTTTTGTGCCTAAGGTGAGACTAGAACTCACAGTCTCCTGATATTTGGGCCAGTCATCCAGGTGGCTTTGGTACCCAAAGCAGAACTAGAACTCACAGTCTCCTGGTTTCTAGTACACCAGACTTCATGGTTAAGCGCATATACTTTTCATGGTGATGTAATCTCTAGTATCTCAACCAGAGTTAGGAAAAACCTTGAAGATCCTCTTACATGAATGGACACTAGTGAAGCTATAGACCTGGTGTAAAATCTTCTTACGTTTGTAGGATCAGAGACTTTGCTGGCAGACATCGTTCTGGACCTTCTTTGCCTGGTCATGGTAGACCAGTGGAGTTGGCTGTGGTCAGAGAACATGCAGAAGATCCTACACCTGCTCTTTGGGACGTTGATCCAAAGGTAAGGTTTTAGCATGCAACCAGAATGAACACAACTGGAACTTGCCTCTAGGGAGGGTCCCTGCTCTTGGTGTGAGTATCAAGCAAACCGTGGTTTTGAGTTGATTCCAGAAATGGGAGGACTCCGCCGGAAAGGTCGTTTTCTTAAATTATCACCTGCCTCCCCAGATAATAAGAGCTTGGAAGTTTTCCAGAAATGGGCTTTCAATGATCTTCTGATTCTTTGGGGTCCCGTCGGCGGGCCAATGCCGGCCGGCGGTCCCCTGACGACGAGCCTACTCTGTCGCGGCCCCTGACCTCTGGAACCAACTCCCCTTGGGGCTCCGCCTGGCCCCTGACCTCCGCACCTTCCGCCATGATTTGAAGACCTGGTTGTTTGACCGATCCGGGCTGTGACCCTTCCTGGGGAGGTGGTTTTATATTTTTAAGTATTTTAAATTTGTCTGTTTGGGCTTGTGAATTTGGGTTTGATCTTCTTTTAATTATTTATTGTTGTTGTTTTTAGCTGTGAGCCGCCCCGAGTCTTCGGAGATGGGGCGGCATACAAGTCCCAAAAATAAATAAATAAATAAATAATTCTTTCTCGCTCCTAAAAGAAGTTGCAAGCGAGGGACCAAAACACTGTCCAGAATGAACATCACCCACTGAAATGTACTTAAATATGCCAACAGAAGTTTGGGTTTATTGACTGGCCAGCTCAGTGGCGATGTGGATGTTGAATTTTTGCTGATGGGCTGTTCATCACCCCTTCCCTCCCCTCCTTTCCCCTTATACCTGGCAGCCCCAAAGGACAGCTGTCCGGGGGTTCGAAGGACATCATATTCACAGTCTAGCTTATTCGAGCTATTTGAAGCAAAGGTTGCCAAAAAATGTTGAGGTCAAGGGAATGTTAATAGGTACAAGCCTGCTGATTTTCTTTTTAAAGATAACCAGGTCAGGAAGAATGAGCGCGCTTCCGAAAATGAGTTTTTAAAAATGGAGCGAACAAGCGGGAAGCCGATACCCTTGCAGAGAAGATGCTTAGAGGCACGAGGACATTCAAGGGAATGTCATACCTCACTCAAAATGCTGGACTGTCACCAGCCTGGGGCAGCGCTGATAAAGATGTATGCTTCTTCGAAGAGAGTGGGGAATGACGTGGAAGTGAATCCCATCTGAGCTTGCTTGCAAACATTCCCCATGCAATGTTGCAGGTTAAGGCAAAAATGGTAGTTTTGGCACCCGATTTTGGTTCGGTTTCGACTGTTGCAGACCAGGAGAAGTAGCATGCAAAATGGAAGGGTTTAGTGTCCCGTCCTAGTAAAGAGAAGAGAGAAGAGAAGAGAATAGAGAATGGAATAGGAATAGAATGCAGAATAGAATAGAACAGAATAGAATATGGAATGGAACGGAATAGAATATGGAATGGAATGGAATAGAATATGGAATGGAATTAGAATTAGAAATAGAATAGAATAGAGCTGGAAGGGACCTTGGAGGTCCTCTAGTCCAGCCCCCTGCCCAAGCAAGAGAATCTATATCATTTCAGATAAGTGACTGTTTAGTCTTTTCTTAAAAACCTCCAGTGATGGATCTCGCACGATTCCGGAAGCCAAGCTGTTCCACTGGTTAATTGTCCTCACTGTTAGGAAGTTTCTCCTTGGAATACTGCAACCAAGTTTGGTCACCATACTACTTAAAAGAGGTTGAGACTTTGGAAAAAGTTCAGAGAAGAGCAACTAAGATGATCAAAGGCCTGGAGACTAAAACATGTGAAGAACGGGCTGCAGGATTTGGGTCTGGCTAGTTTAAAGAAACGAAGAATTAGGGGTGGCATGCTAGTAGTATTCAGTATTTGAGGGGCTGCCCCAAAGAAGAGGGGGTCCAATTATTCTCCAAAGCACCAGAAGGCAGGAGGAGAAACAATGGATGGAAACTGATCAAGAGAGAAGCAACTTGGAATTAAGGCAGAATTTCCTAACTGGGAGGACAATTACCCAGCTTGCCACCAGAAATCATGGGAGCTCCATCACTGGAGGTTTTTCAGAAGAGACTGGACTGTCACTTGTATGAGATGGTATAGGTTCTCCTGCTTGAGCAGGGGGCTGGACTAGAACACCTCCAAGGTCCCTTCCAGCTCTCTTCTATTCTAAAGGCTTGATTGTTAAGGCAAAAGAACTTTGTGGAAGAAGACACTGTTAAAGCACTTCAGTGCTTCTTCCAAGATCACATTCTGGCTATGACTTGAACGCAGTTTTCCTTTTGGCACTGTGGGCTCTGCAGTGCCTGCCTAGATCTTAACTGAAGCAACATCTTTCTTTTCCCTGGAAAGAGTCATAAATCAACAACCAGCGAGCATCTTGGCTTAGGTTATTTGGCCCCGTTCTGGTAGCCGTAATTATTGCTGCTACTCTTCTTTATGGCTGTTCTTTGTAAAAATGCCTCGAATTCAGGGTCCCCTGGCAATAAGGTCAGATTTTGAGAGAGAGGGAGAGGGTGCTGTCCTGGATCTTCTCACTCAAAAGGCTACAGAGGAATAGGAGGAAACAGATTTATAGCTAAGTTGCAATCGGCTTGCGTTCCAGGCAGAATGAGAGAGTTGGAACAGCTTCTTGTAAAAACGCTTAGCCACAAGGGAATTGTACAGAGCCAGTTCTTTATCCCTTGAGTATTAAAATCCCCATTGCGTAAAATCCCCATTCCACCCTAGAAGTTAGCCCTTGTTCTGCACCCAGGACCGGTCCTTCAACATCTATCCAACCAGGGTGTCCTTCACCTTAAAACAGCCCCGCCGGTGACATGGCGGCCTTAAGCCTCCTTTCCATGGCTGGGAAGACCAACTGGCTGATTGAAGCCTGTTTCTAAATCCCTCCCAATGATCTGATACTGTGGCAACGTCCAGAGGAGGAAAAAGCAGATGACCGAAAAAGGCCTTGCAATGCTAGGAGAAAGGAAGGCGTAGCTACATCCCCCTTCTCCGAGCAGGCAGGCCTGTCCCCTTACGTAACACAAAGAGCGATCCTTTTTTTGGTGGCTAATGATGGTAAAGAGATGGTTGGAGCAGCCAGCCAAGAAATGAGCTCATCGGCAGCTAAGAAAAGATTGTCAGCCTGGGTGGGCTCTCAGCTCGGTCTGTAAACAATCCCTTGTGGTCCAATCCAGACAGTCTGCTGTTCTTCGCTAGCAAAATGCTTCTCTTCGCAAGACGAGCAGTGGGCAGAGAAGGGACCCCAGCCCTTCTTCTTCCTCTCCCCCCACCCTGGAATTTTTTTTTACTGTACCTCTTTACTTTTTTGGCATGGTGAGGGTAGTAGCCATGGTAGGGGGACGCTCCGGAGATATGCGCTAAATCCGTGGGAGATGGCAGCTATTAAAAAACCAAACCCGGGGCTAATCTCATCTCTTACATCTAACATAGTTGGGTCCTGGCTTCGGCTTCTGGGTCACACTGGAGTTTGATGGAATGCAAGGAACGCATGTCTGTCTGGGGATAGATTAAGATCCTTGCTGTCATGGGTGAAAAATCTAGGCCCTTTGGGGAAGGCGGCGTATCGGGGTCTTTTGATACTTGTTTGCTAAAGACAAGCCAAAGCATTTCCTGGCTATTAAAGGCATTTGGAGCCCATCAGGTGAGCAGCAAGCATCCCAACTATCTCAGCCGCTCTCGGTAAGCCTCTGAGTCAGCTGGGAGATAAAAATATAGATCCCCGCAGCCCCAAAACATGAGGCGTCTGCCATTCTTCACGGTGTTCTGCCCTAAAATCCTACCCCTTTGGCAGATAGGTGGGGGTCTCAGTTCTTGGAGGTTTTTGAAAAGAGGCTGGACTCGCTTTTCTAAGAAGGCTTAATTGGTATTTCTATGCATCGCAGAGGGCTTGGCTAGACTAGAAGACCCCCGTGGGCCTTTCTTCCAACTCCTTTATTCTAGGACATGGGACAGCACCGAAAAAGGAAGAATAGTGAGTGACACCACAGTTGATGCCTGCACAAGGATAAAAGAACGGTTTAAGATTCTGGTCCAGCTTCCAATGCTAACATCAACCGAACCAGGTTCTAGGTTCCCCAAGGAAAGCTCTTAATGTCTTTCAAGGAAAGGCTCGAGAAGGTTTTGTCCAACAGAACAGGGAGATCTGTTGTGGAAGGGAAGAGGCACAAGTTAAGAGTATGTGCAAAGCTGTGAGAAAGAAGACACTGTTTGATGACAGGAAGTAGGGTTGGGAGCTAAGAATCGCAGCCTTTGACTTCTTCTGCAAGAGGAAAGACATCTCTGTTGCTTGGCCAGGAACTTCTCAGTCTTGCTGCTGAGATCTCATCCCTTACAATAGACCTTCTGGAAGCCAAATAATAATAATTCCAGACTATCTAGAATTAATCCCAGTTTTGAAGACTTTGCTCAGGGAAGGTGGCCTTAGTTGTGGGAATATGAACATAAATGCCTTGAAAACCATTGATGTAGGACAATGGACAACCCTTTTCCTTTAATTTTTTTTTTCATTTTTAACCTTAATCTTTTCTGTGTAGCCCTGAGAACGAGAGACAAGATTGTCTCCATTGCCAATTCCAAGTTGGAGAAGAACAGGTAGATGTAGTTCTGGACACAAAGACTTTTATCATCATTTTGCAGGAGGTGGTGTCTTCAACGTGTAGACTTTTAGGAATATACACAAGGTGTTGGTTTTGGAAGAGAACTTGGAGAGAAGTCTAGAATGTTCTTCTGAGCATCACATTCTCAGAGACACTTTGATGGCTTCCAGAATTAAAAGTAGATCGATCGTTCTTTCTCCTTGTAGATGTCTCAGACTTAACACTGATTTTGCCAATTTTGGGGGGAGTGATTGGCTTTGGTTTCTGCTTGAAAACGAGAAGAAATTGACATACCTTTACATTAATATTGATACTCGTAGCTGTCTGAAACCAAGACAGATAAATAAGTTAATAAAACAAAATAAAGGGGAAAACACAGCCTTCCTTCTTCCTTTCCTTCCTTCCTCTTTCTTTCTTTCTTTCTTTCTTTCTTTCTTTCTTTCTTTCTTTCTTTCTGTCTGTCTGTCTGTCTTTTTGTCTTTCTTTCGAAGGCTACATCAACCTCCCCCAGTCTAGAGCTCCGTATGCCGGACTACAGTCCCCATGATTCTTAGTCCACATGGCTAAGAATGATGGAGACTGTAGTCCGGCATATCTGGGTGGTGCCAGTGAGGGGGGGGAGGAGACTCTTGGATCCAGTTCTGAGCTATTCCAGTTTGGGCTCCGCTTTTTAATACGCAACACCCCTTCGCCTGTCCCCTTCTCTGGTCTTCCCAAGCGACATCTGAGATCCTGGAACTATGCAAACTGTTAATCCAGAGATAAAGAGAATATGTCTGGACACATCCGAGCTGTCTGCACTTAGAAATCCGAGCAGGGTTCAAGCAGAGAAGCCTCTTTTGACAGGGAGGGAGGGGGGCAGGAATGGGGGCTTGGAAGGGTGTGTTTTAAAGGGTCAGTGTCCCATTTCCAAACAGGATTTAAAATAAACCAGAAACATCCTTGAGATAGGAAGCCGAGCACCGTTTAATCCAGGAGCTGAATCGGTCTTGCTTGCTTTCTCCCAGACCATTTGATGTGACGTGGATGCATAATTTTGCAGACAAAGTTGTCGTTTCTGTCTTGCACGCAGAGTAGTGCCAAGCTCTTCCCGACACCCCAATAGCAATAAAACAGCTCTGGGTATTGCATAGCCTGCTCCCTCCCTCCAATCATCCATGACCACACCTTCCCTTTATAGGCCTGCTTGTAAAAATTATCATTTTCACTTTTATGATACCAATCAGTGGGGGGATAAATAATCTTGCAATGGAGCTGTTTCATTCAGCAAGATACGTACGTTTAGAACATAACCCTCCCGCCCAGAAATTTCTACTTCGGGTTGCCAATCCCAAAGCTCGCTCTCAGGGCACAGGACTAATGTACCAGGGAGAGCAATTTTAGCAATGGCTCCCAACAATTTTATTTTATGTAGCCGTATCTCGTCCCGGGCATCTTTTAAAGAGCTGCGTCTGAGCTGGAGCCCATAATGCGGTGCCCATAGGCCACCGAGAAAATGGGACCCCCGCTGTAAATAGAATTAAGGCTACCGGCAATTCCTGAAACTGAACTGCTCTTGTGCATTTTGAAGGAATTGGGAAGGTGTTGTTATTTCCGAGTCAGTAGACAAACATTTGCCATTTTAAAATCTTCATGCTTCGGGAGGTGGATTTTGCCGTTTCAGATCTCCACAGTTCATAAAAGAAATTAAGGCTTAAGGGGAAAAGAAGCAAAAAAGTGTTTAGCAGCCTGTGATTTTCCACCGGGGTAGAAATTTGTGCTTGTAGACACCAGAGGGCACTGCTTGCCCTGTTGTAAATCAGAATAAGCTGGCATGTGTAGGAGCAGTGCAATCCAAGACAAGAGAATTTAAGCACAGATCTAGCCCTCGAATGAGCTGCTGGTTGATTCTATCAGCTATATTTCTTCCAGGCAAGAAGAAGAAGAAGGCTTCTCTCTTTTCTAGCGTTGCCCAAACTTGTTTTCAACACAGGACCTTGCAGTTGGACTATAATTTCTCATATTTAGAGGGACCCATGGAACAAATGCAGAAGTTGCTTGCTAGCCTACAGTTGTGTTTCCCAGCCTTGGCCATTTAAAGATCCGTGGATTTCATGCTGGCAGGGGAGTTCTGGGAGTTGAAGTCCACACATCTTAAAATGGCCAAGGTTGGGAAAATATTGCCCTACTGGTTATATAAAAGCTGGGTTTTTTTTTTTTTGTTACGTTGCATGGCAGGTTAATGAAATGGGAAATTAGGGGTGGGGGCAGTGCGGGAGAGGATTCCATCTGTACACTGGATGCATGAAAAGGATATCTTAGAACAAGGGCATTCAACCTTGGCAACTTTAAACCTGTGGACTTCAACTCCCAGAATTCTTGACAACTTGTAGAGTTGGAAGGCCACAAGCCTTCAAGTTGCCAAAGTTGGACACCCTGGTCTTAGCGGGTTGTTCTTGCCATCCTGTTGAATAGTACCTTGGCAACTTTAAGGTGTCATGCCCCTGTCGGAGTCTGAATCCGAGGAGGAAGATGAGCAGCTGACAGGGAGTGGGAGTGTGGCTCCGTTGGCTGTGGAGGAAACTGGGGAAGGGCAAAGTCCGGCTGGGCAGAGCAGGGGAGAGGTAGAACAAGGGAGAGGAAGTTCAGAGGAAGACCCAGGCCCACCCCCTCTTCATCCTAGGGTATGAAGGGAGGAACGGAGAAGAGAGCAACATGGGTTGTGTGGCTTACGGGGGAGGAAAGGGTCTTGATTCCCTTCATTAGCCACATCTGGGAATGAGTGTTTAAAAGAAATGCATGCTGAGTGCAGCAGCTTCTGGGAGCAAATGTGAGTTTATCTTGTGTTGACTTTGTTTATCTGTGTTCCTGGCATCTTCCCAACTGTGTTGAGTTATTGCTGTGCCTTCATGTCTGGAATTCTTGCTCCTGCCCTGCCGAACTAATTACCTCATTTTGCCTTGATTGGACTTATAGTTACAGTTTTTGTTGACCATGTTTTGGACTTGATTCCCTACAGTTAAAGGCTGTTCTTGGGAGAGTTCTTCTCCAGCCAGAAGGTAACCAGGACATTGGGGGCAAAGTTGGAGCTAATAAGGGGACTCCTACTGATTATCTGACTGTGTTGCCTTTGTGCCACGCCCTGGGTCATCACAGAAGAGCTGTGGATTTCAACTCCCAGAATGCTTGGCAACCATTTTCAGAACTGAAGTCCATAAGGCTTAAAGTTGGACACCCTGGTCTTAGAAGGTTGTTCTCACCATCCTGCTGAAAAGCACTGTAAGGCCTGAGGACTTCAACTCCCAGACTTCTTGGCTTGTAGAGTTGCAGTCCACAGATCTTAAAGTTGTTGTCCAAACAGCCCTGTCTTAAGAGTATTGCTCTCACTGTCTTTCTGGAGGGAAAAAAGGAAGATAGATTTGTGATTCAAAGGCAGGTTGGGTTCTTAGTTATACCAGATTACTGACCTCATGCCATTAGAGCAATGATGTTTAAGCAACTGTCCTACATCTGGTTCTAGGTATGTAGAACTGTCCTAGGCAGATGTGTTTCAGCGCCTTCAGAGAAAAAAAGTGTTCTCACCAATACAAGGTGGGACAGACAGGGATTGCTTCTCGATACGACCATTGGAGCAGGAAATAAGATAGTTTCAGGCCTGGAACTCTGCAAGACAAAAACGTGAAAAGGAACATTATATCTGACATAGAAACCCAGTCTGTGAGCCAAAATGGATGATTCCTAAGGCGCTTTGCTACTTTCAAGGAGAAACTTAACCGTTCCAGGAGTTGGCTCAAATATGTCTTGCAGGTGGAACGTGTTAGGCTGAGTGATCCAAACCATACCATAGCCTTCAGATCGAAGGTAGCTTAATAAATCAGTCCAATTTACTTGCTCCTAATAATTAAGTGGATTGCTAGAAGGGGAAGTGGGTCAAGTTACATTGTAATTTCATAGGGTAATTTTTATTAGATTATAGGCACACATTCTGCAGATAATTGGCAGGAAACCGAGAACCATTTGTTCGAGACTGTTGCTTGATGCTAAGGCAGATATTCTAATACACAATAGCCCAGCGCTGGGACTTTCCGGAAGGAAGGACGGGAAGAAGAGGGTTAGAAACAATTGAAGGCTGGGGATTTAGGCAGGGTGATAGAGAGGGGGAGCACAGCTGTTTCTGGGCTGGGGGCTGCTCGTGATCCTTGGGTAGCCTGCCAGAGGTGCACTCCAGAAGTTGTAAAAGAGGCCAGGTCTATAACCAAGTTAGACTTGATTTCATTAAATTCAACTTAAAAATAGTTGCAGAATTGTAATGTCTGTAGCATCTACTCCTTTCACATGTTTTAATTTCTGGAGTTGATTGGGACCTCATTGTAACATTGGTTGGCTGATGCACGTGAGCCCAAGTTCTCAAATTGTGCCTAGTTACCTGTTTTGGTTTTGAACTATCTGGTGACGTAGTCTCTCCTATAATTCCAACTGCATCCCCAAAACTATAGCAAAGGGAAACTAAATACCTGCTTCCCAAGATGGCTAGGAAAAGCCAACCATCTGCCATATTGAATGTAGTCCTTCTATTGCAAAGGTCTTCAAGCTTGACAAGTTTAAGACTTGTGGACTTCAACTCCCAGAATTCCTGAGCTATCATCACTGGAAGAGGAATTCTGGGAGTTGAAGTCCACAAGTCTAAAAGCTGTCAAGTTTGAAGACCCCTGTTCTATTGTATGGTCCCTGTGTAAGATTACAGTTGATGTTCTACAAAGGGTAATTGCATTTAGCTAGCTGCCACAAAGAAGAATGGATCAATCTATTTCCCAAAGCATCTGAAGGCAAGACAAGAAACAATGGATGGAACCTAATCAAAGAAGAAAAACTTCCTTAACAGTGAGAACAATTAACCAGTAGAACAACTTGAGTTCAGAAGTTGTGGGTGCATCATCACTGGAGTCTTTTAAGAAGAGACACTGGCCAGCCACTTGTCTGGAATGGTATAGGGTTTCCTGCTTCAGTTGGGAGTCTGTTTCTTCTGAAATTCTAATAGGACAAATATTTTGTTGTAGCAATACTTTGTTTTCCTATTAAGAGCTCATTAACTAGAATATTCAGTGGAGGCTATATAGAGTGGCAGAATGATGGAATAGGAGAATTACTCTTGTCTTTTTCACCACTTGCTTTATTTTTATCACCACTTTCTCTCTGTTGCATTTCTTCTCAGAAAGGCTGGGTTAAAACCAATGACATAGGCACACCAGATTTCTAGACCTTCTGATAACATAATTTGCTGTAGAAACATTCAGGAGCCATTATGAAAGAATTCCAGAGACTGCTGAACTCAAAATCAGTCTTTACGGTGAATCCCCAGTTCCTATTCTTGCAACTCTTTTCCCCTTCCCAAAAATGCATGGATCATCTGTCTGGTTTTTGGCCATGGACAGATCTGATAACAGGTTGTTTAAGCGAGAAGGATTGTAGTTGTTGCTCCTAGTTTCTACCCACTTTTTTTGCACTGTTGACACAGTGAAGGCACCAGTGCAAGAGCGTAGGTTTTAAATTGCACATATGTGTTTCCACCTTGCCCAGGCTTCAGCTTTGTGTCATGTTCTCCTGATCTCACCTGTGCACAGGTGAAGAAGCTAGCTCAGTTGGGGAAACATCTCTCAAATGTATTGGCCATTCATGCTTTTTTCATTTGTCTTCTGCTCAAGATGGTCAGGCCAGCTTCTCATGATTGGGCCACACTTGTGTTGTCTAGGCATGTAGCAGTCCCAAGAAAGTCCCACGCCCGTTTGCATTCTGATCCAGGTAACTCTGAGGATACAGATAAAACCCCAAAGGGCCTCAACGATTCTTGGAGAGCTAACAACTGGATGACTGCAAAGAATACAAATCCTCCCCATTCCCCACCAGTTAAGTTAGAACTGAAGAAGTTTCTTGGATGAGAAGCAAAATGTTCTCCAAGGAAGAAAACCAATAAAGTCCAGTTGCCTTTTGGGAAAGCCCCTTTGGCACCACCATGACCTGGATGATTGAGGACCTCCATGGACATTCAGGCATTTTCATCAGTCATTAGATGTTGGGTTGGGCACCCCACCAACTCTTTAAGTTCCACCCCTCCCCAGCTACTCCATTCAAGCTTTGCATCTGTTCATTCCCAGCACCTCTGTAATCCGTTCTTTGGCCTTGCTACAATGGAGGTCACTTCCCACCGAGGCGAAGTCACCGAGGACAATTGAGCTCCCAGTTACCACGGCAACTCTTCCAATGCCATGGCTGCTGCTCCATCCTGTCCATTTACACCCCCTTCCCCAACTCCTTGCGGAGTCTCGGATTGCTTGGACCGGGAAGGGGGGTGTGGGGGAGGGAGACTGGCGAGGCTAGTTAAAGCCAAGTTGGGTGGCCGGTTTAATTAGCTCTCAACCCAGGAACCCTCTGCTGAGGAAAGCAGGGTCGGTAGCCTGCTGATCCTTGTTGAATGAGAATATGAGTGGGAAGATTTCGCACCGAAACCAGAGGGTAAAACGGGATGGCGTTCCCCCATGCTGAACGGTCTAACCTTCTGCACGTTTGCTCTTAAAAATCTCACTCTTTTCAAGAAACATGATGTCCATCTAAGGATTGCAGTCCGTGAAGCAAAAGGAAAAAAATACAGGGAATCCTCACGTGAAGTATTAGCACCGTTTTACAAAGCCTTAGTAAGACCACCCCTGGAATGCTGCAACCAATGTTGGTCACCATACTACAGAAAAGATGTTGAGGCTTTGGAAAAAGTTCAGAGAAGAGCAACTAAGATGATCAAAGGCCTGGAGACTAAAACATATGAAGAACGGCTGCAGGATTTGGGTCTGGCTGGTCTAGAGGAAAGAAGAATTAGGGGTGACATGATAGCAGTCTTCCAGTATTTGAGGGGCTGCCACAAAGAAGAGGGAGTCAACTTATTCTACAAAGCACCAGAGGGCTGGAGAAGAAACAATGGATGGAAACTAACCAAAGATAGAAGCAATCTGGAATTAAGGAGAAACTCCAAACAGTGAGGACAATTAACCAGTGGAACAGCTTGCCTTCAGAAGTGCTCCATTACTGGAGTTTTTAAAGAAGGGGCTGGACAGTCACTTGTCTGAGATGGTATAGCATCTCCTGCTTGGGATGTACTAGAAGACCTCCAAGGCCCCTTCCAGCTCTGCTGTACTCTATTCTATTCCTCGACTTACGACCACAATTGAGCCCCACATTTCTGTTGCTGAGTCATTTGTTTTGTGAGCTTTGAACCATAGCGTTCATGGAATATCTTCTCCAAAGCCAGAATTGCATGGATCAGGACCTTTCTTCCTTTCTTCTGAGCACCAGAAGATTAAAGAAAGGGGAATGGAGGTGAAGCACCTGAACTTTGGACACCTTGTGTCCAAATTCCTTACGCTGTTGGCATCTCCAGCTACATCTCCCAGGGACCATAAGCCAAGGACGTCAATGCTGAAGTTCCTCCGGGTCAGGCTGGCTCCTGTGTAATGCTAGCTGTAACCTGTCCATTGTCATGGCCAAAACTTTTCTGCCTTCATTCCAGAAGTTCTCATGTTCTGGGCAGGGAGGTCTTCTCTGCACTGTGTACAAGAACATCTGCCTTGGCTCTCTTCTTCAGGGTTACGTGGTATTACGGACAGCCTGCATCACGTTGGCAGGTGCGCAAGCAATCAATAGCCAGAGATGTTTCTGCTTGCCACAGATGGGGTGGGTTGTGAAACTATAGTAAAAAGGAAGAGCTTTATTTAAGACAGATGAGTAGCCCCACATGTAAACAATCGTTGAGGTTTATCTGCTGGCCTCCCCTTAAACCATTTCTGTAGGGAGTTGGCAGCAGGCAGTTCCAAGACCAAAGATATCTCATTTCCAAAACAGTCCTTTTGGCTCTCCCCTTGTTTAGCCCAGATGCAAGAGAGCTGGATTATGAGTGGGCTGTATTTCATGGTGGGTGGAAAAGGGAGGGAAATCCTTCAAGCCAGCTGACCTATTTGCGTGATGCTCCTTTCCATAACAGATAAATCAATTAAATGTAAAATAAACACTGCTAGAATAGTATGCTTGCGTTGCTTGTTAAAAGTTCATTGCAGGCTTTGGTTCGTTTGTTATTGTAAAGGCATTGTTTAAATTTTTAAGGAGGCTAAAACATGATGAACTGGGTATGTCTGGTCTAACAAAGAGAAGGACCACAAGTGAAACAGCCTTCCAGTATTTTCTTTTAAGTTTTTATTTTTAAGACAAACATACAAACAAAACATAAAACCATAAAACCATCTTCCATTTTATATACATACAGTGCGTCAGTTGGTTGCAAATCCTTTTTGTCGTCATCACTCACAATTTATATAAACTTTCACATTGTCAAGCAAACATATGCTTATATATTTATCAGTTATTAATCATCTATGACTAGACTATTTATTCCATCATTTTATACGAGATATTCCAAATTTTATGTTAAAATTTATATTATACTTTCATCCAATGGTTATATATTTCTATATTATATTTTATATCAATCTATTAAACTTCTATTACAAAATTATCTACTCTATTACATTACCAATTCTTTTTGTCCAACCATTGATAAAACAAATCCCATATCATATAAAATTGTTTATCTTCTTGTTCTCTAATTTCAAATGTCAATTTACTCATTTCAGCACAGTCCATAATTTTCTTAATAACTTCCTCCTGCATAGGTATTTTATCCTTTTTCCAATTCTTAGCAAATACAATTCTAGCTGCTGTTAAAACATTTACAATCAAATATTTCAACTCTTTATTGTATATTTCCGGTATAATTCCCAATAAAAAGATCTCTGGTTTAAGTCTATATGTTGTTTTATCATTTTTTCCAACCATGTGTGGATTTTAGTCCAAATTTTTTTGCATCCAAACATGTCCACCACATATGGTAATATGAACCAAGTATCTGATGACATTTCCAACATTTATCTGATTTGTTCTTAAACATTCTTGCAATTCTCGTTGGGGGTAGATGCCACCTGTAAAACATCTTATACAAATTTTCTTTATATGCAGTTGACATTGCCATTTTATAATTTTGAGACCACAATTTTTGCCACTTCTCTAAAAACAATCCCATTTCCAAAAATTTTTCCCCAAGCAATCATCGTTTCTTTAACTTGTTCTTCTTCCAATTTAAATTCTAATAAATGTCCATAAAGTTTTTAATTAGCTTTTCATCAGTACCCATCAAAATTTTATATAAATCAGTCAACTTATCATAAATACCTTCTGTTTTAAAATCTTTATCAAATCTGGATTGTACTTGCAAATATGAAAACCAATTCATTTTTACATCTTGTTCTTCCAATGCTTGCATAGATTTAAGTTTACCCTTTTCATTCAATATCTCACCATATCTGTTTGTTCCTTTTTATATATTACTGGATATGAAAAAGCTTCAATAGTAGATATCCATAATGGAATTTTTAAATAAATTGTCTTTTTGTCTTTTCCCAGTTCAAAAACAGTGCCTCTCGAATATAATGTCTTCTAAAATACTCCTGTGTTTTAGTTCCCTTATACCAAAGGAAAGCATGCCATCCTAGCAGCAAGTCATGTCCTTCTAAAGTCAATAGTCTAGTATTTCTTAGTGTTATCTATTCCTTTACCCACATCAAACATGTCGCCTGGTAATATAGCTCCCAATTGGGCAAGGCAAACCCTCCTCTTATTCTTGCATCTTGTAACAGCTTAAGTTTTATTCTTGTTTTCTTTCCCTGCCAAATATATTTCAACACAATTCTGTTTTAAGTCTTCAAAAAACTCTTTCCCTAGTTGGGCTAGAATTGTCTGGAATAAATACAGAATTCTAGGCAATACATTCATCTTAATTGTAGATATTCTCCCAATCAATGATATTTGTAAATTTTCCCATTTTGCCAAATCTGTCACAATCTGCTGTTTGAGTTTAATATAATTATCCTCCTTCAGTGTGCTACATCTTGGTGTAATGTGTATCCCTTAAATACTTAACCTTATTTATGACCTGTATTTCCAAAACTTCTTCCAACTCTTTCTTTCATCTTGCTAGCATATTTTTTGTTACTATCTTTGTTTTATCTTTATTTTCAAACCTGCTACTTTTCCATATTCTTCTATCTTTTCTATTAATTTAGGTGCTGTTTCCAATGGATCCTCTAATATAATTGCCAGATCATCTGCAAAAGCTTGCAATTTATACTCTTCCTTTTTAATTTTCATTCCTTTTATTTCTTTATTTTCTCTAATATTCCTATTCAAGACGTCCAACGTTAACACAAACAGCAGAGGCGACAGTGGACAACCTTGTCTTGTCCCTTTTCTTATATCTATGGATTCTGTTAATTCTCCATTTACCATAATCTTTGCAGTTTGTTCATAATATATTGTTTCAATGGCTTGAGTAAATTTTTTACCAAAGCCCATTTGTTCCAATTGCAATAACATAAATCACCAACTCGTGTTGTGAAAGGCTTTTTGTGCATCTAGAAACATCAAAGCCATTTGCTTTTCCGGAGGTGCCTCATAATATTCGAAAGTGTCCAGAATTATTCTCACATTATCTTTAATTTGTCTCTTTGGCAGAAATCCATTTTGGTCAACATGTATAAAGTTATTTAAGTATCTTTTCAGTCTTTCTGCCAAAATTGAGGCAAAGATTTTATAATCTGAATTTAATAGGGATATAGGTCTATAATTTTTAACTTGTTGCAGGTCTGTATCCTCCTTCAGTATAAGTGTAATATATGCTTCTGTCCGTGAGAAAATTTTGGTGGTCTGCAGAGAAATGTCACCCCCCTCAAAGCAATTAATCCAGGCTGCACGGGAATACAAGGCTTGCGTCACTTGCATTGCGAACAACATGAGGTAGTGAGGGGAGTGGGGGAAGGGCAGAGAGGGTGGACTTGCTCCACTCGTCCCACATGCCTGGCCTGACCACCAGGCTGCTTCTTTCCTTCTGCTTTTGGCTGCACGTAAGGAAAGCAGCAAAAGTCTTTCTTTATCTCCCCCAAACTCCGCCAGAATGAGTCTTTCGAACCCTGCAAGGCATCCTGCTCCAAGAGGCTGTGCCGGCATGACAAATCTCACAAAGACTCATTTTGGGCGGAGTTTGGGGGAGAGAAAGAAAGACTTCTGCTGCTTTCCTTGCCTGAAGCCAAAAGTCTCTCTTTCTCTCTCTCTCCCTGAGAATGGTATTCTGGAGATGGTATTCTACGATCCCAAATAAAGAATGATCGGTAGGAAAACAGGATGGGGAATTTTCCTGCAGACTTTTTTGGGGGATTTTTCCAGGGTCTCTGGTCTGTGGGATTTAAAATTATGAGTTTGGTGGTCCCTGAGGTCCAAAAGGTTGGCGACCCCTGCTCCAAAGCACCTGAAGGTGTAGAACAAGAAGCAATAGATGGAAACTAAACAAGGAGAGAACCAACTTGGAATTAAGGAGAAACTTCCTAACAATGAGAACAGTGAAACAGTAGAACGACTTGCCTTCAGAAGTGATGGATGTTTCATCACCGGAGGCTTTTAAGGAGAGGCTGGACAGCCACTTGTCTGGAATGGTATCAGCAGGGGGTTGGAGTAGAAATAAGGAGACATTTCCTGACAGCGAGAACAATTAATCAGTGGAAATGGCTTCCCTACCCAAAATGTGTGTGTTCCATCACTGGAGGTTCTCAAGAAGAGGCTGATATTTGTCTAGAAGGCTTTAAGGCCTCCTGCTTGAGCAGGGGGTTGGACTACAAGACCTCTAAGGTCCCTTTCAACTCTGTTACTCTGAATTCTAATCGAAATCCCTGGGTTTTTAAAACCCCAAGGTTTTTTTCAAAAGCAGTGGCCTCCTTGTGCAAAGTCCTGACAACATTGGATATCCCATTGCAGCAAGCAGATTTATCAGTTCCTCTCTGTTGATTTGTAGCAACGGAATCTGCAAAAGTATGGTCTCTTTGGAGTGAACTAGTCTGCAAAGTTAATGGGCCTCTAGTGTGGAAGAAAGATCTGTGAAATCTTTTATTTTTGCTTTAAAAAAAAAAGAGACAAAGCCACTGTTCATCTCTCTGGCTAACTAGAGTTAAGACTGGTTGTCCCAAAGGTGCTTTTTCTGGAAGCAACTGGACTTTCTTGTTTTTTTTTTCTCTGAAGATGTTTCGCTTTTCATCCAAGAAGCCTCTACAGCTCTGACAGGTTAGTGGGGAATGGAAGGATTTATATTCCTTGCAGACAGCCGGTCATTTGCATCCTTTTTAGAGGGTCATTGAAGCACTTGAAATCTTTCCATTCCCCACTGTCCTGTCAGAGCTGAAGAAGCTTCTTGGATGAGAAGCGTAACATCTTCAAAAGCAAAACCAAGAAAGTCCACTTGCCTCCTGAAAAAGCACCTTTGGAACAACCATGACCTGGATGGCTGATAAATCTCTACAGACTGTTAAGACTGGTGATTCTGGTCTCTTCAGTTCTGCCTTTCATCTTGCAGAACTTGTGATCTGGACCAGATTAATGAGTGGTCCTTTAATTTATTGGAAACATTCCTTGACCCATGATAAAAGTCTTCAAGACATAGACATGTGTGCAATTTTTTTAAAAAAAGTAAAAATAAAACCCATAAACTATTCAAGGTACGTTGTGTTAAAATACAAACCAAGTTACAGTAGAGGTCAAGTAGGAGATTAAGGAATGTTGTACAGATAGACATAAGCCAAGGGATCTAAAAGCTTTTTACATAGCTATCAAACATTGTAAACTTCTAAAAATCTTTGTAAGATGACAGAGTTATGACTAAATAGGTGCTGTTTTGTTTCCTTGCCCTAGTATGCACTCGGAGTTTGCTAAATATGGTGAGAAAGTCTTAAGGAGCAGAAATTTTCCATCGGTCTTGGGCTCTTTTAAGTTTTAAGTTTGCTTATTATACATTTGATTCCTTGCTATGAAGTTTGTGTTCTGTGGAACAGTTGCAAACAAAGCTGGGTTGCATAACCTCAAAGAGCTGAGGATGGGTGAGAAAGTCACCGCGGCTCACACAGTAAAGTAGAAACGATGAAATTATTGCCAAGAACGTGAATTTGGGATGGAAAAGTTAGAGACTCTTCTTCTACACATTTTGAATTATGTCATCGTAGACCCAAACCTACAGTTCCCATGCATCTCTTGTGACAAGGTGACAGAACACCATGATGGACATTTTGCCTCTATGGGTGGCCCTCACAGTGGAACCCCAACATTTCTATTGCCAAGCGAAACCTTGGTTAAGTGAATTTTGTTCCATTTTATGACCTTATTTTATTTTATTTTTTTATCTATTTATGAGACTTTTATGCCTCCCTATCTCCCGAAGGACTCAGGGTGGCTTACAAACTAAAAACAATTTAAATACAAATATACAAATATTAAAAAATGATTAAACCAAGGTCTCATAAACATAGCGAATTAAAATACATTTAAAACCCTCCCCCAACCCCATCAGTCCGGGTAGGCTAGTTGGAACAGCCAGGGTTTTAGGTCGCAGCAGAAAGAGCGGAGGTCAGGGGCCACCCGGAGCTCCAGGGGGAGCTGGTTCCATAGGGTCGGTGCACCCACCGAGAAGGCCCTCCCCCTGGGAACCGCCAGCTGGCATTGCCAAGTCAATGGCACCCGGAGAAGGCCCTGTCGATGGGCACGCACAGGACATTGGGAGGTTGTTATCAGCAGCAGGGTCTCCCGCAAATATCCTGGGCCAATGCCATGATTCACTTATCCCAGTTAAGTGAATCACTGCCATTATTACATTAGTAACTTGGTTTTTCCCGAAGGCCATCACTCTGCTAAACAACTAATTCCCACAACACTGTCAACTTAGTTACTAACTTAGTTACTAACACTTACTTAGTTACTGTATTACTATTATTCCTCTCATCCTTCCTATTACCTACCTCTTCCCACTTATAATTATGTTGCTTGCTTGTATCTTTACAATTTATATTGTTTTATTTGTTTCCTAGTATGTTATGACTGCTTATTAGTACCCTATGACTATCACTAAGTGTTGCATCTTACGATTCTTGATGAATGTATTCTTTTATATATATATACAGTGAGAGCTTATGCACCAAAGACAAATTCCTTGTGTGTCCAATCACACTTGGCCAATAGAAGAATTCTATTCCATTAAATGAATGTGGCTTCCCTATTGGTTTTGCTTGCCAGAAGGTTACAAAAGATGTTCACATGAACTCCCCACCCTGGAACGCAACACACGTCATAAATATGGGTCAGTTGCCAAGCCTCTGAATTTTGATCACATGACCATGGGGGAATGCTGCAATGGTCATAAGTGTGAAAAATGGCCGTAAATCACTTTTTTCAGTGCTGTTGCAACTTCGGTCACTAAATGAACTGTTGAAAGTTGAGGACATGCTTCCAAAATTGGGCAGCGTTATTAGAAGGAGCTGTGCAGAAGAGGAAGGGTGTCAGGATTCCGGGGATTGCCCTAATTAAATCGTGAGCCTGGAGCCAAGCTTCAAGGGCCTACTCTGTGGTGGCTCCCGCTCTGTGGAACCAACTACCTCTGGGGCTCTGCCTGGCCCCTGACCTCCGCACTTTCCGCCGCGACTTGAAAACCTGGTTGTTTGAGCAGGCTGCGCTGTGCTGACTCCTCTTGGGGGGGCGTTTTTATATTTGATTATAATCGGTTTTAGTCTAATTTGGCTTGGTTAGTTTAATTCTATTTTAGATAACTAATTTATTGTACTGGTTTTAATTGTGAGCCGCCCCGAGTCCTTTTCGGGAGAGGGGGTGGCATACAAGTCAAATTAACAATAATAAAAGAAACCAAAAGATTTATTAGGAGAAACATGTCCAGCATTAATCTGTATGAAGCCAACTCTGGCAACTCTCCTCCTCCCCCCTTGTTTATGGCAACTCTAAAACAGGCATAGGAATGCTTTACGAGTTGACAAAGGGTTGCTGATTGACCACGGAGTTCAATTCTTCTTAATGGATTGAGGGCAAGTTAGGTGCCAGGAGTTTATTGTCATTCTGATATGGTGGGTTTGCTCCATTAGAGCCTTACGAATCAAATCAAAGGTGATCTAAGACAGGGAACCTCCTCCTATTATTATTACACCAATTTATTGCCAATTCCATGGCCAGTGAACCTTATGGAGGGCTGGGTTCAATTCCACGACTCCGTACCTGTCCCATCATCCTGCTTTGCAAGAATTACTCTAGATGTCTGTGGAGATTCTCAATCCTCCAGATCATGGTTGTCCCAAAGATGCTTTTTTTCAAGAGGCAAACTGGACTTTCTGGTTTTTCTTTTGAAGATGTTTCACTTCCCATCCAAGAAGCTTCCTCGGCTCTTGAAGAATTGAGCTGAAGAATACTGAGCTGAAGAAGCTTCTTGGGTGAGAAGCGAAACGTCTTCAAAAGAAAAACCAGAAAGTCCAGTTTGTCTCTTGAAAAAAGCACCTTTGGGACAATTACTCTAGAGATAAAGTCAGTTGCTTTTGGCTCTGGATTCCTTTTAAGCAAAGGAAAAAGTGGATTCAGGAGGTACGGCTTGTGTCCTTTCTTCCAGATCGAAGCTGGCAAAGCCATCCCTGTGGATTTCTCCCTCCACTTTTGGGATCACGAAAGGTTAAAGATCTGCTAAACAAACACTCCGATGCCCTGTCTTGCAGCCAGGGTACGGGACACAATGTTCATGATTTATATCATTGTAAACTTCTACAGGGCAGAAGACAGGAACAATTCACGTAAAAATATTGGGCAGTTCTCCGCAAGTCTTGGCTGGCTCTCTTGAAAAGTTCAACGTCCTTCATATATACTGATTTATAGGCTGCTTAATTTGGGGAGTGCTTGTATTTGTCTCCCTTGAAAAACCCTTAGCAACTCAGTTCGGCTACGTTTTATTACTCTGGGCAGGGGCTGCTAGCTCCCAATTTCTCCAGCCAGAATCAAAAGGCAGGAATTAATATGGGGGGAAATTAGCACAGAGGGATGCCTTATGTGGACTTTCCTGCTTAAATAAAATAAATGCAAAGGAAAGGGAAGTTCATAGATTTTATAGAAATGGGAGTCATAGGGATTTCCTGTGGAAGCACAACTGTTTTGTATACAGGTAATCCTCGACATATGACCACAATTGGGCCTGGGCCTTGTCAGGGTTGATAAGTGAGTTGGCCATGATGAGCTGGCTGTGGCGAGTTGTCCTAGACCCGGATGGAGAGCTAAGTCTAAACCAGTTTTAATCGAATAGAGGTCCCCCTGTGGTCCTGTTTTTAATGACTTCCTGAAGATAACACTTTTGGCCATCGTAGTTGTTAGGATATGTGCAGAGTAACCCTTGTATAACAAGGATATGCACATGGAAAACATTTATGAGAACATTTATGAATAAATATACAGCCACACAGAGTTAAATCAAATGATAATGTTTACTTGAAGAAATAGCACAGTCCAATAAACAGTCCATGTCATACATGTTTTTAACAGTCCAGAAATATCCAGTTATAAAGTCTTCTTACCAGTTTCACAGACTTTACCGGTTTCACAGTTTTTACAGCAGACAAATATCAAAACCATAATACAACAGATAACCTTCGATATCAACAGAATATCAAAATAAACAGGGTTAGTCAGTATCGGTCCGTAGTCAGTCAGTATCAGTATCAAGAGAGATTATCAGTGAGAAAGAGAATTAAACCATGATCTATAGCTCCCTCTTATGGCAACTTGCAGCATAATCAACCAACCAGAATACAGCATAATATATTACAGTATTTTTCCTTAAAGCTACAAACATATATATTTGTGGTTTATATACTGTCAACCCAACTATGTTGTGTATATATATATATATATACATGACAGTTGTTATTTCATTGTTTTGGCTTTTGGCTTGTCAGTGTTTTATCTCTTATTCTCATTATAGAGCCACAGTGGCACAGTGGTTAGAGTGCAGTACTGCAGGCTACTTCTGCTGACTGACTGCTGGCTGCCTACAATCTGGCAATTCGAATCTCACCAGGCTCAAGGCTGACTCTGCCTTCAGTTCTTCTGAGGTTGGTAAAATGAGGACCCAGATTGTTGGAGGCAAGAGGCTGACTCTGTAAACTGCTTAGAGAGGGCTGTAAAAGCACTATAAAGCAGTATATAAGTCTAAGTGCTATTGCTAAGGAAGGAAGGGAATGCAGTATTTCAGACTAACTCATTGCCCACAGCCAGGAGTTTGATCCTGACCAACTCAAGATTAACTCAGCCTTCCATCGATTCTGAGATGGGTAAAATGAGGACCCAGATTGTTGGGGGCAAGAGACTGACTCTGTAAACTGCCTAGAGGGGGCTGTAAAAGCACTGTGAAGTGGTATATAAGTCAAAGTGCTATTACTATTGCTATTATATTTAGGATTTATGATTTTGTTTATTTACGGCCCATGCTTTAACTATTTGCATTATAAATACTTTAGTGAGCCATTGTCAACATGTCATTAAGTTTGGGTAGATTTAGCATATCAAATTTGATTGATCGATTGACGGCATGCCACTAGAAGTTTAAAATTCTGCTTTTCTTCCCTTTGTTTTTATTTCATGACCATCTGGTTTTAAAATTGCTCCGATCCAGTGTGGTCATGTTCTGATTTGATGGATGAAACATGACTCAAGGTAGCATGGGCCTGGCTTCTCTTTTTATAGATACAATTGGTGTAATTTTGCTCACCTGGTTGTTCCGAAAATACTTTCTCAAGCACCTCCAAAATCAGTCCTCCTATGTCTAGGTCATTTGCATTCTTCTTTTGGGTTTGTTTATTGTCTGCGAAGTGTCTGCTATATAGAGGCAACTGTTCTAACTTAATGCATCAGGGAGAGACACGTTAACAGAATAACAGAATTGGAAGGGACCTTGGAGATTTTTTAGTCCAACTCTCTGCTTGAGCAGGAGACCTTATAACATTTCAGACAAATGGTTGTCCAACCTCTTCTTAAAAACCACCAGTATTGGAGCACCCACAACTTCTGGAGGCAAGTATTCCATTGATTAAATTGTTCAGGAATTGGTTCTCTCTGTCAGGATTCCGGCAGTTACTCCAATTAAATCATGAGCCTCCCCTCTTCGAGATTAGCGAAAATGTATTCCAAAATGAGTCCCATGTGTTGGAAGTGCAAAAAAAAAGAGGGAACATATTATCACATGTGGTGGTCTTGCCCAGAAACTCAAAAATATTGGCTTAAAATTCACAATTGGCTTCAGGAAATTACCAACGAACAACTAGACCTAGAACCAGAACTCTTTCTATTGGTAATTCTTTAAAAAAATATGTAAAAAGTACAAAATATTTACTAGTACATATATTAAGTGCTGCCAGGATCGCATTTACCCAATGCTGGAAACAGCCACATATACCAGTAGATGAAATGGTCATACAAAAACTTATGAACTGTGCCAAAATGGACAAACTATCGTTGAGTCTAAAAGACAAAGAAGACTCGATATTTTACAAAGTATGGGAACAGTGGTATAATAATAATAATAATAATTTATTCGACTTGTATGCCACCTTCTCCCTAAGGACTCAGGGCGGCTAACAATAAAACAGGACCAAATTTACATAAAACAAGCATTAAATATAACAAGTCAGAATAAATAACAATAAACCATTAAAACATTAATTAAAATAATTAAAACAGTAAAACAGTAAAGTTGGATAGATCGGAGACGGGGTAAAGATAGGTAATTATTAAATATAGAATATAGATAGAACAAAAATATATGTTTTCGTGAGATTTTCACGGTAGAGTAGGATTTTATTGGAATTTGTATATGTATTGATATGCTGATTAAATTCATCCGCCATCTTCAGGCTGGTGTCTTAGCTTGTCCTGGGAGAATTCGCCTCCAGGAGAACGAAGCTGAAGACACCAGCCTGAAGATGACGGATGAGATTATAAACGCTGCCAAGGTATTCTCAATCATACACGGACAAGACCAATACACCAAGACCTACAACAAAAATATATATATGTATAAGTTAACATCTGTTATTATTGCACATATGATTGTTATATAATTATCACCACAAGTAGTTGTCTTTGAGCGATATACTTTTAATGTTTTTTCAATGTTTGTATGTCTTATGTTTTTTGTTTTTATGTTTTTTTCTTTCTTATTATGTTTTAGGTTTTTAATGTAATAAAATTTAATAAAGTTTATTTAAAAAAATAAAAATAAATTATGAGCCTCGATCCACACTCCCAAAACCTGAAAGGATTTATTAGAAGTTAACATGCCGGCATTAGCCTGAGATACGTAATTCACTGTAACCCTTGATCCTGCTTCCCCACCCCCCACCCCTCTGGGTGTATCATCCAACGAAACACATCCATAGCCAAGAGTTATCAATCATGTTCTCCAATTAGATTTTTGTGCGGCAGAAGCTTCAGTCAACTAATCAGTCTCTGAAGAAAATATGAATGGAATGTACTTTCAATTCCACACTGCTGCCTGCTCTTTGAAACTTTTATAGTTGTCCCTCTCCTTGATTAGTTTCCATTCATTGGTTCTTGTTCTGCTTTCAGGTGCTTTGAAGCTTCCAGGGTGTGGGTGTGTATGTGTGTGTTTAGTATGTTCATGTGTGTTCCAAGCAGCAGTAGTACCAAAACAATTGTTCTTCAAGTTTGGACTCAAGTACCTGAAAGGAGCAATACTTGTTCCTACAATTCCCTCCTCTTATTTGTATTTTTTCCCCTACAGGTGGGTTGAAGTCCAAGTAGACAACTTGACCTGCACACAGTACTGGGTGCAGTATCTTCGGCTGCTCCAGGAATCCATTTGGCCTGGCGGAGTCTTGCCTGGGGTGCCCAAACCACTTAGGACGGAAGAGCAGAAGGCTGAGACTAAGGAACAGGCCCTGAGGAGTCTCATGGCAATACTGCCTGGTGGGTGAAGGCCGGACATAAGGAGTCTTCCTCCTTGTAGAGAGTCATGGGAATGGCCTGATGGGACAATCCTAAAAGTCATTCCCTGATCCTTGGGAAAGGTGCTAGTTTGAGGAAGAGACACAATCTGGCTTTTCCCTGAGTCATTGGGGAGGGAGAGAAAAACATAATCGGACTTACAAGATAATCAGGGAAAATAAAAAATAATAGAGCTATGTGTCTATGGAGATTCTCAGTCATCCAGGTAGTAGTAGTAATAGTATTATTATTATTATTTATTTATTTATTTAGACTTGTATGCCGCCCTTCTCCCTAAGGACTCGGGGCGGCGAACATATAAAAAGAGAATACATTTACAATAAAAAATATTAAACAACTACAAGTCTATAAATTACTAAAAAAATAAATTAAAACAATTAAAACTACAACGATAAAACAATGCAATTAAAATGACCCACCCCCGGGTCTATCCAGGCCAGCCTGCTGAAACAGCCAAGTCTTCAGGTCTCGACGGAAGGAGCGGCGATCAGGGGCCAGACGAAGATCCGCCGGGAGCTGATTCCATAGGGCGGGCGCTCCCACAGAAAAGGCCCTAGCCCTGGGGACTGCCAGCCGACAATCCCTAACCGACGGTACTCACAGGAGGCCCTGCCTGTGGGAGCACATGGGGCGATCGGAATGTGATGCTGGCAGGAGGCGTTCCATAGTACCGGGACCCAAGCCATTTAGGGCTTTGTAAGTTGTTACTAACACCTTGAAGGAGACCCGGAAGGCAACCAGCAACCAATGCAAGTCGCACAGGAGGGGTGTAACATGGGAGTATCGGGACACCCCCATCACAGCCCGCATCACAGTAGTATCACAGTAGCATCACAGTAGTAGTAGTAGAGTATTCTTGGACGAGAAGTGAAACATCTTCAAAGAAAAACCAGAAAGTCCAGTTGCCTCTTGAAAAACCACCATAATAGACCTCACTAGCACTGATGATGTTACCTAGATGGGTCATAAAATGTCTTCAAAAAAGCCACCAAGCTCAGAAAGCACCAAAGACCCCACAGTTCAACCCTGAGCTGTAAATATTCTCTTATATCAGAGAGTATTCTAGTCTTCTAGAGTTTTTTTCCTTGGTTTAGGCAATCCCCAAGAACTAACACACCTTAACTTACAAGAGAAATAGAGCTGAACGAAATGATAGAAAACCATGAACAAGCAAAAATTTCTCCCAAATGGGCCTCTTTCTTGGCTACGTCTCATCCCCATCATTTTTTTTAATCCAGCATGCTAATAATAATAAACCATAATCATGCCCATCAAATGAGGCTGTTGGTTTGAAATCTGTATACTCCCTGACAGAAGGTGTCCTGTCAATTTGTACATCTCTAAACGTTTTTTTTAAAAAAAAAACATTTTACTTGTACATTGAAAAGACATACTGTACACAGCACACTTAAAAAAAAAAACATAAAAAGGAAAATCACAAGAAACAAACTTAAAACATCAATGTTCCAAAACATTAAAAGTCCTGGTGAAAAATTATGTTTTGAATCTCTTCCTAAAACCCTAAATAAGCAAAAGAACGGCTTGTTCCATAACATGGGCTCTGCTCTGGAAGAAAGCAGAATTAATCATTGATGTCAAAACAGGGATATTTCCCTAAATATGTTCTGTGAAGTCTATGGAGATTCTCAGTCATCCAGGTCATGGTTGTCCCAAAGGTGCTTTTTCAAGAGGCAACTAGACTTCCTAGTTTCTCTTCAAAGATGTTTTGTTTCTCATCCAAGAACCTGACTGGATGGTGGGGAATGGAAAGATTTACACTCTTGGAGACAGCTGGAGATTTGCATCCTTTTTAGAGGGTCGTTGAGGCCAGTTGGAGGTTTATCTGTGACTTCAGGATCACAGTAGTTTATCTGTGACTTCAGGGTCACAGGGTGAGGAGCCTTCTTGGAACTGCAGAAAGGAGATTGTGTCCTATCCCTCCCCCTCTGTTGAGAGAGAGGGCTGTTCAGTGTTGACATAGATGGCCTCTTTGACCCTTCTTTCAAACCAGTGGTCCTCTCTGTCCAAAATGTGGACTTTGCTATCTTCAAAAGAGTGGACTTTGTCTCTTACATGCAGGTAGACTGCTGAATCTTGTCCTGATGGGTTTGTTCTCCTCTTGTTCCCAAAGAAAAACAAGAAAGTCCAGTTGCCTCTTGAAGAAGCACCTTTGGGGTGCCCTGTGTTGTATTATAGTGCTACTATGTTTTTCTTGTGAATTCATACTAGTCTCTGATTCCCACAGACACACTCCAAGAATTCCTAGGTATCAATAAATGTCAACAGAGCTGGAGCCTTGTCTTAGAATCCATGCAGCATCCAAACATCAACAGGTAACTTTCGCCGTATGATACCAAGATAGGAAATTGAATCAATATTTACACCGGGCAGAGCCATCGAATAAAATAACAAATATTCCTCAATTTAAGACCTCAATTGGGGCTAGAACTGTCATCAGTAAGCCATGTGGTTGGCAAGTGAGAGATTTCCCACTTTTTTTTACTGCCGTCATTAAACGAATTTGGCTTCCCCCGCTGACTTTCGTTGTTGGAACCCAACTGGGAAGCTTGTGAATGCCATAAACACATAACATAGAATAGCAGAGTTGGAAGGGACCTTAGGGGTCATGTAGTCCAAGGGTCTTCAAACTTGGCAAATTTAAGACTTGTGGACTTCAACTCCCAGAATTCCTGAGCTAACATGACTGGAGGAGCAATTCTGGGAGTTGAGGTCCACACGTCTTAAAGCTGTCAACTTTGAAGACCCCTGAGGAAGTCCAACCCTCTGCTCAAGCAGGAGAATCTATACCATTTCAGATAAATGGCTGTCCAGACTCTTCCAGAGGTTCCAGAGGCAATGCTTCCAGAGGTTATGGGGGCACCCATAACCTCTGGAAGCAAGCCATTCCACTGGTTGAGTGTTCTCACAAATTGGGAAATTTCTAGTTGTAGTTGCTCATCTCTTTGATTAGTTTCCATCCATTGGTTCTTGTCTTGACACCTGGTGCTTTGGAAAATGCAAATACACGACCCTGGGCAGCTTCGATCCTTGTAAATCCATGCCAGTTGCCAAGTATCTGATTTTTTTTATCATGTTACCTCCGGGAAGCTTTGATGGATATAAGGCCAAGGACCCACCCTGGGTCACTCTTTTCAGTGCCATCCTAATTTCCATCAGTCACCAAACAAATTATCAGAAGGGGAGGACTACCTCTAGCACAGGATCTTGAGAGATAAAACAGAATGCTAGGTTTAGTAGGATAGACAGGACCTACAGAGGCAGGGCTTCCTGTTTAAGCCGTTCCATATTTTTTTCCCATCAGTAAGTTCTTTTCCCATAACGATTCTGCTTGGTCTAAATAAGGTGACACTATAAAATATCACTCCCCAGCTTGACTCTGGCTGTTAATATAATGTGTCAAAATCCTAACATCTTGTTGCGCATGAGATTAGTGGGAGCTCATATAAACAGTTGGCAGTATCTAGCAGGCTTTGGCCGATCTTGAAAAAGCAAAGCGGGTTGAGATCTATTTATTCTTTGGATTTAGTTCCCGGATAGGAAACCACCTCAGTGTTGTAGAAGAAGACAAGAAGCAACTTCCATATTGTTGCCAAGAAAACTATCCGGGTTTATCTCATGATGTCTTGACTTTACTATTCAACAAACCGCACCGTTAAGCCATTTCTAATACTAGAGCAGGGGTGGGCAACTCTGGCCCCTTTACAACCTTCGGGCTTCAACTCCCAGAATTCCTAAGCCATGCTGTAAAGGGGCCATGCTGGCTCAGGAATTCTGGGAGTTGAAGTCCCCAGGTCGCAAAGGGGCCATACATGCCCACCCCTGTACTAGAGTGTTCATCTCTTTGGATATTCATACTTGGAATCCGCTGTCCCGTTGTGTTCTGACCAAGGCTTATTGAGACACTAACAAACACACGTTAGTTCCAAAACCCTTTTTTCTTTATTTCAATGGCTGTGAATTATAGTCATCCACAGCCCGTAATGAGTTTCAAAGAGTTTGTAAATAGTCCCATGGAAGTCTGCCAAAGTCCTTCAAGATAAGTCTGATAAGCACACACCTTTATCTTCCTTGAAATGCTGCCAACAACTAAATTTCCAATTAGTTATACAAGGCCAAACAGAGCACAAATTCAACACAGCTTCAGGTTTCAAACAGACCAGTATGAACAAAGTTGCTTCCTGCAAATGTTTCTGTCCGTTTGCTCCTCTTTTATGTCTTATGGGAGGGCCAATCACCTCCAAGCCTTACTCCTAAGTTGCCCCTTTTGTCTTAAACTGTTTTTGCCTTCTGGCAGCTCTGCGCATGTGTGCACTGGTAACAGGCTCCCCCTGTTCCTCTGCCTTGCTGCTGTCAGATTCTGGAAGCTCCAGAGTCAGCACATAACTCGCAGATGGCCCTGGCCCCATCTCTGTATCAGATGCAGAACCCTCGTCTGAGTCCTTCCCAGACTCCTGGCCCATGTTCCTCCCCACTGTTCGACTCTTCTGCCAGCTCCTCAGGCTGCCAGCAGACCGCAACACATTGATTCAAAATCCTTCTTTCTTTTCAGGCATGTCATTTACTCCCTCATGGATATCCTGATGGAGTTTTTGATCCCCGATTCCCCGATGGAGGCACCCCAAACAACATCAATAATGACTTCCGTCTATGGAGCCGCTGAGAGAGCTAGTACTTCAGTGCGTTAATTCATACTGTGAGGCAAAGAGAAACGTCCAACATGATCTCATATGATACATTGCTGTTGGTCTGATCCAGGAGTCTGTTGAGGAAGGACCAATAGATAGAAAGAATTCTGGTAGAGATGAATGACTCCTGTAAAAGATGTTCCAGAGTTGTTTCTGCACAATAAAATAGTATCGGTTTGAGAACCTGGAAGAATTGCAAAGGAGTTCAGATGAAAAGAAATAACCTCTTGAATGTGAATAATCTGGAGAATAGGATAAGACTTTAGCTACATTCCTGGATAGATGTAATTTTGCTTTCTGCATGTTTTGTTTTAATTTACAGGAAGTTTTGGTGCTCGCAATGTACTTATATGGGCATTTCAAGATATGACCTCTCTGTTTTTCCTTCCCAACAAAACCATTCCAGTGAGCAGCAAAAGACAATGCATCCCTGTATTTGCTTTTTATTCTGTACATCATGTATTTATCCTTGAAACTTGACAGTATTCCTGGAATCTTAGAACTACCAAGGAAAGAAGGTTTGATTGCGTTCCAAAATTGATGCAGTTGGCTCAAGTCACTTGTGTCTGAAGAGATGACAGAACCCAACTCAATCATTTTGCTGTTCATCAGCTGGCTTTGAACAAGTTTATTGCTGTTTGGTTAACCATCTGGGAAGCTATTACTCATTTTGATCATTGGGATAGTTTTCATTCTTTTATGATGGACTTGCTGGAAAGGCCAGACCAAATTGGATGAGTCTAGATCAGCCATATATACCCTGTTTCCACAAAAATACGACCTACCCTGGAAGTACATCCTAGCTTGATTTTTACACATGCACCCAATATAAGCCCTACCCTCAAAATAAGCCCTAATTAAGATCCCGACCACTCCAGAGTGCATGGGTAAAAATTAAGCTAGGGTGGGGGTGGTGGGGCGGAACTGCCCTACTACTTAGCTTTGGACAGTTGTAGCCGTACCCCGATACCTGCCTTGCCAGCCCATTTCTTCTGCAGCTGGCAAGGCAGGCAAGGCTTTCCTGAAGGCCTCTATAGCTGATGACAAAGCTCTGGATCGATCTGGAGATCTGTTATCAGCTGCAGAGGTCTTCAGAAAAGCCTTGCCGGCCGCAGAAGTAGTTCTTGAAGGCCTCTGAGAGCGAAAAGGAGGCCGGGGGGCAACACATGCAAATGAGGTCAGTCAGTGGATGACATCCCCCCAAAAGTAAGACCTGGTGGCTTTTTGGTGGCAAAAAAATACAAGACAAGGTCTTATTTTGGGGGAAATATGGGTAGATGCACCCAACCAAGGGTTTAAGGAAGGGTTTACAGATAGTGTGGAGTGGAGAGCTCTCTTTGATTGTCAGCCTAGATTTAAATATGTTTACAGGAGAAGGAGTCCCTGAATTGAGTACATATCAAAATTAAAGTTGTTATTTGGCTACATCTTGGGCAAATTTTCTGTTGGCATTTGTGGAAAGATGCAAAAATCTCCCAGAGTAAATATCTATGGAATCATGCATCATATGTATGATGGCCCGACGTTTGTGCAAATTGAATTATGTACATGCAGCTTGCTGCTTGTGCAGCCCGGTTCCCCTCTCCACCCCCCCATCGAAGCCACAAAAGTTGGGGACCACTGATCCAGGTCATGGTTGTACTGAATAATGGAATAACAGATTTGGAAGGGACCTTGTAGGTCATCTAGTCCAACACCCCCACCCAAGCAGGAGACAATACACCATTTCTGACAGATGGCAATCGGTCTCTTCTGGAAAGCTTCCAGTGATGAAGCTCCTACAACTTCTGTTCCATCGGTTGGTTGTTCTCACTGTCAGAAAATTTCTCCTTATTTCCGGGTTGAATCCTTGCTCAGTTTCCATCCATTATTCCTTGTCTGGCCTTCAGGTGCTTTGGAAAATAGCTTGACCCCTTCCTCTCTTCCTTCCTCAAATGTTGGAACTGAAGAAGCTTCTTGGATGAGAAGCATAATGTTTTTCAAAGAAAAATAAAACAAAATCCAGTTGCCTTTTTGAAAAACGCACCTCTGGGATTACCCAGAGTTGGGAAAACACCTGCCTCCCTTCAGAGTACACCTTTGATAAATGACTTTTCAGTGTCTGCTGAGTTTAAAAGCTCCATTGGTGAGGAAGAAGAATGTGGGTGATCGTGGACACCAGATGAGAAAACCAAAGAAAGTTCACGCTGGAATTCTTTGGTGAGCCTCATCAAAGCTCTTCCATCCTTTGCTACACCTTGGTCTTGGACAACTCCCTGCCCAGGAATGATCCTCATTCTGTGCTCTCAGCTGTAGGGAACCGAGTCCAGGATCCAGTCAATGAAAAAGCAGAATCGAACAAATACTACGAGCAAAGAAGGAGTTTATGTGATGTGCTAAAATGTCCTAGGCACAATTTAGGGGAACTCCCCCCCAAAAAACTCGCTATCAAGGTTCCAAGTAAATACCCACAGCAAACAAAACTCCAAGGCAGGTACATTCCTAAAAGAATATCTTTATTGGATATGCCATATTGGCATGGGCTGGTGAAAACCGACTCTAAACATTCCCGTGGTTTTCACCTAATTAAAAGAAGTTGTTCACTTTCTCAAAACAATCAGTCACACGGTCCAATCAGGATACAGTCCAGTTGCTAGGTGACCTCAGTCCCCTCCTTCCAAGCACCTGCTGAAATGTCCTTGATTCCCAAGAGAAAGTATTTTGTTTTGGCCAGAAACCCCAACTATACTCCCCCCTCCCTATCCCTTAGCCTCAGGTCAGCTTCAGGGTTTGACACTCATTTTATTTTAAAATGAGAGGACAATGTACCCTGCGAAGTGCTTTGAGTCGTATATAAATCCAGAGCACGATTCCAGATGCCCTTGAAAACCCATTAACTTACCATATATTTAAAGAACGTTTGCATAACACATGAAGAGAAGAGAGAGGGAACTCTTTCCCTCATACCCACCACAGCCTCAATGGAGCCATTTCCTGTGTCAATAATTCTGCAATTAAGCACTCCCATGGATTGTATAGCAATCCTGTGCAGAGTAATCAGCATCGCGGTCAAATGGGGAACATTACATGAAACAGCTGAGTAGGCGCCATCGCTCTAAGGAATTCTAGAGCTGTGGTTTTAATGTGATTTCCCAGCATCTCCACTCCCTTGTTTCAATTATCTTCAATGATAGAAATAGTTCCTTAAACTGTAGGTTTCCTCTTTCTATTGCCCTTTGTCAATCTTTTGACTGGTAAGCTGTGCTCTTGGGCTAAGGACCTGGAACTCTTCAGGTACAGCTGCAATGAACATGGACAAGAATGAAAGATGTTGTGTGGTGTGGCTGTCCAGAAAAAGATTGTGTCCATCTACCTGGGGAGGTTATAGGGATGCGGTGGCTCAGTGCCTAAGACGCTGAGCTTGTGGATCAGAAAGGTTGGCAGCTCAGCAGTTTGAATCCTTAGCACTGTGTAATGGAAGTGAGCTCCCGTTCCTTGTCCCAGCAATTCGAAAGCATGTAAAAAATGCAAGTAGAAAACTAGGGACCATTTTGGTGGGAAGGTAACAGCGTTCTGTACGCCCTCAGCATTTAGTCATACCGGCCGCATAACCATAGAGCGTCTTCAGACAGCGCTGGCTCTTTAGTTTTGTAACAGAGATGAGCACCACCTCCTAGAGCCGGAAATTACTAGCACGTATATGCGAGAGGAACCTTTGCCTTTATCTACCTCAGGAGGTGGTACAGGTGGTCCTGCCTTCAAGGAATTAAAGGTAGCACCTGTCCTGCTATCACAGCATCTCCTCTGGGTGGAAGTTAGGATTGGAATGAATGAGCAGAATTACGTATGTGGTAGCTGGACAGTTGGGTCTAATGGCACCAAGCTAAAAACCAGGAGACAATGAAAGCCAGATGAGGCATGAAAGCCAGATGGGTGATTTGGGGACAATCACAAGAGACAGTTCTAGTCATGGCTGCTTGGAATTGACCAAGCAAGTGATTCAATACCTAGAATCATCCAAACATGCATTTCAATATTTCTGCCCATCATGCAAACCCAAACTGGACAAACATTTAGCCTTGTTTGAAAGAGTTGATATCATAGAAACACGGATATCATCCCTTGATACCATAGTAGCATCCCTGGACACTTTAAAAGAAAAATTAAAAACCTTGAAAAAGAAGACAACACAAAAACCTGAACATCCAATAGTTACAAACCATACCACTACTCAACAACCGCAACCCAATCCATAAAAAAACATAAATCAAAAAAATAATGATACCCCAACCCTCGTCAGAGAAACTGTTGAGCGTGAACAGAAGCGTCCAAATGCCATCTTATTCAGTATAGAGAACATCAATAACAATGATGACATCACAATTGTCCACAACATCATCAGTGACTACCAAACATCAACCATCTCCCCTGATGAAATACTTGACATTTCCCGCATCGGCCCAGAGTTCAAAAACAGAGACGACTCTGTGGCCCCACGCTTCTGCAGGGTCATTTGCAAAAATGAATCAAGCAAACGTAAATTCATTTACACTATTAATTCACTCACCAAAAGCAACACCAACCATAAGAACCTTCGTTCTCGCCCTGACCTAACCATACAGCAACGTGCCCACTCCCACAAACTCCGCACAGAACTAAAAAAGTCTAGACAACGGAGAGAAGGACCTGTACATTGACTATCGTGCTGACTGTATCAAAAGTAAGTCACACAACCCACAACCCAGCATCCAACCCCTCTTCAACCAACCTACCATCACCCAAGACTAAGCACGCATGCTCCTAACTACCTCAATTCAAACTACAAATGGCCTTAAATGCAAGCTACTCAATGCAAGAAGCCTTGTGAATAAAATACCTGAATTTCTCCTCTTACTAAATACGGCAAAATTTGATAACATATTTGTCTGTGAAACATGGCTCAACACATCTCTCCCTGACTCCATTACCTCAATAAGAGACTATCATGTTTACCGATCAGATCGTGAAATCTGTAGAGGAGGTGGTATTGCTATCTTCTATAAAAAGTCCTTACATCTAAAAATCATCCAAGTTACCCAGGAGCTTGCTCTTCCTGAGACCATCGTCTGAACTGTCCTTAAATATCACATTTTGATTCTTCCTATGTTACAGAGCCCCTGATTATGACATCAAACATGTAAACAAGCTAAATTCACTACTAACATGGGCAACATCTTGCCCACATACTTTTATCTTTCTTGGTGACTTCAATCTACCTCACATTAACTGGACCCTAAACAATGTAACAATGAACCCATACATGCAGCCTTCTACAATGCTGTAACAAATCTGGGACTGGAACAACTAGTAACCAACAATACTAGACTCAACAACTGCCTTGATCTCATCTTCTGCAATAGTTTGAATTCAATTTACAGAATACAAATTATAGAACCTTTTCCAACAGTGACCACAACATGATTGACTTTTGTCTCAACATACGTCCGCACAAAAATCATCACAACAATGTGACCCCCAATTATAACTTCAAAAAAGGCAACTATGATCTTATAGACAACGATCTCTCATCCCTTGATTGGCAATCTCTGTTCACTGGATGCAATACTGTTGAAGACCATTACAACTCATTTTTACTTGAAATCCTAAGAGTCATTAAACTATACCAATAACAACTCCCAAAACCAGAAAAAAACAGATTACCCATAACAATAAGGAAGCTTCAATCCAAAAAGAGATCACTTTGGTGAAAAAAACAAATCTGGTCATGTTGCCAACTTCAAAAGCACATACAAAAATTTATGCCACCAGATAAAGACTGAATGCACCAATTATCACATTAAAAAAGAGGAAAACCTTCTACGCACCAATTCCACCCGCACTTTCTACAATTTTGTAAAAAACAAACTAAAAGACTCAAGGTCCATCCCACCCCTGAAAGGACCTAATGGTAAAGACTGTAACGATGATACCATTAATGCAAACCTCTTTAACACATTCTTTGGCTCAGTATTTTAAACGGCAATGGATCATGCCTAGTATTTCCTAGTCAAACCACAGACAACTACAGTGATCTAATAAATATAGATTTTACAGAAGACAATGTTGAAAAAGCACTATGCAATCTAAAACCATCTCTATCTATTGGACCAGACTGAATATGTGCCTACTTCTTTAAAAAGGTATCCACTGCCATAGCCGAACCTCTAAGCATAATCTTTGAAAAATCTTTCAGGACCACCTCCTTGCCAAACCTATGGTCACTAGCCATGGTCATCCCCATTTTCAAAAAGGGAGACCCCAGTTTAGTTGAAAATTACAGACCAATCTCCTTATGCTGCGTCACCTGTAAAGTCATGGAATCAATTATTAACCAATCCATTATCCTCCACTTAGAGACAAACAACCTACTCTCTAATAAACAATCTGGTTTCAGAAAAAACTATCCTGTAATCTGCAACTCTTACACTGCAAAAACATATGGACTACACAACTCGATCAGGGCAAAACAATAGACGCAATCTACATAGACTTCTGTAAAGCCTTTGATTCAGTGGTACATGACAAACTACTCCTAAAACTAAAATCTTATGGTATCTCTGGACACCTGCATAACTGGATAGAAGCATTCCTGTCAAACAGACAACAAATGCTCAAAATTGGAAACGTCCTATCAAATTCTGTACCTGTCAACAGTGGTGTCCCTCAAGATAGCATTCTAGGTCCAACTCTCTTCATACTCTACATAAATGACCTCTGTGATCATATTAAGAGCAATTGTGTTCTCTTCGCTGATGATGTAAAGCTATTCAACACCACAGATAATTCTGCTACCCTTCAAAAAGACCTTGACTATATATCAGAATGGTCAAACAAATGGCAACTTCAAATCTCAACAAATAAATGCTCTGTCTTACATATTGGCAAAAAAATCAGAAAATAAAATACAAGCTGAATAGTCAAGACCTTGTTGATGATCCAAACTCTGTCAAGGACCTTGGAGTACTCATCTCAAATGATCGAAGTGCTAGAGCCCACTGTAACTACATAACCAAAAAGGCATTAAGAGTTGTTAACCTAATCCTACATAGCTTTTTCTCCGGTAATATCACACTACTAACTAGAGCATACAAAATGTTTGCTAGACCAATACTTGAATACAGCTCACCAGTCTGGAACCCCATTACGTATCTGATATTAACACAGTAGAGAAAGTCCAGAAATATTTCACAAGAAGAGTTCTCCACTTCTCTACCCATTGCAGAATACCTTATGCCACCAGACTTGAGGTTCTAGACCTAGGAAACGTAGAACTACGTTGTCTTCAGTCCAATCTAAGTATAGTATATAAAATCATACATTGCAATGTCCTACCTGTCAATGAATACTTCAGCTTCAACCATAACAATACAAGAGTACACAATAGATACAAACTCATGGTTAACCACACCAAACTTGATTGCAGGAAATATGACTTCAGCAACAGAGTGGTCAATGTCTGGAATACTCTACCTGACTCTGTGGTTTCTTCCCCACACCCCAAAAACTTGACCTTAGACAGTCTACTATTGACCTCACCCCTTTCTTAAGAGGTCTGTAGGGGGCGTGCATAAGCGCACCAAAGTGCCTACTATCCCTTTCCTATTGTTTCTTTTATTTTCTTATACGTATCCATGTATTTATAACTATGTTTATACTTATACCTATTATCTTGTAAGCAATTGACTAATCAAATAAATAAATAAATAAAATAGTCCTGCTTTAGGTATGAAAGCTAGCTAGGTGTTTGGGCCAATCACCAGGAGACAATGAGTTCTAGTTCCGCCTTAGCCATGAAAGCTGGTTGGGTGACTGAACTAATTGCTAGGCATCAGTGAGTTCTAGTCCCACCTTAGATATGAAAGCCAGCTGGGTGACTTTGGGCCAGTTACTCTATCAGCCCAATGGAGGTGGAAGGATTAGGACAGTGGTGGCTAACCTTTTTGAACTCCTGTGCTGATAATTGTGTGCGCACTTGCGTGCGCACGTTCACATGCCAGCATCCAGAACACAATGCACATGGGTTCCCCCCGCACGCTCCCTGCACATGCATGTGCTGTCCCCCTGTGTGTTGCATGTCTCTGCACATGCATGAGTGACCCCCCGCACACCACACATCTCTCTGCATACACATGCTTCTCCCACCCCCGTCCCCCACACATGCACACCAGATTCCCAACAATCAGCTGTTGGGTGGGCAGCACGTGTGCATGCACAGTAGACCTGCTCTGGGCGAGGGCTTGCGTGCCGGCAGTAATGGCTCTACGTGCCACTTCTGGCACACATGCCATAGGTTTGCCATCACGGGATTAGGAGGATTAAATATGTTTGCGCTTTGAATTGTTATAATAAAAATAATAAAAGTGGCCTTGGTGGTGCAGGCTGCTAAATGCCTAGCACTTAAGTTCCAGCTGCCTGCAATTATTGTAGGCTCGAATCCCACCAGGCTCAAGGTTGACTTAGCCTTCCATCCTCTCGGAGTAGGTAAATTGAGGACCCAAGATTGTTGGGGGCAATAAGTGGACTTTGTAGAAATGCCGCTTAGTAATAAGCAGGCATATACAATGGAATGAAGGCTATTGCTGAGCGCATTGGGTTGTATCCCAAAAATTGTAAGCCACCCTGAGTCTTCGGAGAAGGGCGGCATATTAATGTAATTAAAAAAAAAGTGGGACTTAAATATGTAAAAATAATTAAAAATACCTACTAGTAAAAACATTGAGCAGAGGATAATGTCCAAACCTCCACTCCCTATGTTGTCTTTTTTTTTAAAGTTTTATATATTTTCATTTTTAAATGTACATAAGTATTGAATACATGAACAGTGTGTCATCTGGGTATCGTTAGTTCTGGTACACAATCATAGTAATAATATTGATAGTATTAGTTACATTAATCACACACACACAATTCTAATAATCATTCTAAATATTAAAATTAAAGTTGTTGACATGCAAGTGTTGACTCCATTCTGTATATAATCCATCATTTAATTGTTTAATATTTTAATACACAATACTAATAACCATAGTAGTATTATTTAACTATACATAATAGGAACATCTTTCAACCTCTGAGCTTTACATCTACATATTAATTTTAATGTGTTATATAGAAATATGCACAATAATATTTCCCCCTTTCTAGTTTCTACCTCTGTATGTTGTCTTGAGTTTGTTAGAATAGAACAGAACAGAACAGAATAGAATTCTTTATGGGCCAAGTGTGATTGGACACACAAGGAATCTGTTTTGGTGCAAGTGCTTTCAGTATACATAAAAGATACATTCATCAAGAATCATCAGGTACATACATCTTATGATGTTCTTATGATGTTTACACATCTTATGAAACTAAAATATAGATCCTTTGATTTCTGCATTAATGTATGAGCCTAAACATTTTTAAAACTACAAATAATGATTCAGCATTAATAGGTGAGCCCAGCCATCATGGTTTAAAACAAATTAAAGTTTCTCATAATATCCAACTTGAGCCTTGACCTTTATTCACTGCTGCAGCTGAAGTTGAGAATTACTAGAGCAAAATTGGTCTCCAAGGAGTCCCTTTGTTTCTCTCTTCTTTTCAAAGCCGAGTATTTTTTTTAAAGTTTAAATATCACTTGACCAAAAAGGTTTTCCTTCCTGTTCCCAAGATATTTGTGGATCAAATGGTCAAGAGGTGTATTCAGTCAATAATTTTGAAGAATTCGGAAGCAGTGGGGTTCAAACTCCTTCAAAGTTTAAGATCTTTAAGACCCTTTGCAAAGCAAAGAAAAGACTTAGTGAAGTATACAAATTTTTTTTTCAAGTGCTGAAAGTACCTCCTGGACCTTTAGAGAGCTCAGGAAGTAATATTTATCTTAAACGAAGATCACAGAAGTGTGTTTGTGCAGTAAAAAGAAAAGGAAACATCGCTTTCTGAATACGGATCGTTTTTTCCCCTCTGCAAATCATCTTCAATGCAACTTAGCATGTAGTTTTCAGAATTCAATATTTCTTTCTTTTGGAACATTTTAAAATTCACATTATCCCTGATTTAGTTCTTTTATGTACTTGTTTAGATCTGGGACTTATTTCATCCAACTTATTTTGTGACACTCTAGAAAGAGTGCAGAGAAGAACAACCAGGATGATTAGGGGATTGGAGGCTAAAACATTTGATGAACAGTTGCAGGAATTGGGCATGGCTAGTCTAGTGAAGAGAAGGACCAGGGGAGACATGATAGCAGTCTTCCAATATTTGAGGGGTTGTCACAGAGAGAAAGAGGTCAAGCTATTTTTCAAGGCACCCAAAGGCCAGACAAGGAATAATGGATGGAAACTGAACAAGGAGAGACTCAACCTAAGGAGAAATTTTCTGACAGTGAGAGCAATCAATCAATGGAACAGAAGTTGCCTTCAGAAGTTGTGGGAATGCCATCACTGGAAGCTTTCGAGAAGAGACTGGACTACCATCTGTCAGAAATGGTGTAGGGTCACCTGCTTGGGTGGGGGGTTGGACTAGATAATTTACAAGGTCCCTTCCAACTCTGTTAATCTGTTAATCCTTTGAATTGCCACTTAAGTCCCCTACAGCTGTTCCAGCCCTTACATTATGTCAGAGTTTCATAGCCATCTAATATCGATGCTCCTGTCATTCATTGTGGTTGTTAATTAACAGGCATATGAGGTTTCTTTTTCCCCCTTGGAAGAAACATGGAATAATGGTTGGAAACTCTCATAATGCAACTCTTAAGCCTAAAGCTGTTAAAGAGTCATGCACAAATGAACTAAGCGGTATAAGTAGTTTTGGACTTACAACCATATGTTTAGTGATTGTTTGAAGTTACACCAGCACTGAACAAAGTGACTTATGACCAGTCCTCACACTAATGACCATCAAAGCACCCCCATGGTATGGTGATCAAAATTCAGACCCCCGGTAACCAGCATGTACTTACAAGAGATCTTAGAATTGTTATTTGCAACTGGCTTCTGACAAGCAAGCGGGAAACCAGATTTGCTCAATGTCTGCATGACTTACTTAACAATTGCAGTGTTTTGCACAAGCTTGGCAAAAAAAGAAAAACAATTGGCCACCATTCCTTTAACAACCACCTTGCTTAGCAACAGAATTCTGGTCCCCATTGGTGTTGTAAGTTGAGGACTACCTGTATTAGGGGATGGAGAAAATTGGAAATAATAGCAGAGGGGAGGGCTGAGATTCTGCATCCCCACAAACAACAATGTGTATATGGGGGTGACAAATATTCAGTAGTTGATTCTACAGTGCTACTGTAGAAACCAGAGTAAATATTTCAAGTAAGCTTCATACCTTAAGAAAGGTAAATATTTGCATATCTAGTTGTGACCAACTTTAGGACATGATGGTCATCTCTTGTTTCTTGGACAAGGGAGCCAGGATTGTCCAAAATCATTTCCGTAGTCATGTGGCCAGCATGGCTATATGCCAAATGTGCATGGAACACTGTTACCTTCCCACCAAAATAGTAGCAATAGCAGTTACATTTATATACCACTCCCCAGAGCTTTACAACCCTCTTTAAGCAGTTTACAGAATCAGCATTTTGCACCCCCAACAATCTGGGTCCTCATTTTATCCACCTCAGAAGGATGGAAGGCTGAGTCAACCTTGAGCCTGGTGAGATTCGAACTGCCAAATTGCAGGCAGACGGCAGTCAGCAGAAATAGCCTGCAGTACTCCACTCTAACCACTGCTCCACCATGGCTCATACTGTGGTACCTATTTATCTACTCGCATTTGCATGCTTTGGAACTGCTAAGTGGGCAGCAGCTGGAGCAAGGAGCAGGAGCTCATCCTGTGACAGTGTCTCTGGGTCTCAAACCTTTCCAGCTGATAAGCTCAGTGTCTCTAACCACTGAGCCATTGTGCCCCCCTGCTTCTTATTTAACAGTTGATGAAATTAGGAAGGGTGATCTTTTAGGAAGGTCAGCTTTCTGCTTTGTAGAAAAAGCCTGGAGAAGTTCCTTTGTCAGAATCAAGTCTCTCTGTCTGTCGATTTAGAAGACTTATATATGTTTTGTCCATATTTCTAGCTTTTCTCTTCTGCATTCCTAGATGCACACAATGCCTTGATGCTTCACCATCAACACATCTGTTTGCTACCAGTTTAAGAAAAGCTACTACAGTATTGGATCTTCAAGGTTAAGAGTGGTCAATGCTAAAGGTGTGTTTTTTCTCAGCTATTGTCTATCTCATCACTTAGCAAAATCATATTTGGAGAAAAGGTGATTGATTCCAACTCTGTTATTCTTTCTTTATCCACAACTTCTGGCCAGTGAGCTTGCCTTCAAATTTAATATTTACAAGCCTACGTGACTCTCTCTCTCTCTCTGCTGGTACACTGATGGTGCAGAATTTCATATTCACTTCCAGAAATGAGGCTCCAGCATCAGCCAGGATCTCTGAAGCATATTTCCAAAAACATGAGGAAAACAGATACGTTCTCAGAATGAAAGCAGATTTTAGATCGGGTTGGAAAACTTTTAAAAAAGCATTTACAACTGAAAGAATTAACTCACAGCCCAGCTACTCATGACAAAGAAAAGAAAGAAGAGAAAGAAGGAACTATGTGCTCAGTTCTGTGGTTTGCTTGCCCATGTGATGGCTGTTAGGAATAGTGGTTAAAGCTAAAGAACTGCTGTACATTGAACTACATATTGTAGCTCTCTAGTCTGGTAAATACCATATTTTGTCCTTAGAATGTCAGGGGAAAATGGCTCAAACTGTTATGTATGTAGGCTTGAAGTCATTGGTTTAGTTTGAACTGTTCTTGTAAAGTGTTAGAAATGATTGGTTTAAAAGTGCGGGAAAAACCCTGCACTCTGATTGGCTGGCAACTGCGGCTGCTGCCTATAACTAGCAGCCGCAGTCCAGCCAAATCAGGTCCGTTCTGAGCTGTAGTCACTAATAAACAAAAGAGCTTGAAGCACTCCACGTCTGTCTCTTCATGCAAACTTAACACAAACCACAAGACATTTTCAAATCTCGTGCTGGGAAACATCATTTCTCCATTCTGGTGTATACTTTATTCAAATCTGAATTTTAAAAAACCGTTTAGCTGTAGTTTCAACTATTTTATAAGTAGGAATGTGTGCTACAGCAACAAGTCGTAGTTGTCTTTGGCTTCCAATTCATGATTTATTTGGGAGAGTCAAAGAATTTTGGGTTCCACAGGATGGAAAACGTAATATCCCAAAAGGAACTTCCAAAATTCATGGATTCATTCATTAGATGATCAAGTGGGACTGATTATGTTCATGGTATAATTCAGAATTATGCCTTATTGTGACATTCAAACACTGCCAAGAAACTCTACAAGGCGTTTAAAATCCTTTCGAATTCCTTCAAGTGGCCTTTGGGTTGTCCTTATTCTTGACATGTTTGTCTATATCCCATCCTAAGATTCATGACATGAGACTCCCTTCGATTTCCAGAATACCAAGGTAAAGATAAAGCAAAAGATAGACAAAGTGATTGACACCTTTCCTGTACCTCAGCCATAGAAATGAAAGCCTTGCCATGATGGATTTTGACAATACCCAAGGCCCCTTTTTTCCCCTCCCTGTGTGGGCTTCAATCCTCCCCCAACCCCCTTTTACTCATTCACATGTTCACATTATGAGGGGGTGGGATATTTATAATGAAAAAATCAACCAAGCACAAAAGCCAGCTAGGAGTTCCTTCTCCAGTAGAGATAATCGAAAGGGTAGACTTTACTCTCTGTCAGGTCTGGGATCCCGTGTGAGAAAACTGGGATATTATAAAGATAGTAGGGGAGTCTGCCTTAATAACCTTAATCTGGAAAAAAAAGAATTGACTATTAAGGCCCCACTGAGGGACTGTTTTCATAGATACAGCAGGTTGCCTTCAGCCCTGTGGTTGGATGAAGTACCTGTCTCCCTAGCAACCACCAAACTTAAGTCTTTAATGTGTTTTGAGGCTCACTGTCTAATCTGAAATACAAAATGTCACCATAAGTCGCTACGGCCTACCTAGAAAACACATAACCAGCTCACACCTTCTGGTTGCTGGGGTACAGGGGCCTCCAGATTCTCCACAGGCAGAAGTGGATGAAGTTTGGGTTGGAACAAGGGCCTCTCTCTCTCTTGTTCTTGTTCTCATTGTTTCCCTCTTCTGGTTAAAAGACCTAATATTGTGTCTTTAATTCTAATCCTGGAATGGGAGGGGGAGCAGAGCCTGGAGGGATGAGTGAGGGAGACCCCCACTTGGTGGGGAAAGGCCTTAGTTAATGGTGTGTAAAAAGAGAAAACAACAGACGGTGATTGGAAATGTCAACTTTCTGAGAGAAAAAAGGAAGTCTCCTTGAAGTCAAGGTTGATTCCTGATGACTTCATGATAAAGTCCATGAAGTTTTCTTGGCAGCAAGATGGAAGTGGTTTGTCCTTACCTTCTTCTGGGACATTCAATTTTCCAGTCAAGCCTACAGCTTTGGAGTCTCTTGTTCAAGAACTAATCAGACTCAATCCTGTCTAGTTTCAACATCTTTGCCCAAAACTGCCATGATATTTAACTGCACTCATTTATTAGCATAGCATGGAAGGAGTTCTCACTTCTCCCAAATTATCATTTTGATGTGGCTCATGATTTCAATCTGGATCAATCTGATCTGTGACAGAGATTCAGTGTCCTGACGATGGTTTGATTATCCAGATAGATCTGGAAAAGAATGAGTTTTGCATAGGCACAAAAGACTTCTGCATACCCCAGTCAACACGAATGCTTCCATTCTGTATACCAAGTGTTCATCCAATTCCAAAAGTCGATTTGAGTCATGCCTTGGATAAAATTGCATTTGAACTAAATCTCTGAATCAAATCTTTGTGCAGCCTAAACATGATGTTGGTGGTCTCCACCAAGACTCCAGGGCTTCTCCAGCATTTCAAGAAGTAAAACTTTGTTGTGTCTTACTGCAAAATTTGAAGCTGATTCAGAATGACAGGAAGCATCTTGAATGGGACTTAATTAAGGTTTGCTAAAAGAAGAATAGTGCCATTAGTTAACAATCACTTCTTTCCAATATGGAAGCTTTGAATCAGGGCTGTCCAATCTTGGCAATTTGGCCATCTGAGGAATTCAGGGAGTTGAAGTCCACATGTCTTAAAGTTGCCAAGGCTGAACACCCTTGGTTTAATAAAATAGAGGAACCAGAGTGTTCTAGTTACTTGAGTAACTCAACTTAGTATCCCAATTAGATCTGTGATCTACTCCTTGGAATCTCAGTAGGATTCTACTGATGGAATCCACACTGGAGTAAATGGGACAATAATGTGGCATATTGTAGAGCTGTGTTGTGGTCCTTTTAATTTAAAAGTTTGGACAACACAAGATTGCCTCTCTATATACTTTTTTTCCTTTTCTTTTTTTATGATGAGTAGATGCACCCAAAAAGCAATTTTCTGTGGTATGTTTCTCAGACTATAAAATATAAGTATAAATGTGATTTGAGCTCCTGCTGCACATGGCTGCTGGGGCTGCCACCATGAAGCAGGTGTCAGGGCATGGATGTCCTGGCTGTGGGGGCCCTAAGGTAAGCTGGTGTGGAGTGCGTGGGGCAGCTCTAGCCCCATCCTGCCTCACCGCCACTGCACCATGAGCAACCAGATGGAATGGGCAGCGGGCCAGCTGCTGAGGCTCTTATGTAGGGCTTGTTTTGGGGGTAGGGATTATATTAGATGCACATGGAAAAACATGCTTGGGTTTACTTTCAGGATAGGTCTTATTTTTGGGAAAATGGTATTATTCATTTCCTTTTTTGTAGATGCTGAGTTCTACAGAACTTTATTTTTTTCCTCTTTGCTGGCAGCGGGAGATAGGAACAAGTGACCCATGCATTAGGATGGTATGACATTGTTTTCATCTCAAAGGGATATCAAAAAAGGGCCTTTTGATTTAAAATCCTGTCCGAGCAATTTGTGCTCAATTACTTGGGCTTTTTTTTTCTTCATCAGATGCCAGAAGATTAATTATCTTGCTCAATTGCAAGAGAGTTTTGTGCCATCTTAAAGGATGATCTGATTAATTCTGGCATACACTTTTATGGTTGATAGCTCACCCATCAGATAAACAAAATGCTAGTGCCAGCTGGTCAAACCTTAACCACATATGCAATTAAATATAAAGGACACACACACAGTTCCAAAGGCCAGGAGAGAGAGAGAGAAAGAGAGAGAGGGAGAGTGGGGTAGGACAGAGGGGAAGGGAGTGAGGAAGAGAGGGAGAGAGGGAGGGAGGGAGGGGAGAGAGAGAGATGAGATCATTATAAAGCTATTCTTAAATAATTTCACCACTTTGACCATGTTGGTTTCAGGATTTATTTGCTTAATCCCTGGAAATGTTTTGTAAAGCTATTTTTCAACTGGATGACCATTTTAGCAATTTCCTTGGACAAAGATGAGCAAAAAGGAACTAGAAAAAAATCCAGTGGAAGGATAAAAGAAAGGGAACCAGTGAATTTAAGATAAAGTCCTGTTTTATGGGATCATGTGCCATACCTAATATTTAATCCATCAAGAGATTGTTGTGACTTGGGTTTAATATGCTGCATAGAATCCTGTGTGGATTATAAACCATGTTAATGACTTAGCATGATGCCCATATCCCACTAATGGTATTGTGATCAACAATGTGATAATTCCACAAGGATTGAGTGTATTTCCTGGACGTTTAGAAAGGCAAAGCTAATTTTGTCCTAAAGTATTTTAAAAGCAGGCAGAAGGAGGAGGAGGGATATTTTAGAAAAAATAATCAAACTTGCAAGTGAAGCAAGACAATAAAGCTGAAACCAACCATAGAGTGAAAGGTTACTCGATGCTCCATCTGCTCTTCTCTTGAGCAGTAGTAAAGGTAAAAGTTCCCCTCCCACATCTGTGCTAATCGTTTCCAGCTCTAGGGGGCGGTGCTCATCTCTGTTACAAAGCCAAAGAGCCAGCACTGTCCAAAGGCATCTCCGTGGTCATCTGGCCGGCATGACTAAATGTCGAAGGTGCACGGAACACTGTTCCCTTCCCACCAAAGTGGTCCTATTTTTCTACTTGCATCTTTACATGCTTTTAAACTGCTAGGTTGGCAGAAGCTGGGACAAGTAATGGGAACTCACTCTGTTACGCGGCAGTAGGGATTCGAACTGCAGAACTGCTGACATTTCTGATCGACAAACTCAGTATCCTAGCCACTAAGCCACCGTGTCCCTTCTTGAGCAACTAAACTAACCAGAAGAGAACCAAAGAGTGGAAAAAGCCTTCCTTTTATAGTAAATGATCTCTACAATGAAAAACAAACCTCTCTTCTTCCAGGGAAACAATTATCAGAGGACATTCCTGTTTCCACCATTCCCTGAGATAGGAAGCGTGCCTTTAAAAACGAAGCAGGCTCATGTTCCATGTTAGTTGGTGTTCTGAGTGTCCAACGTGAGCCCTTTCAAAACTAAATCAAGCCAGCTTCATAAAGGCATCTTCTCCTTCTTATGGGGTGGACCTAAAAACCTTTGCAGGGAGTTAAATGAAAATAGAATTTCTCTTGGGAAGGAAAAAAAATAAAATCATTCTCAATTCTTCCCAATATGAACCACTAGAGGGAGCACTTTGACTTCTTATGCAAAAGTGTCAGACAGTAGCTATAACCACAAGGGGGCGGTCCTTCCTCATCTATTAGAACAGTCGGGTTGTATAGCATCACTTAGGAGTCATCATCATCATCATCATCAATCAGACAAAATGGCATCTTTCCTGGTTTTTATGTATGTCCATCTTTTTTCTATCATACCTTCCAAGCTCTCTTGATGATGATAGTCTTCAAAATATGTCTTAATCCTGGCTTATCCAAAACAAAACAAAAAACGTTACCCAATTGTCAGTAGTGTTATTCACATTCTGCATCAGGACATAAAGATCTTTCAAGAGCAGTAAACAACCAAGAAAAACACACAGCTGTTCACTGGGCTGTCACTATTACAGGAAGTCCTTGATTTAACAACTGGTCACTGAACAAACATTCAAAGTTATGATGGACTTGAAAAAAACTTTCTTAGTTTAAGTGCCACCCTGCTCCTGATCGCATTTTGGCATTTGGTAACCTGCTCGCTCAGTGGCTAAGACACTGAGCTTGTCGATCAGAAAGGTCAGCAGTTCAGCAGTTCGAATCCCTAGTGCTGTGTAACGGAGTGAGCTCCTGTTCCTTGTCCCAGCTTCTGCCAACCTAGCAGTTCGAAAGCATGTAAAAAATGCAAGTAGAAAAATAGGGACCACTTTGGTGGGAAGGTAACAGCGTTCTGTGCGCCTTCGAAGGCGTTTAGTCATGCCGGCCACATGACTATGGAGACGTCTTCGGACAGCGCTGGCTCTTTGGCTTTGTGACGGAGATGAGCAGCGCCCCCTAGAGCCGGAAACGACTAGCACGGATGTGCAAGGGGCACATTTACCTTTAACCTGCTTGCATTTATGATTGGTTGCAATATCCCATGGTCACATGGATTGCGTTTTGTGGGGTTTTTGTTTTTGTTTTTGGCTTTGCCTTTTCTTTGGTTCAAATTTTTCTTTGTTTTATTATATAAAATACAAAGAAAAATAAAAATAAAAATAGGAAATGAAGGGAAGGAAAAGGAGCGGGGAAAAGGGGGCGTGAGATAAAAGGGGGAAAAAAACAGAGAAAAAAGTCACTGACTTCCGACTCTTCTTAGCACAGAATAAGATAAAAACACTCCAACCCCAACTTTTTGCTTTTACACATTAATGTATAACTTTGCCTTTTCCCAATGAAAAATCAGTGGTGGGATTCACGTTTTTTTTTACTACTGGTTCTTTGGATGTGGCTTGATGGGCGTGGCAAGGGAAGGATAGTGTAAAATCTCCAGTCAGAGGTGGGATTTGCTGGTTCTCCAAACTACTCAAAATTTCCTCTACTGGTTCTCCAGAACTGGTCAGAACCTACTGAATACCACCTCTGTGAAAAATCCTTATTGGGTAAGCTGGATTTGGACTTAGGACCTTGTGATTCACTGAATGACTGCCGTGACTTACTTAACAGCCATCATACAAATTGGTTTTGCTTGGCATTATGTTTTATGCCACATCTTGACTTGTGTTCTGACCCAGTTCCCTAAACATGATAAACCGTCTGACGTGAACTCAAAAGATTCCTTTATTAGGAGCGCCAGCAACCCCGGCAAAAAGTTTCTCTCTCACTGCAGGCTAACAAGTCCGCCTGACCAGAAGATGAATAGTTGCCTGCCACACCTATTCATCTCTACCCCCTGCCTTTTATCCCCAGAGCTAGGGTGGGGCCTCGTTAGCAGTGGTGGCTCTTCCATCCCAAGGACTGGCCCATAGATTTCCACTGCTCTTCTCTCCTCTGCCTTCTGCGCATCCGCACAACAGGCACTGGACCCAGCTGTTCCTCCTCTTCGTCACCAGACCTGGAGGCTGTTGACTCTCCATCTGAGGGCTGATGGATGGACAGCCCAGGCTCTGCCTTGGCCTCTCCCTTTCTGCCAGCTCCATTCCCTCTTCCCCCTCGAAGCTCTCAGGTTGCCCTGATGCTGACCTTGATTCCTAAACCTCCTCCTCTGATTCAGCCAGCGGCTGACAGGCCACAACAGCTTGAGGTTCATATTCCAGCTGTGATGAGCATATTTAGGGCTAAAGGAGCCAAATACCTCCATAAATGCTATTGCCCAAGATTGCAGATTTCACAAAGGGAGAAGGAACTTGCACAGAGAGCTTTGTAAAGCTTTAAGGCTTATTGGAGGTGTTGGGTTTATTTTTCCATACCCTAACAGCAGCACAGCCTGTGCATTTTGTGTTTCTTTCCTGGAATATGATGCACCGATTATTCATCTCCAAAACAGCCTTGCAAGTGCAGAAGTAGCACCTGCCTTCAGCTGTTGGCAGTAATTGCTGATCTCTGCTTGTTCTCGTTTTTCTTGTCAATTCCAGCCTCCAGGGATGGGATGTGCACGTTTGATGTCAATGCTAGACCGCCCAGGAAGAATCCATTCCATTGATTTCTTTGTACATGGGAATATGGATTTGCAAGGCAGCCAAACATTTCTTTCCTGTCTTCAAAAGATGCTCGTCCCAATCTAGATGTTTGACTGATGCTGGACTGATACTAGGCCTGTTCTTTCTGTTGCTCAGGAGTTAAGTTAAGGAAGTAAAGAGACTCACACCGTGGTGACATCTTTCTTTAGAAGATAGAATAACAGAGTTGGAAGGGACCTTGGAGGTCTTCTAGTCCAACCCCCTGCTTGGGCAGGAAAACCCTATATCATTTCAGACAAATGGTTGTCCAATCTCTTCTTAAAAGCTTCCAGTGATGGAGCATTCACAACTTCTGGAGTTGTTCCACTGATTAATTGTTCTAACTGTCAGGAAATGTCTCCTTAGTTCTGGGTTGCTTCTTTCCTTGATTAGTTTCCACCCATGGCTTCTTGTTCTGCCCTCAGGTGCTTTGGAGAATAGCTTGACTCCCTCTTCTTTGGGGCAGCCCCTGAGTTATCAGAACACTGCTATCATGTCACCCCAGTCCTTCTTTTTATCAAACTAGACATACCCAATTTAAAATATGCTGGCTGTGGGATTCTTGGAGATGAAGATGTCTACAAGTCTTAAAGTTGCCAAGGTTGGACATCCCTGCTTTAGGGCTTTGCTTTTCCAGGGAAACAGTTTCTGGTTAGAAAACGGGCCAACTTTAAACAGAGTGCTATATTTTTTTGCTCTTCAGCCCAAGCATTTTTTTAAAAATAATTTTATCCACATATTTGTCTACCCTAGAATTAATATTTCTCAGATCCGACAGTTCTGACCTCCACAATTTTTAGCTTGGATGGGCTTATGCCTATCAAGCTAAGCCATTATTTGTTTAACCATAGTTTGTTGGCTTAACACCATTGGCTGGGCTCATACAGGTTATGAAGTCCAAACCAAGGAAACCACATTATTGCTTACCACATTGTTTGGATTGAGACATGATAGCACAGTGGGGCATCCCAAAACTCTGAATTGTCTTGACTTCCAGGATTGGTAAAGTGAAAAGGAAATATGATTAGTAATAAACCCGGAATACAGAATCTGAAGCAGTGGTGGATTCAAATTTTTTTTTTACTACCGGTTCTGTGGGCGTGGCTTGGTGGGCATGGCAGGGGAAGGATACTGCAAAATCCCATTCCTTCCCCACCCCACTAACCTGCTTTCCAGCTCTGTTCTCCTGTGCAAGACAACAAAAGAAGACCCAGCTGACCAGCTGGGACTCGGAAGGTAGAGAATAGATGGGGGCGGGGCCAGTCAGAGGTGGTATTTGCCAGTTCTCTGAACTACTCAATATTTCTGCTACCAGTTCTCCAGAACCGGTCAGAATCGGCTGAATACCACCTCTGATCTGAAGCCCTCTTGATTTTTTGGACTTCATATCTCATCAGTCTCATCAATTCTTGGCTAAACATGCTTCCAGTCCATGCATTAGTGTGTACACTATTGTTCTATAGGCAAGGAATTCTTCAGGCAAAGAACATTCATTACGAGTAGCTTTCATTTACAGTTTCATGTATCAGTACCCAGACTTAATTTTGCCATTTCTGGGACAGATAAATCCAAGAAACATATCAAAGAAGAAGATGGATGGGACTCAACAAAGTTCTTAAATGAGAAGGTGGACCATGCATTGAGATTTAGTCTCTGCATCTACATGAGATCACTGAACATTTGATTTCTCACCTAATTGTGATAAAGCAAGGGATGTTTCCCCTGTCAAGTCATGTCTGACTCCAGAAGACAATGCCCATCTCTGTTTCCTAGCCAAAGGAGCCAGCATTGTCTGAAGACATTTTCCATGATCATGTGGCCAGCATGACTATATGCCAAAGGCACACAGAATGCTGTTACCTTCCAGTGAAGTGGTACCTATTGATCTACTTGCATTTGCATACTTTCGAACTGCTAGATTGGCAAGAGCTGGGGGAAGGAATGGGTGCTTGGGTCTTAAACCTGGGCTGTCAGCTGGAAAGCTCAGCATCTTTAACCACTGTGCCATCACACACCTTGAGGACATTACGATGGTTAAAATCTGCTCTCTTCAACCTTGCCATTTGATGGCCTAAAAGCATTGCCACAGAAATATTCTATATCTCCCAGAGAAGCTTGCAGATTTAAAAGGAAAAAAAAATGGAAAAACTTATCCATAGGACTAAGCTAGTAATGTTTGAAGGGCCCTTGGTGATCTCTGAACTTGGTTGTTTTTGTGCAGATGTTTCATTACCCAAACTGTTTCAACTCCTATCTCAAAACAAAGCTATACAGCACTGCACACCAGAACAATTAGATACAAGAACAGGTTTTTCCTGAACGCCATCACTCTGCTAAACAAATAATTCCTTCAACACTGTCCAACTATTTACTAAGTCTGCATTACCATTACTATTACTATTAATCCTCCCATCCTTCCTTTTACCCATCTCCTCCCACTTATGACTGTAACTTTGTCGTTTGTAGCCTCACGGTTTTTATTGACTGTTTCCTAGTATGATTTGATTGCTTATTGTACCCCATGACCATCATTAAGTGTTGTACCTTATGATTCTTGACTCTTGATGAATGTATCTTTTCTTTTATGTACACTGAGAGCATATGCACCAAGACAACTTCCTTGCGTGTCCAATCACACTTGGCCAATAATGAATTCTATTCTATTCTAAGTAACATTATCAGTGCATTGATGTTGTTACCTAGTTTGGGTAATGAAACATCTGCAGGAAAACAACCAAGCTCAGAGAGCACCAAGGAACCCTCTTGTCAACCCTGAGCTACAATTATTCGCCTTTACTAGAAGTGTTTATCTGATTGGCAACAACTATGGGGGATCTTCAGCAGAGGTGATCTATCGTTTGCTACCCATGGAAATGGACACTGAGATCTTCTGCTTGGAAAGGATCTATAATAGGCACTTCCCTGGTATTTTATTTTTAAAAATTGCTCTAAATTCTTGTTCATTCAGTGGCTCGCTTGTTTCTCTCTGGGATGTTTGGTAGGTAAGCTTTCTCAACAGTTAAGTTTAGCCACTCCCACTGCGGGCTAGGTGAGTTTTAGCTGTTATGTCCAGAAGGCTGTTGGAGATTTTGACTTAAAGGAACCCTATGTTTTGAAAATGGAAAATCTCTATAAGAATCTGATTCCTCTTTTGACCATTTCCTCGAGGCTTAAATTACCCATAGAATTGCAAGCCTGAATAAAAAAAGAAAACACTTGGGCTCTTTCCATGCCAGAGAAGATTAGCTTGGTGATTAGTCGCACACACCTCTCAGATCAAGTTCTGTTCCTTTTCTCTGTTTTCAGTTGTGCTTTTGTAGAATACACAAAAAAGGGTTGCTATATCGGAAGATCAGTGGGGAGGAGGGAGATGGAAAATTAAAGGACTTCCTCATATGGCTTGCTTTGTTTTAGCTTGGCAATGGGGGGTGAAATCAGAAGGATTGTAATTATTAATTTTCACACTAGGAAGCACAAACTATTTCCACAGAGGTTAAATATGAAGTCTATCTGCAGGATGTGGGCCCATCCTGGTAAAGTTATTTTGCAAAAGAGAGGAGGGGGACAACTTGTTTTCCAAGGCACCCAAAGGCCAGACAAGGAATAATGGATGAAAACTGATCAAGGACAGATTCAACCTGGAAATAAGGATAAATTTTTTGACAGTGAGAACAATTAATCAATGGAACACAAGTTGCCTTTGGAAGTTGTGGGAGCTTCATCACTGGAGGCTTTCAAGAAGAACCTGGACTGCCATCTGTCAGAAATGTTGTAGGGTCTCCTGCTTGGGTGGGGGGAGGTTGGACTAGATGACCTACAAGTTCCCTTCCAACTCTGTTAATCTTAATCTAAAGTATCTAGAAGCTGAGCCAGCTGAGGGACACTGCCAATTCAGAAAGTTTGTCAATTTTATCTCACAGTAAAACCTTGCCTAGTCCTTTGGTCTTTGACTGTGGAGCATTTGAGTAGATAAAAGTCCAAAACAAAGCATCTCAACCATCCACTGTGTTTTTATTAATGAAAGAGAGATTTAGATTGGATCCAAAGATTGTTTCACACATTTGCTCCTCAGGCCAATATCCATGATGTGAATAAACAAGAGCTTTGTATGTTTGTATCAAAAATAAAAAACTTTTTTATAAAAAAAAACAAAGAGCTTCTGACTACTAACTCACAGGAGGAGATATGGTCCCACATCCAAAGTTGAGGGACACTGATGGACCCACCAACATGACATGCTCTTCCTCCATCCTGCTGGGAAGTGTGTTCCATGTTTCATTTTAAAATAAAGTTATGGAGAGAAGACAAGGGACGCGGTGGCTCAGTGGCTAAGATGCTGACCTTGTCGATCAGAAAGGTTGGCAGTTTGGCAGTTCGAATCCCTAGCGCCACGTAACAGAGTGAGCTCCCTTTACTTGTCCCAGATTCTGCCAACCTAGCAGTTTGAAAGCACGTAAAAAATGCAAGTAGGAAAATAGGGACCACTTTGGTGGGAAGGTAACAGCGTTCTGTGCGCCTTCAAAGGTGTTTAGTCCTGCCGGCCACATGACCACGGAGACGTCTTTGGACAGCGCTGGCTCTTCGGCTTTGTAACAGAGATAAACATCTCCCCCTAGAGCGGGAAACGACTAGCACGTATGTACGAGGGGAACCTTTACCTTTGTGGAGAGAAGGGGAGGGATGGTAAGAGAAAGACGAGGGAATTAAACAGATTTAGTTTATTTAATTTGTACACCAGCCAACTCTCAGGGATTCTGGCTGGTTCACAAAGTAAAAGCACAGAAAAACATCAATAAAACAGTGCAATGATAAGCCAGGTGACAAAGATAGCCCAAATTGGCCAAGAATAAGAAACCTACTCAAAACACCCCAAAGAGACTTCAACCACCTTAGACATAGCTGAAGACCTGCATGAAGCTATTTCTAGGATGCATCCAGCTCAAGATCCTACATTCATCTTTGATTCCCCCGGAACCACTGCCTCAAATTTAGGCAAGACTTCTTCGTCTTTCGACACAGTTCTGGGAGGTTCAGACAGGATCTCTGAAAGCTTCCAAATCACATAGCCAAATCACATAGCCTTGGGCAAGTGTCCAGGTGCATGATGGGAATTTCTTTTTTCTCCAGCAACAGGTTGTGTCCGTTGTGAGAGAGAACATCTGATGAATCTTTCCACTTCATACTTGAAATGTTTGGCAGCTTCTCAAGAATTTAAGGGTATTTTTAGAGCCCCAAACACTGACCTTCAAGAATCCTGAAAGAAGTTCCATTTCCTTCTTTATTTGGCTTTGAAGGCCGTGCTCAGGGAGAAAAAGGGTTCTTTATATTTCTCTGAGTGTTACTTGATTAAGATTATGGCTGCTAATAAACACTTCCCAGTCTCCTCTTTTCAGGGATGCCTTAAGGGCAGCCAAAACGTTCTTTTAACTCTGAGTATCTCATTTCTCTTTTGAGATTGGGATCTTAACCACACTGGCACTCATGTTGTTCTGCTTCAAGTGGTGTTACTTGATTTATTTCACTACGCTGCTCTTATTGAAGTCAGGATGATTTTCTTTCTGAAAATCAGTATGCGTGCAGGTAGTCCTCAGTTTATGAATCCACGTGGCTGTTAAAGAGAATCCAGCTTCCCTCCATTGACTTCATTCATCAGAAGCCAACTGGGAAGGTCACAAGTGGTGATCGGAGGACACTGTAACTATCATAAACACAGGAATGGGACATCTCGCCGCAGCCAACTCGCTGCAGGACAACTCAACTTGCTACAGGGCAATTTAATTCTATTTAATTATTTAAAATAAATAAAAATACTTTATTTTTGGTAATTCACATTTCATTCTGTCCCTCCTTTTGCATCCTTTAATTATTCTATTCCACGATTTCGTTGATATTGGTGTAACTCTTGTCTTGCAGTGAGTTGGCTCACAGTGAGTTGACTATGGCAAGTTGGCTGTGGCGAGTTGGCCATGGTGAGTTGGCCATGGTGAATTGGCTATGGTGAGTTGTCCATGGTGAGTTGGCTATGGTGAGTTGGCCATGGTGAGTTGGCCATGGTGAGTTGGCTATGATGAGTTGGCTATGGTGAGTTGGCTATGGTGAGTTGGCTATGGTGAGTTGGCCATGGTGAGTTGACTGTGGTGAGTTGGCTGTGGTGAGTTGGCCATGGCAAATTGTCATAGACCCCATAAACACATGCCAGTTGACAAGCATTTTGATCATATGACCATGGGGATGCTGTGTCAGTCATAAGTGTGAGAAAAGTCACATTTTCAATGCTGCTATGACTTGGTCACTAAACAAATGGTTATAAATTGAGGACTGGGAATATAACCTATGAGAATACCATGTAATGCTTTCTGGCAGGAAGCATGCCAGAGTTTCAATACATGACACATTCCATTAACTCAGCTCTGAACAGTTTGGTCTAGTGGTTCAGGTGCTGTCCTAGAAACCTGGAGACTGTGAGTTCTAGTCCCACCTTAGGCAGGAAAGCCATCTGGTTGACTTTGGCCCAATCCCCACTAGACTGTGACTTCTAGTACTGCCTTAGCATGAAAGCTGGCTGGATGACTTTGGGCCAGTCACCAGGCGACTGTGAGTTCTAGTACCGCCTTAGCAATGAAAGCCAGCTGGTTGACTTTGGGTCAGTCACTTCTCTCAGTCCAACTCATTTTATAGTGTTGTTGTTATTGTTGTGGAAAAAACAGGAGGAGCTCATGCATCATCACAAAACCTCCAGAACTGTAAAGCCTACAAACGTGAAATTTGGCACATATATTCCTCTTGGCTTCTAGGTGCTCGCTAAGAAAGGATTTTTCGAAATGACCATCAGAGCATTAGTATTTCGTATATTATTATTAATATGCTCTGGTGCTAAGGAGTTCTAGTCGCCCTCCCTACCTGAAAAGAAATCTGGCAAAACACAAGCAGAGGAGAGGAGTTTCAGTTTCAGTCTTCATTTCACAGCACCAAGCATTTAGTACAGAACAGTTGAGCTAAGCCACACCCAGCTCCTTACTGTCTCCTTCTTGCTCACACAGCAAATACTGTTTCAGTTTCCAAACAGCCCTGAACTCTCTCACACACTGACAGGATGCTAGCCAGATGAATACCGATGGATGCTGGTAGGCAGAGGCAGATTTTTTTCCCTCTTATTTTCCTCCCCAAAAACTAAACCCTCCCACATAGTTTTGTAGCAAAGCACAGGTATCAAGCTAGCAAAGTGATAAAGGCGGGGTGCAAACTTATAAATAATAAACATCGCTTTAGCCTCTCCTATTCCACAGTACCAATATGCTTTCAAGAAGTCACATGGAGTAGCTGGGGGGAAAGGTGGCAGCCAAGGTGAAATGGGAAAGGCTCAACTTCAGTCATCTCCCTAACCTAGCAGGTTGCAAGCCTTGGTGGTCTGGAATTTGCTTTGAAGGTGTGCCTTGTGAGTAAAGAGGTTGGTGTGAACAGGCTATGTTCCAATCCCCAAGACTCTCCAAGGCTTTCATGCAATGCCAGGGACTGCCCACCATGACATGCCCAGGAGATTTATCTTGCACGCTGCCAGGAATGATGAGTGGGCTGCTAAGATGTGGGGGTGGGAGAAAGGGGGAATCAAAAGACAAGATTCAGCCGGCCCAGCCGAAATTATTCCCATCAGCTTAGACCTAAGGACATGGCTTGTCTGGGGAGAAAAACCCAAAACCTCTAGGAACAGCCTTGCCAAAGGTTGTAAAATGAACAGTGCATGCATATATTTGCAAGTGCACATGATGCACAAAAATTCCAACTCACAGCTCACATCTGTATGACAAACACACCCGTATTTTTGCCACAACTGTGAAACAGAAACATTTTTCTTTGGGTTAGTGAACTCTTTGTGGTTTCACGATGAGCTTCATGGAAAACAGACACACAGCTGGTAAAGTTGAACAACAACCCAGTTTTAATATTTTGGAGTCACTTTCATTGCATCAGCTCTTTTCAGTCCATGGGTTACTGGCTAATCTTTAGCCAGCGTGGTCTAATCAACTAATAACAAGGTGAAATGGATAAATGGAAGCCATTAATTGACATAATGCACACACCTGGATTTTTATTGGGTTTTTATCTGACCCAATAGGGCGTAATAGGATCAGGTGCTGCAAGAAATGAGTCACAAACCACGAAAGATAGAATTAGGCTACTATTCTAATTAGGTATTATTTAAAACAAAATCAAAACAAAACTTCAACCATTTTACTTCTGGAGCTACAAGTAAACTCCAGGTTCCTCCTTAAAAAATCATTTTGTCTTCTGATCAATGAATGATAAGGATCTGGACTCCAGGAAATGGGGTTTTTTAAAAAACATTTTTTAACATTTGAATATATTACATCAGTACAGAATACAGCCTTAGAGATTCTGGGTAGATGTCCCATGTTTGAATTCTTGCCTGGAAAAAGATAGAAGACAGAAACCCTACAAGAAGAACCTTCCCTCTCTCATACTATCTATTATTTAATTTATTTATTTATATCCTGCCTTTATTGTTTTTACAAATAACTCAAGAGGATGAAGATATTCAACACACCTTCTTCCTCCTATTTAATTCACAATAACAACCCTGTGAGGTGAGTTGGACTAAGAGAGAGGGAATGGCCCAAGGTCACCCAGCCAGTTTTCATGCCTAAGGTGGGACTAGAATTCACAGTTTCCTGGTGATTGGCCCAAAGTCACCAAGCCAGCTTTCATGTCGAAGGCAGGACTAGAAACTCACCATGTCCTGGTGACTCACTCAAAGTCACCCAGTCAGCTTTCATGCCTAAGGTGGGACTAGAACTCACTGTCTCCTGGTGATTGGCTCAAAGTCACCCAGCCAGCTTTCATGTTGAAGGAAGGACTAGAACTCACGGTCTAGTATGCACTTGATCAATCACAAGCAACAGACATTAAAGGCAGAAAGGCAGATTAAAAAAAAACCCCACTTCTGATGGCAACTCAACTTGATTAGCGTCACATTCACTTAATTGATCGTATTTCAAAATCAGCCTTACCTTCCTGGATGTGCTCAAAGTGTGTGAACTGTGAACTGTGTGTCAAATCAAAGGATTCCCCATCCAATAGAGCCACCGCTGAGAATGGGAGGAGTTGAGTCCTTACATCTGGAACCCACCCAAGTTGAAGAACGGTTTTCATTGATTGTCTCTTAAGAACCTCAGCTCCTTAAATGTTGCTGCAATCAATTAATGCAACCTTCTCAAAAGAGAACAACCCGTATAGGCTCCCAAAACAAAGAACAGCCCACTGCAATAAGAGCCTCCGTCGTGCAGTGGTTAGAGTGCTGCACTGCAGGCCACTTCTGCTGACTACCGGCTGCCTGCTATTTGGCGGTTCCAATCCCACCAGGCTCAAGGTTGACTCAGCCTTCCACCCTTCCGAGTTGGGTAAAATGAGGGCCCAGGTTGTTGGAGGCAAGAGGCTGACTCTTTAAACCACTTAGAGAGGGCTGTAAAGCACTGTGAAGTGGCATATAAGTCTAAGTGCTATTGCTAACTGCTAAAAAACAAAGAAGTTCTAGAAAGGAAAAATCAATGGTTGTTAGAAGGCAGGGAAAATTAGGTCTGATGCTGAAAAGCCCATAGGTAAAAGGATTATTCAACTGTGATTGAATCAAGGCCATCCTTTGTTGCATCTGAACATGTCTTCAGTGACTGACTCTTCAGATTAAAGCATTTACAGATGAATAAAGCAAGACAGTTACTCCCATGTCTATTTTTCCCATTACAAGCCCAATCAATGGAAACTGTTATGTATGTAGGTTTGAATGTCATTGGTTTAGTTTGAATTGTTCTTGTAAAATGTCAAATATGATTGGTTTGAAAAGTGCGGGAAAACCCTGCACTCTGATTGGCTGGCAACTGCGGCTGCTGGCTATAAGTAGCAGCCGTAGCCCAGCCAAGACGGGTCCATTCGAGCTGTAGTCACCAATAAACTCTTCACTGAAGCTCTTCGCGTCTGACTCTTCATGCAAACTTAACAGAAACCTTTTGCCTTTATCTTATTCAAGGGGAAAGAAGGAAGAATAAGGTATAGGGTTTTTTTTGGCAAATATCTATCCAGTGTCACCCAAGAAATAAATTCTCCAAGTAAAATCTCCTTTTGCATTGAGTTTGAAGAAATAGAATGGACATTGTACCCCTATTTCTCAGATCCGAACAGCTGTTCCTCACAATAAAATATGCTGGCCTTCAATAGCTGTCTTCCAGTTATCGCGGTTCTGATATCTTTGGGACAAAAACCTTGGACTGTCAAAACCCTGGACTGCCAAAACAAATAGAAGAGGGGAAAAAAGATAATTTGTGCTTAAACATGCTTGAAGATGGAGGGATATTTTTCTTATTTATGAGCATGTTTGGGTCCATCTGTGCACGCATCAGGACATGATCACTCAAGAGATCTCTTTGGCAGGTGATCAGTCAGCCCTGTGATCCACTAAGCGCATGCTTGTGAACACATGGATGAACTGAAGGATATACCAGGCTGTGCAAGGAGCTAGATTTACATAATTATCTTTCCAGCTTTGCACCATCATTGGTTTTGCATCCCTCGCATCTTCGTCCAGCCAGAAGACATTATAAAATTACTTTCATCTGGTGATTCAGATCTCCTCAAAGCCAAGCACACATACACTTAGTAAACAGACACAGACACAGACACACACACACGCACGCACACAAAGCGCTTGTGATATTTTAGCAGTCTGCCCAGGAAAAACCCAAGTTAGCAATCATAAAATCGTATTTTGATTTCTCTTTCTTTTTCTTTCTTTCTTTCTTTCTTTCTTTCTTTCTTTCTTTCTTTCTTTCTTTCTCTCTCTCTCTCTCTCTCTCTTTCTTTCTTTCTTTCTTTCTTTCTTTCTTTCTTTCTTTCTTTCTTCTGTGCTTTACCAATGGATATGTGGGCATTGCTAATATTTTCACCTACAACAATCTACTGTAGAGATTTGGAGGCCCTGTTGAGCTAGCTGATGGAGAAGAAGGAGGGAGGAACATTCCATCATGTAAGCAGTCTTCTACTCACTTGACACTGGATTTCACCCAGAACCAATAAAGGAACGAAGCGGAAGAAATTGCCTCCTTGCTAAGCCAAAACTTTGAGCCTGGAGGCTGTGGAAATCTAGGGACCAAAGAACAAAAGCTGGCAATTACAGCTAGATTAACTAGAGGAGGAAGAGGAGGAGGAGGAGGGGGGGGGAGAAAGGTAAAAGGTAATTTTGGGAATATAGTCATGCAGTACATAATCAGCTCTATGTCACTGTATATGGACAAAGTGAAGTAAAAGGTTTTAGTTTAGTTTAGTTTATTTGGACTTATAAGCTGCCCTCTCTCCCGAAGGACTTAGGGCGGCGTACATAAAAGACAGAAAGTACAAAAGTTAAAAGAAATTAAAAAGATATTAAATTATGCCAAATAAACGATCGGATTAAAACCCCCGATCCCCCATCAGTCCAGGCCGGATTGCAAAAATAGCCATGTTTTGAGGTCGCGGAGGAAGGAGCGGAGATCAGGGGCCAAGCGCAACTCAAGGGATAGTTGATTCCAGAGGGTGGGCTCCCCCACAGAGAAGGCCCTACCCCTAGGGGCTGCCAGCCTACACTGTTTAGCTGACAGTATCCCCAGGAGGCCCTGTCTGTGGGAGCGCACAGGGCGATTGGTGTTTGTCAGCGGAAGGAGACGTTCTTGCAAGTACCCCGGTCCCAAGCTTGGTTCCTGGTCAACATTAGAAGGTCCATAGTTTGATCTGCCAAGGGGAGGCAAGTTATCATAAAAAGAACTCTTTTGCTTACTTCCCATTAGCAGGAACTGGAAAAGGGAAAAGATAAAAAAAAAATTGTTAGGGCAAATTTGAGGAGTGGGCTGCATTTCACTCAGAATAGTTTTACATCTTTACAGATAAAAGAAACACCTATCTGGCCTGACACACACACAAATTATAAAACACTAAACTGCAGGGTTTAGAACACAACCCAAACAAAAACATGGTTTGTTTAAAAGCAGCGTTTGATTGATGATGGTTCTGGGACAAGCAGTAATGTTTTCCAATGGTTGTGCAAGAGCTGAATTACATGATTCCTTTGAGCTTTTTATGATTGCATGCAGACACCCCACAAAGCCTCAGAAATTTATTCCTGAATTGTCACATTTCATGTGACAAAAGAGGAAAATTACGAAACCCACAACTGGGGAATAATCATGTTAACTAACTTTATTGAATTATGAGCAAATAAAATGGAATCTAATTTAGTTCTGGTCCGAGTCCCACCATTACGGCTTTACAGTCTGTTAGAGTCAGGCAGAATAAAACCTTCAGCCTAGAAATGAATGCACGTCTCTGATTTAATGGTTTACCTTTAAGTTTCTGTAGCCGTAACAAGCAGAAGAAACTTCTTGAGAAGGTAGGATCTACCAGGCAACTTCATGCAATCCCAAGACCCATGCCACTGTCTTACTACTAGAGTAGCACGAAGCAGCTCCGGAGAATTTGGATCCGAGTCCTGTCAGATTTCAGATTGTCTTTCCTGGTTGTGTCATTGAAAAAGGCAAAAAATATTCTCCCATCTTCATCTTTTCCTCTTCTCTTTAGGGTCGGCGACATAATGTTTCTGCCAGGACTTCAGGAAGACAAGACTGGCTCCACTTGCAAATAAATTCACCTCAGGCTATTTCGGTTCCCCTTGAGGGATATGCAGTGCAGATTCTTTCTTTCTTTCTTTCTTTCTTTCTTTCTTTCTTTCTTTCTTTCTTCCTTCCTTCCTTCCTTCCTTCCTTCCTTCCATTCTTCCTTCCTGTCTTTCCTTCCTTCCTTCCTTCCTTCCTTCCTTCCTTCCTTCCTTCCTTCTTGTTTCTTTTCTTTCTCTTTCTCTTTCTCTTTCTCTTCCTTCCTTTCCTCCTCCTCCTCCTCCTCTTCTCCTCCTCCCTCTTCCTCCTCCCCCTCCTCCTCCTCCCCTCCTCCTCCTCCTCCTCCTCATCTTCTTCTTCTTCCCCTTCTCCTTCTCAAACCCCACTCCCTTCTAGCACTGATGATGTTACTTAGTTGAGTAATGAACTGCCTGCAAGAAAACCACCAAACTCAGAGAGCACCAAGGATCCCAAACTACACATATTCTCTTGTATCCCTAAATTCTGTATGAACTGCCTGGCTTATCAACACTCTTAGAAGTTGATAAGCCAGACAACAGGCAACTACAGTGAAATAGCAAGCTGCAGACTATTCTAATCATTTATAATCACCGACAAAGAAATATCTTCAGCGACTTCCATTCAGAAGTAGAACTTGAAAGTTCCTGGAGAGACACTTAATTAGCAACAGCAGCACTTAACAACAACATATGGGGGAAAGTCTCTGCTTAATAAGGAACATTTAAGTGTATGTTTCTGGGTTTTTTTTGGCTTTAGCACAATGCAGCTCTTGAATAGATAAATGCTATCATTGGCCATCATTGTCGTCCAAGGATAATCCTTTTCCTTAATTCGCTTCTAACTAGGTTTTCATCAGGTGCTGAGCAGAAGGAAATGAGAGGCAGCGATGTGGAGTTGCTATGGTATCAGAGCTCATGTGCTTTAGGGCAGCAGCAAAACAAAACAAAATATTAGGGGGAAAAAAAGGAGGAGATGAGAGAGAAAGACTTAGAGCACAATAAGAATTCCCGAATGATGCAATGAAATTAAAAGCAACTCCAGGTTTGTGTGTGTGTGTGTGTGTGTGTGTTTTGCCTTTGCATTTCTGGATGGACGACGGAGCTTGGGGAGTGGAAGGGGTGAGTGCTGTAGAAATCCCAAGGGGTGATCGCAAGAGTCTTTTGCTTACAATCACAACTGGCACCAGGATTTTGGTTGTTAAGCAGAATGGTTGCTCAGTGAGCCACACACCTGCTTTTTTTTAACCTTTTTTGCCACAGTTCTTAAGCGAATCACTGCAGTAAATCATGTGTCATTAAGTGAATCTGGCTTCCTCCCCACCCATGGACTTTGATTGTCGGGCAAGCCAGCTGGGAAAGTCACAAATGACAATCACATGACCCTGGATCGCTGCAAGTATCATAAATGCATACCCATCGACAGGTGCCAATGGTCATAAGCGTGAGGACTGGTCAGTAGTTCCTTTTTCCAGTCCTGTTATAACTCTGAACAGTGGATAAATGAATGATTTTTATTTGAGGACTATTACTACCTACATGCTAAGAAGAACTAAGAAGAACTAGCTTAAGAAGAGGCTCCTGTGGTGACGAACCTATGGCAGGCGTGCCACAGGTGGTATGCAGTGTCCTCCCTGCGGGCATGGACGCTGTAGCCCCAGTTCAGCTCCACTACACAAGTGCGCATGCGTCCCACCGGCCAGCTAGCTTTCAGGGCTCTGCCGCACGTGTGTGAGTGCAGGATGCATGCGGGGGGAGAGCACACATGTGTTATGTATGCAGGTTTGAATGTCATTGGTTAAGTTTGAACTGTTCTTGTAAAATGTCAGAAATGATTGGTTTAAAAAGTGTGGGAAAACCCTGCACTCTGATTGGCTGGCAACTGCGGCTGCTGGTTATAAGTAGCAGCCGCAGCCCAGCCAAATCGGGTCCATTAGAGCTGTAGTCACTTAATAAACTCTTCACTGAAGCACTCCGTGTCTGACTCTTCATGCAAATCTAACACATGGGGCCACACACATGCAGGGTGGTGGAAGCATGCACGGCGGGGTGCTTGCATTTTAGGTATGCATGCACATGCGCACTTTTGACACTCAGGGCCCAAAAGGTTCACCATCACTGAACTAGACAGTCACCTATCTGAAATAGTATAGGTTCTCCTGCTTGAACAGGGGGCTGGACTAGAAGACCTCCAAGGTCCCTTCCAGCTCCATTCTATTCTATTCTATTCTATTCTATTCTATTCTATTCTATTCTATTCTATTCTATTCTGTTCTTCATTCCACTATTCTATTCTACAGTCCAACATCTATTCTATTCTATTCTATTCTATTCTATTCTATTCTATTCTATTCTATTCTATTCCATTCCATTCCATTCCATTCCATTCCATTCCATTCCATTCTTTCCTAATTCTATTCTATCCTATCCTATCCTATTCATTTTTCCTCATTCTTTCCTCATTCTTTCCTCATTCTATTCTATTCTGTTCTGTTCTGTTCTGTTCTATTCTATTTTCCACTTCTATTCTATTCTGTTCTGTTCTATTCTACTCTATTCTCTATTCTATTTTATTCTTCATTCCATTATTCTATTCTATTCTGTTCTGTTCTGTTCTGTTCTATTCTATTTCTATTTTTCTATTTTTCTATTTTACTATTTTTCTATTTTTCTATTTTTCTATTTTTCTATTTATTTTTCTATTTTTCTATTTTTCTATTTTTCTATTTTTCTATTTGTATTCTTAGTCTAGTCTAATCTATTCTCCCAACTTTCCCATAAATTTCAAGATGAACATCCTCATTTTTTTTCTTTTTCTCTTTCTTTATTGTACTCTGACAATTTTTCTCCTAGCCCAATGCTGATGTTGATTATTAAGTTGATCCACATTCAGAAATAAAATCTCCCAATAGATCACCCTTCTTGTGAATAGTTCAGAATCGATTTTTCTCATTTGCTTTTCTAGAGCATAGAAAAGACTAATTGTGTGAGTACATTCTATTAAAATATTAAGAATCAATTCCAGACTTGTCCTGGTCTTGATTTAATCCTAAATCATCAGCTAAAAAAAAAGACAGGGATTAAACAAATTTATGTTTCTTTGTCCCATTTTCTAACGTTGGGGCAGGCTTCGGGAACAAATTAAGAATCTTTTTTCCTTCCCAGCTGTAATAACTGTTAGATTATTCCAGTAATCAAAAAACCCACCACTTTTCCACACCTTACTTATACACATCCTCCTAGTAACAGATGGATATCCCTGGCTCAGAAATTCTTCGTTTCCAGGGTGAAAAAAATGCCAAACATATTACAATCCTATCAGTGCTTATAAGAAAAATATGAGACCGTTCCAGATAGCCCCAAATGAGAGATTTTTCAGGCAGTGCATAAGAAGAGGAATGGGGTGGATGGCATTTAGAAAAACTTATTTTTTTTCTAGATTTTCTGTGGGGCCATCAAGAGAAAATTTCTTGGGATACCTCAGAGGTAATTATAATGTCCTTAAATCAGTGTTAATACAGATTAAGATTACCCTAACTGTTTTCTGCAAAGCCTTCAAGAATTCTTTCTCTGGTGTTCCCTAATTCCTAATGCAACTTCTGTAAACCAGTTTAATTTTCCCAGAGATATTTCACACAATTGAGGCCCACAGCAAGGATACGATCTCCAAATTAGAAGGTCATCTGATTGTTATGTTCTTTACAGTCACTTCTGAATTAAAGCCCAATTGGAAAAGTGTGTTTTTTTGGGGGGGGGGTTGCATTTTGGGGGGGTTTGCATTTGATTCATAAACAAAACTTATATTTGAATACAATTTGAATTTGAATATAGTGGTGACATGATAGCACTGTTCCAATATTTGAGGAGCTCCTACAAAGATGAGGGGTTCAATGTTTTCCACCAAAAGGCAAAACACGAAACTATGGTTGGAATACTAATCAAGGAGAGAAGCAACTTAGAACTAAGAAGATGTTTCCTAACAGGGAGAGCAACCAGCCAATGGAAAAGCTTGCCTTCAGAAGTAGTGGGTGCTCTATCACTGGAGGCTTTCAAAAACAGTCTGGATTGTCTGAAATGGTACATGGTTTTCTGCTCAAGTAGGGAGTTAGACTAGAAGAGCCAACCGTGTGCAGAGGCAGCCAAAAAGGCCAATGCAAGCCTAAATTGCATCAAGAGAGGGATGCAATCAAGATCAAGTGAGGTAATAAGGCCACACCTAGAGTACTGCATTCAGTTTTGGTCACCACACTACTAAAAAGATGCTAAGACTCTAGAAAGAGTGCAAAGAAGAGCAACCAAGATGATTAGGGGACTGGAGCTAAAAACCTACAATGAACAGTTGAAGGAACTGGGCATGGCTAGTGTAGTGAAGAGAAGGACCAGGGGAGACATGATGGCAGTGTTCCAATATTTGAGGAGCTGCCACAGAGAGGAAGGGTCAATCTATTTCCCAAAGCCCCCGAAGGCCAGACAAAGAATAATGGATGGAAACTGATCAAGGAGAGATTCAACCTGGAAACAAGGATAAATTTTCTGACAGTGAGAACAATCAACCAATGGAACAGAAATTGCCTTCAGAAGTTTACTGGAAGCTTTCAAGAAGAGACTGGACTGCCATATGTCAGAAATGGTGTAGGGTCTCCTGCTTGGGCTGTGAGGGGTTGGACTATATGACCTACAAGGTTCCTTCCAACTCTATTCTATGTTCTATGGAGCATAGTTTCATCAGTCTGAATGCCAGTACAAGTTCCTTTCCTACATTCCATCAGATTATTTTAAAGTTATGTGCATATACGTGTCTTTGGGTGTGTAATCTGCAATTCCGAATGTGCCTTGGACTGCAATGAGTTCATGCTCATCGCTGGGAATGGATTCACAGTAGACCAAGCAAAGGAATGGAACACACCGCCTCCCCTCCTTCCTCCTCCATCCGACTTTAATAGAGTTAGGTCTTGTGATGATTCCTAACAGCTGCACCAACTATCATCCTGATCATATTGCTCTGAGCTTCGGCTCACAGTGAGCTGATTGGGAGGTGTGGGAAGGATGGATTTGGCAACCAAAATGTTGCTTTGGACTCCAAACCATAAATGAGCTCAGATGGGGGGAAAAAACGAGGTGGAAGGGGAGGAAATAAATTTGGATAGAACTCATCCTGTGTTTCTCTCTCTCTCTCTCTCCCCCAACTTAGACATACACAAAATCATTGATTAGATCCAGTCATGGGATATTGCAGGTTTCAAAAATGCTCACACTAAACCACAATTTAATGCATCTGGTCCCTCATTTATGTGTGCATCTATCGTAAAGATGCACAACTGAAGCCCCAGGGATGCATTTGGCTTCCAGAAGCTTTGGGAGAAGCTCACAAGACCCTCAAAGTTATTAGCTCATTTGTGTTTTGAATGTGATCAAAGGGGAATGACATGGCACGGGAGAATACGAACTCTGCTTGGTTAATTCAATCACTTTGTATTATTATTACAGTATTTTTAGAAAGGGGGATAGGAAATAAGGAAGCCAAGAGGAAGACAGGAAATCAAGAAACTAAGAAGAAAAAAGAGAATTGCATGTATAAGGTCTGGGTTTCCTCCTTACCTCTGTCCTTGAACCCTTTTATATCTTACAGTGAATGGATGCTCGCAAACTGGAAATATTGACACATGCCTCTTATACACTTGGTATTGATCAATTGGATTTGTTGAGGGAAGTATCCATTATGTTATCTACTGCTTTATCTATGATGAAATTGAGAGAAACTCTGATTTTAAGCCAACTTAGGGTGTAAGGTGATGAACAACTGAACTACCTTCTTGTAAACATATTTGCAACCATGGAGTCCTTGGTGAAATTCACCCCTGGATTTATGGAAAGAGGGAGGTCTTAAAATGTTTTGAGGTATTCTACATTCACCCTAATGGGAAAATCACATGATGTCCTCTTAAAGCCATCTTCCTTGAAAATACAACTCTAGTTCTCCAGAGTCTGTAGAGATTCTCAGCCATCCAGGTCATGGTTGTCCCGTGAAAAAGCACCTTTGGGACAACCACAACCTGGATGACTGAGAATCTCTACAGATGTTTAGCTCTACATTTGGGATGGACCCTCTTTGAATGGTGTGGAAATAGGAATGGATTTCCAGAGAAAAAAATTGCAGACTGCAGGAACCATTAGCACTACTCAGGTGACCCTGAGGACCCAGATAAACCTCCAAGTGCTTCAACAGCCTTCTAAAAGGATGCAAATGACCAGCTGTCTGCAAGGAATATAAATCCTTCCATTCCCCACCATCCAGTCAGAGCTGAAGAAGCTTCTTGGATGAGAAGTGAAACATCTTCAAAGAAAAGAAAAAGAAAGTCCAATTGCCTCCTGAAAAAGCACCTTTGGTACAGTTCTCCAGAGAAGAAACACAACATAGAAGAGCATATATGAAATCAGAGCCTGGAAGGTCAGACCTTCTTTGAGTTGCTTCTGGAGAAGATGGATTCTCAAAAGGCAATGCTTAGCTGAAGGAAGGGGTTGAACTCTCTGAATCAACTAGTGGTGGGATTCAATTTTTTTTACTACTGGTTTTGTGGGCATGGCTTGGTGGGCTGGCAGGGGAAGGATACTGTAAAATCTCCAGTCAGAGGTGGGATTTGCCAGGTCTCCAAACTACTCAAAATTTCCACTATCGGTTCTCCAGAACTAGTCAGAACCTGCTGAATACCACCTCTGGAATCAGCCCATTCCATCATCTTCCATGTTCTGAGAAAACAAATAGCTTTCTAATAGGCCTGCATCTCAAGTTGTAAATCAATCACCCCAGGGGTGGGATTCTACCCATTCGGGCGAACCAGTTTTTCTGATGATCATTTGGTCCTGCCCACCTGGAGGTCCTGCCCTAGGCCGTCCTTTATTTCTGTGTTTTGCAGCTAAGCTGATTCAAGCAGAACAGCGGATTTCCACACCTCAGCTGTTTTACTCACCAGGGCTGCAGTAGCACGCACTCACCGAACCGGTTGTTACACTGGTTGAATCCCACCCCTTGAATCACCGTCTACAGTTTTTTAAGATGCACCGGCATTTAAGTTGTCTTGCACAGTAAGGATATGGTTCCTATCAATGCAGTTATGGCACTAATCCCTGCTTTTGGGGACATCACTGCAAGAGTGTGGGGGGTGGGGATAAAATATAGCTCTGTCCTGGGACTCATTGTTCTTGGCAGAGAAGACAGTCCTGAGTCATTGTTGCATCAAGGATCCTTTTTCTTCTTCTTCTTCTTCCAAAGTAGAAGCATTCCAGGCCAGTGACAAGAGAGCAGTTTTCAGAAAAGCCACTTGGATGTATTCTTCTCATGCTCCAAAGCATTGAAACCAAACCATGCCCAACAACCCACTTCTGACAACTTCGGTTGCAAGAATTGTGGATTTAGGCCAAACCTGGATTGGAGACTGTGGTGTTTTTCTGTCCTCTGCATCTTTTCTTGTAATACACAATATGTCAGTAACATTTCTGTGGGTCAACCATTCCAAAGATCAGGCATCTGTTTGCATTATCTGTCTCCTTTCATTACCAATGCAGTCATTCTGAATGCCATGTGATGTTGATGTTTTACTGTACGGACTATACTATACAATGTCTTGGAAAAGGAAAACAAACTATGAATGACACGCTTTTAGCACAGTTATACAATTGAAGTACCACTTTTTTCTGAACATCTCCATTCTTTATCTCTTTGTACACGGGGGTCCACAATTGTTATATAGGTGTGTGTTTCAGACATGGGACTTCTTAATGGCGTGCTGGCTTGGCAATCAAATCATTTTGTCATTGCTGTATCCAAAGCTAAATGTTAATGAATGAAAGCCAGCTGGCTGACTTTGGACCAATCACCAGCAGACAATGAATTCTTGTCCCGCCTTTGGCATGAAAGCTGGATGGGTGACTTTGGGTCAGTCATCAGGAAACTGGGAGTTCTAGTTCCGCTTTAGTCACAACAGCCAGCTGGATGGCTTCAGGCCAATTATAAGGAGACTGGAAGTTCTAGTCCCCTATTAGGTATTAAAGCTAGCTGGGTGACTTTGGGCCAATCACCAGAAGGCTGCGTTCTAATTTTGCCTTAGGCATGAAAGCTGGATGAGTGTCTTTGGGTCAGTCATCAGGACACTGGGAGTTCTAGTTCTGTCTTAGTCACAACAGCCAGCTGGATGACTTCAGGCCAATTATAAGGAGACTGCGAGTTGTAGTCCCCTATTAGGTGTTAAAGCCTAGTCCCCTGTTAAGTATTAAAGCCAGTTGGGTGACTTGGGCCAATCACCAGGAGACTGTGAGTTCTAGTTCCACCTTAGGCCATGAAAGCTAACTGGGTGTCTTGGAGCAAGTCACCTCTCAAAGCCCAACCTTTCTCACAGGGTTATTGTTGTGAGGAAAAGGAGGAAGAAGGATGATTAGGTATGTTCACAGCCTTGACAATAAAGGCAAGATTAAAAAATTAAAACTCTAAAAAAATGCAGCGACAGTTAATGGAGTTGGAAAGTCTATACATACAGAACCTTCTGGAATCTGGACACTGTTCAGGCTTTTTGGACTGTGGGGGGTCTCGCTTCCTCTCTGTGGGCTACATACACCATGCGCTGACTTTCTTATAACCTGTGATTTGAAGAAACAGACGAGAACTTATGCATCTGCAGCTAGGTGTTTGTGTAGGTGTGGAGTCCATTCCCCTTGGAGGTTTAAGGGAGCGGAGGGACCCAGGTGACATCATGAGATTCGCCAAAGGAACTCAGGTCACGAGGGTAAATGCCAGGTGACATCAGCTACCAGATGTTGCAGACTGAGGACAGCTTTGTGGGCCAACCTTTTCATTAGCTGGCACAGAATAAACATCACCTCTGCGAATGCTCGCTGAATCTCTTCAATAACATTTCCTTCACCCTGGCCCCTCCTTGCTTACCCATCTAACCAGCTTAAAGAACTGTTTATGTACAAGCCGTTCTTGTCCAGTGGCTGTTCTCATTTCCAAAAAATGTTTTCCCTCCACCCTGCCTGAAAATAGATGATTTCTCCTAGAGTGATGAGGGCTAATTTTGGCCTTATTTGCCAAAGCACCTTTGCAAAAACATGACCTTGGGTTTGCGTGCTGAGGGGCCTTTCTGAAGCCAGAAGAAATCTCAGCTTGGAGATGATGTAGGTGCAAGACCACAAGAATAAAGTTAAAGTAGGTCTATGCCAGGGGCTAAAGACCAGGTCCATACGTGTAGGTTTAATTAATCTGATTTATTACTAAAAAGCAATGCACATGAATCTTATCAGCTAATGGTCAGCCCCTGCTTAGAGTTAGATAAGAGTCAATGGCACTCAAGGGAGTTGGACTTAGTTTGATTGTGGTCTTGTAGGGATTCTAGGCTAAGTTCTCTTTTCACTCCACCCCCAAGTTCCTCCATCCCTACAGTCTAGCTGTCATTGCAACGTATGTTCTATTCAATGCTAGAAGCCATTCCTTAAGGTAATCTAACATAGGAAGCTGATGATGAAGAGTAAAGAAATTAAGTGTTTTTGTACTGAGCATCCTATTCTCTTTAAATTTAGTTCACTCAAGTTTGGATAATTTTAGGTTGGTCCAGGAACTCTGCAAAAGAAACTAACATAATTAATAACAAAGTCATAAAACCACATCTCCTCAAATGGAAGCAGATTGGTAAACCATCAAATAGAAAGACAGGCCTTTATTAAAATAATAAAGCACTTAATCAAAACATTAGTCCACATTCAACCTGCCCCCAAGACAGCTATTTCTTCCAAAGAATTAGCAATTATTCACCATGGTTCTTGCTGGAGTGGCCATTACATTGGGTTGGTGGTATAACCAAGGTAGTTTTTTTCTTGTTTCTGAAAAACTGTGAGTTATGTTAATATTTAATGCACAAATAATCATCATATTCATCTATATCAGTGTCCCTAATTTTAGGCAACTTCCAGATGTGTAGACTTCAACTCCCAGATTTCTCTATTTAGGCATTTATTGCTAAGAATTCCACATTTATTTATTCATTACATCTATATGATACTCAGCTTAGGGTTATGTGACTCTGGGCTGCTTACAATCCAATAAAACAATATTATAAAATATGAAAACAATAAGCATAGCATTAAAATTAACAAGGAAATAGCTCAGATAAATATGGATCAGTAGCCTAAGAGGACAATTTTTCCCTACTGGGCTAATTATAGAGAAAGATGACCACTCTGCCTATCTCTAGAATAGGGTATCTTTTCAAGAAGTAGAACTCTACTCCATGGAGTAAGACAAATCTGGAGTAAGGCATTTCTCTATGTGGTGAGGACTAATTTTGGCTCTGCTTGCCAAAACACTCTGGCAAAAACCTGGCTTTAAGTATGCATGCATGCTCCAGAGATTTCTGTCAAAATCCCTTATTTTATATCAAAAGCTCTGTGTCTGATTTTCAGCATACAATAGCAGGTTACTTGTATTGAGGGCCTTTCAAAGCATTCATGCAGGGCCGGGCTGCTGGGGGTTCGCAGGGATTCGGGAGATCCCCTAGCTAAGATTCTGCACTGTTCAGAGAACCCCCAAATCCCACTCCTGGCTGGCCCCGCCCACCCTGACCCGCCCTCCCAGGAGTCCCATGTGGCCTGTTTTGGATGTACGTAAGTGCAGGGCGCAAGAGGAGGATCAGGGAGGGGGAAACACAGGCTGTCCGGAAGTTTGGGAAGACTGGAAACGGGTCCGTTTCCGGCTTCCAGAAAGCCTCCAGAGACCAGGGAGGCTGTTTTCAACCTCCCAGAGGTGTGAAGAAAGCCTCCAAGGCCTGGGGAGGGCAAAAACGCCCCCTCCGCCATGGTGCAGGAGGCCGACTAAGCCACGCCCACCATGGCCACGCCCACCCAGCAACTGGGCAGAGAATCCCTTGCTAAAACTTTTGAAGCCCACCCCTGCATTCATGGTCTGGAGAGATGTCTTTGGTGCCAATAATTACTCAAAGGCTATTGGCAGAAAGATGTCTCTTCAAGTAATTGTGGCTCCGCTCATTTATACCCATAATTTCACTCATCGTTCATTCTTGGCTTCATGGATTGCCACCAATACTCTAGTTTGGTCATCACCAGTAAGAGAAGAAATTAACATTATTGTAGGATATTTCTTTGGTTTAGGTAGACGCCAGCGTAGCAAATTACAATTACAGAATATGTTTTATTACGGATTTTAATTTAAAAACAAAGGTTTCCTTCTTGGATATTTTTCCCCCTTACACTATTTTTTAGTTTGTAATTTGACTGCTTGAGTCCTGGTGAGTTTGATCTGGCCCTGAGGTTAAGAAAGCCAACACATTAGTAGGAATGGGAGTTATTTTTCCTGCTGGGATCAGTGATTTAATACCACCTGTTATTCGATACGAGACCCTAGGAAAGGCAAACTGGAAACGAGATATAGCATGCATTGAATATATATATATTCCTAATAGTTTAGGTCATTCTGTCCCTCACTTTTCCTCTGATATAATCTTAAAATGGTTTCTTTCTTTTATATTTCATTTTTGAAGAAATGTATCCTTGCCATCAAATCTTTGTCTTGTATTTTGGTCATCAAATACATGGAGTCCTTGACTTACAATTGGTTGCTTAGCAACAGTTTGAAGTTATAATGAATTAGCTCTATTCTCTATGAAACTATGTGATCGGGCTAGTTTTTGGGGAGGAAATAAGGGGGGGAAATTCTGCCTCTGCCTACCTTATTTTCCTCTCCAAAAACTAAGCCCGACCACATAGTTTCATAGTGAAGCATGGGTATCGAGCTAGTAAATGAATAAAATAAATACTTCACGTCCTCCAAATCATGAGAATTGGCCCTGTATCATCCAACACGGGAAGCTCCAAATTACAGTGTTCCTAAAAATGGGTTGTCCAGCCTTTGCCAAAAATTCCTACCTCCCATCTCACAACTGATGCAATTGTCAAGGTGTTTTTTTAGCAGCCAAAAGTTCCTCCTGGAATTCTCTGTGCAAAGCACAGATTGTACTTTGCTTATGATTGCTCTGCAAAGTACAATTTTACAAGCCTACATAATGTCTAAGCAGCAATTTGTGGGATATGGGCAGAGCTGCGTGATATTTATTAGGCAACAAATTGGATTCATCAGCATAGGATTTGGCCAGTTTCTGATTCAGAACAGGCTCTTTCCCCTGCCCCCAGCCCTGCATCTGATTCAGAAGGCAAATAACCACACACACACACACACACACACACCTGGCCATTTTGCAAAAGCATAGTTTGGCAGTCTAGAGCTGTAGTTTGTGTACATGGCTCATACTCAGAGCCGTCAATGTCTCTCAGACTGCTGGGCTGGAGTTTCAGAAATACCAGCTCAAGTCATAGTAAGGGAATTTATCAAAAAAAAACCCAAAACCCTACCAAGCTTGGACATTTCTTTGTTATTCTTTCTTCGGAAACGTAAATATGTCCTCGCCCATCCACACACCGGAAGTGAAGTAATGCAGGCTCAAATCTCAACTATCCAAAATGATTGAAAAAGGTGGTTTCAGGATTTCTGGCTGGCTGGCTGTCTCCTTGTGATGGTGGATGGACCACGGTGATTGACGTTTCAGTGTAAAGAGGGGATTATATTATTGCCAATAAGTACATTGCTTACATTAATGATCTTAATCATTATGATTTCAGTTACAGGTTTTATCGATGCCTGCTACCATGGTCTCACTTAATGTGAATCTATCAGTAGCATCCCTAAAAGGTAAAAATTATAGACAGTATTTATGAAAGATATTTAGTACATTCTAGGAGTCTGGAAACTTTATAATGCTCCCACTGGAGTGGTGGCATGGGTAGTTTCCCATGGGTGAAAATTCCCTTCCTGTCCTGGGATTTTTTTCTGTCCTTCAAGGCTTCATGGTACTCTATTAGTATCTAAGAGCTGCAGTAGTGCAGTGGTTAGAATGCAGTACTGCAGGCTACTTCTGCTGATTGCCGGCTGCTAGCAGTTTGGCAGATTGAATCTCACCAGGGTCAAGATTGACTCAGCCTTCCATCCTTCTGAGGTGGGTAAAACGAGGACCCAGATTGTTGGGGGCAATATGCTGACTCTGTAAACTGCTTAGAGAGGGCTGTAAAGCACAGTGAAGCGGTATATAAGTCTAAGTGCTATTGCACTTCTTGTTCTCTCCAGCTGTCTAAAAGATGACTTTTGAAAACAAACAGAAGAACAGAAGAAGAACTTCTCAATGAGCGGTTTATAAAAGATGGAATCCAGAGAATATTATCGCTCTACCCTCTGGATTCCATCTGTTATAACCTCTAATTGAAGAAGTTCTGGCCAGCCCAGGGGGACAACAAAGAGCAGCTCAGAGGGATTTTTATTTTATTTATTTATTTATTTTAATTACATTTATATGCTGCCCTTCTCCGAAGACTCAGGGTGGCTTACAATTTTTTGGGATACAAGCCAGTGCGCTCAGCAATAGCCTTCATTCCATTGTATATGCCTGCTTATTACTAAGGGGCATTTTTACAAGGTCAGCTAATTGCCCCCAACAATCTTGGGTCCTCAATTTACCTACCCCAAGAGGATGGAAGGCTGAGTCAACCTTGAGCCTGGTGGGATTCGAGCCTACAGCAGTTGTAGGCAGCTGGAACTTAAGTGCAGGCAATTAACAGCCTGAGCCACCTCTTTGTCAGGGATGACAAAGAGCCAATTTTTCTTCACTACACTTTCAGCCCCACTGAATGTAATTAGTAACCATACAGTATTTTGAAAAGTTCTCCAGAAATTAATACATTTTCCTTTTGATAAATTCTCTACTCAAATCCCAAAGGTGCTTTTTCAAGAGGCAACTGGACTTTCTGCTCTTGATGCCTGAGAACCTCAGATTTAATAAGGGTGTGGACAACTTATGCGGTGGTGCAGAATTGCTGCAGCAGATTTAGGAAGCTATAATGTTGGCTTGGGAAAGAGCTCCTAGTCTGCAAGCTGTTAGGTGCAAGCAACCAGACCCGCTTAAACATGTAAGTCAGCAACTTTATTTTGTATTACTTATATTACAAGGATCTCCTCAGACTGCTTGCCTTCCCCTAGCAAGAAGCAAATAAGGTTTCATGGAATTTATGGAGGGGATCAGGTTTATTCCTCTTGTGACTACACAAGGACTCAAGGCTAGTTCCCCACTTGACTCCTCTTTCTTGAATAGCTGGGAGTTTCTCAACACTAAGGCATAAATGTATAACCAAAGAACTGTTTCAAACAGAAATTTTCCCCTTCTCCTCCCATCTACAAACATAAATCCGCTGTAAAAAAAAATGGAATAGCAGTGTATATTAAAGAAGAGATAGAAGCAGCATTAGCATTTGTGGACCCTAAGGGAAGATTTCTGGCAATTGATATGCAGATAAATTTTAAAAACAGGAGCTATAATTTCATTGACTTTACTATACCACCCTCCCTAAAAAGGACGAATTAAAAATTATATAGCACAGATCCAGTTGATTTATTTCACAAATATTTATTCATTTATAACATAAGAATATTGTTGAAGTCATGGTTCTGATTCATTTGTACTGTGTGGTTAGCTGACAAAGGTTTTGGAATCATTGTGGGTAGGAGGGAAAAAGTACCACAACGCAGTGAAATGCATCTCTTCAAATATTATATTGCAAATCACTCAGCAGATGTATCTCAGTAAGCCATCTTTAAATGTCCTTGGAAAACATTAAACATCTTTCCATTATCAGCGTAATCACTTTAGAATCCTCATCAGGTTTTAATGATGTGAGCTGGACAGTGTGCAGTGCTCTTGTGTGCAAGCATTAGCAAAAAGACAGAAATAAAAACAAATGAGGGTTCAAAATGAGGGATGTGCTGTTGACCACAGGTATTTCTAAAAACAACAACTCTGGAGCATTTTCTCTGGCATTTAGATGGGTTTCCTTGTGAGATAAGGAAGATTTTAAATACTACCAAAATCTGAAATGTAGATAAGTAAATTATAAGACATATTCATTGAAGGTAGACAGTTTAACTCTTCAATCCTAAATGTAGATAATGCAATTTCCATGGAAAACCTAGGTTCAGAGATGCCATTTGGAATAAAACTTTCTCTCACCACAGGTTGCCTAATGTCTTAATGTGATGCTTTTCAGGTTTCCTACTCTTAGAAAGCCTCTCTAGCTTTGAACAACACACTTTAAGAAAGACACAAATAAATCAGAATGCTTTAGAAGAGAGCAACAAAGAAAGACTGTGGTACAAAACCCAAACCCCATGTGGGAAGGCCGAAGGAATATGAGAAGGGTAACATAAGAAGGGGAAACAAAAGATACACATTTCATAATATCTGAAGGGCTGTCAAAAACAGGAAGACATAATGTACTTCCCACATGAAGTTCTAAAGTTCAGGTTTTAAAAATAATGGCTGGCCCAGCAGGGAGGGGATAGACTTTTGACTATGAAGATAAACTTATAAGTATGATGCTTCCATCATTACATCACTTCTTAAAAGAACAGAGGTCCTACTGACAGATTTCCATGCAAAAACTTATAGAGTCTTATCTGGTGGAGATGCTATAGCTCATTGTATTTGTCATCAACCATGGGACTTGGATATATAGTTTACAAAATTGTCTTAAAATTTAATATCTAAGCTCATCTCAGGTAAACCATAAATGCTTCCTAGACACAGCTGAAGGAATCCAACCTTTCTCTCTTCTACCTGCGTGGGAAGGCCATTTCAAGAGGTTACAATCACTTGAAATCTCTAAAAATATGCCCACAAATGCCCTCCAAATGGCAGAAGAAGACAGAGTATCATATTTTGGGGGAATGTCTGATTCTAATCTCAGTAAAGATCTCACCAGAATTCCCATGGTCTAGAAAAATGTAATCAAGATCTTCAATTTATTTTAATAATGCTTCACAGATTGAACGGGAAATGGAATGTGCAGCCTGAGGAAAAGTTATTTCATCAGATTGTGCATTTCAGTTGTGCCAGTCCTTTCAAAGAGGTGTTTTGCAACACACCTAGTACATAAAGAAACCCATATCTTCTCCACTTGTTCAAGCACCCAGTGTTCATTTTGGGCAAAAAAAGTCCATTGTCTTGACTCATATTCTCTAATCCTGTGGGTCAATATTTCTACCATTCTCCGAAGTGCTGAAATATTGGAATCAAGAATAAAATGAAGACCTAATGATACTTGGCTAGATCACTACTTCTACTTGTTACTCAAACATAAGCCCACCATCCACAACCAACTGAAGCAGGAAATGTCTTACCAATATCCTGTCTCCTAACCAGACTTTTGGAAAACTGTGGATTATCTGACATGAATTACATACACACACTTTAGACTGGTGACCTCTTGCCAGCTCTAAAATTACACCACTACAAGCCCCAAAGGTGCCTTTCAAAAACAACTGGACTTTCTTTGTTTGTTTTTTCCTGGAAGACGTTTCACTTCTCATTCAAGAAGCTTCTTCAGTTCAGATGAGAAGTGAAACATCTTCAAGGAAAAAAAACAAAGAAAAGTCCAGTTGCCCCTTGAAAAGCAACTTTGGGGCAACCATGATCTGGATGAAGGAGAATCTCCATTGACACACTAGGACAAGCTGATCCTAGAATTCGTGGTATAAGGGGATTTTATAATATATGGCATGGTTCTGAAACAAGGAATGAAAACAGGAAATTAGTCATCATACTATGAGAAGGAAAATGTTTCCCTCAAGCAAATGGAGCTGATACCAAAGCCTGGAAAAATAAATAAATCAGCCAAGAAATAAGTTGGCTCCTATAGCTCTGAGATCTCTGTAATCACTGAAAGAAGACAATGGCAAGGAAGATGAAGCTGCGTAATTTTACTTAGTGAGTGGATATTTATTTATTTTTATTGTATTTATTTATCAGACTTCTATTCCAATCCTCCCATTAAGTACAATAGAATTTAAGATCATACATCTTCTTGGAATTACCCAAACAAACAGAAGCAAGTCATATTTTCATACTTGCATATATCCATATCGTTTTGCAACTCTGTGTACTTTTTGTTCAGGGATTTTCTCCTATATATAACATGTTACTACTCAAATGGCTGAGTAAAAAGGAAGTAAAGATGTTTAGTGAAAATGACTAAAGAAATAGGAAAAGGGACAAATGTGTATATAGATATGTATATATGTAAAGTAATGTAAATAAATACCTATTGTAACTTAATAACAATACAAATAAGTAAGGATTTCGCAAACAAGTTATAGATATATTTGAAGTGAATGAACGTAATTGACACTAATAGATATGTACACTGTTACGACAACACTGTAAAATGTGAGAACATATTTCTCTTTTTTAAAAAAGTTTTTTGAAACTCTGAATGAAAATATTAAAAAAAAACATGTTACTACTGGAGTCCTAGTTCTAGCTTTGTCTTCTTGCAAACTCCAGTAAGCTCACAGTCCTACAAAATCCTTGCTCTTCTAAGAACAGAAGAACTTCCTCTGGAATCAGATGACTGGATTTAGTTAACTCAATGCTGAAGATTTTTTTATGGGTTTCCCATATCACGTTATCGAAATCACATTGAATTTTGTTCAGATTTGGCTTTTTGCCTTGTGTGCAAACCCAGCTATTGTGATTTACAAAACATGAGAAACCCAATAAATTATGGTTCAACAAACCACAAATGAACTCAGTCACTGCCTCTCAAACGTATTCTAGCAATCATGGCCATTTCACCATGGCCAACTTGCCATGGCCATTTCATTGCAGCCAACCTGCGGTTGCCATCTTGTTGCTGCCAATGCACCATGGGATAACTCTCCATGGCCAACTTGCCATAATTCCACACAGGATAACTCAACATGATAAATGTTGTTTGCCACAGTTTCTTTGACATTATTTCCAATGTTTTTCCCCAATGGAAATAATGTTGGAAGAAACAGCGGTGGGTAAAATTTATCACGTTGATGCATGGAATTGTCCCATGGCAAGTTGGCCATCGTGAGATGGCCACGGCAAGTTGCCCCATCCCATTCTAAGAGATGCCAAGGACTGAAGATGAGAAGTGTGTTATTTCCCTTTTCTTTTTGAAATCGACTCACCCTGACTTGAGGACTTTGTTGTGCTAAACAATAACATGTTGCTGGTGGCTTGCTGTTCTATGTTCCTTATTTGTCTGCTAGTGCAGATCTGTCTCCTGTTGCTTTTGGCTTCTACAACAGGCAACAATGCATTCTTCTCTTCAGCATAATCATCTTCTGGTTGGAGGCAAATGTTGTTTCTCATTAGATTAGCAGTAGAGACTGAAGTCATCACATTAGGAAGGTATTTCTCTTTTCTTAGCCAACAGGAAGGAATTGAGCAGTGGGGCCAATACCTTCTTTCACACATCATAATGTTCCATTTGAGAGTGAAGTGGTCACTGATTATATTGGGAAAGATTTTATGGCCATAAACCATCATTGTCTTTTCTTCCCTGATGGTGAACTCTGGACCTGCTCTGGATATGGCTCATCAAAATTCAGTTCTCAAATACAACTCATCTGCCTGGAATCCACACTGTATAAATGACATTAATACAATTAAGCGAGTCCAGAAGTATTTCACGAGAAGAGTCCTCCACTCCTCCACTTGCAATAGAATACCCAAAGTCACCAGGCTGGACATTTTGGACCTAGACAACTTAGAACTACACCACCTACAGTCTGACCTAAGCTTAGTACACAAAATTGTCTGCTACAACATCCTACCTGTCAACAACTACTTCAGCTTCAACCGCAATAACACATGGGCAAACAATAGATACAAACTCAAAGTTAACCACTCCAAACTCGATTGCAGAAAATACAACTTCAGCAACAGAGTGGTCAATGCCTGGAACTCACTACCTGACTGTTGTTACATCCTCAACCCCCCAAAACTTTTACCTTAAACTGCCTCAAATTCCCAAAACTTTAACCTTAAACTGTCTACCGACCTCACTCCATTCCTAAGAAGTCTATAAGGGGGTGTGCATAAGCGCACCAGTGTGCCTACCGTCCCTGTCCTACTGTTCCCATTTATTCGTACTCATTTATTATGTATATACTTATACCTGTTTATACTTATAAGTTTATATGTTACGGTCATACTTATACTTGTTTTCTCATATATACTTGACAAACAAAATAAATAAATAAAATAAAAATGGGTAGGACAATCTAAAGCAAAATCTACAAGCAGGAAGTGTGATGATGTTCAGCTGGAATGTTCCACCAGGGAGATGAAGAACGCAGGTGATGTTCTTGATTCAAAAACTCAAAAACAGGAGATGGGAAAAAACTAGAGGAAAATTAGCAAGAGGTTAGGGAAAAAATAATCAACCAATGGAACAGCTTGCCCTCGGAAGTTGTGGGAGCGCCATCACTTGAGACCTTCAAGAAGAAATAAACTTGGAATCTAGGTCAGCATCCTCAAATAGCAAGTGAGGGAATTGGTGGGAGGAATGGAAAGGGCTCATTTCCAGCCAGGTTGGTAGAGTTGATCCTTTTTCTCAATTATTTGAGGGACAGTTTCACATTATGAGCTCTTCCATGGGAGAAGGAGACATATAAATAGAATTTCTCAGCAGGTTGCCTCAAAGTACATATTGAGAGGTGGTAGATTTCAAAGTTGGTGCCAGATTTGAGGAGGCCAATCCAACCTGGTCAAGCAGTTTTGGGCTTTTGGGCTTCCCTAGTTTATCAAATGATTATGTACTGCACCAATATAGCTTCATGTAGGGTAGCTCATTTCTGGATGTTCTCCAGGTTGATGGTCTACAAATTTCCCTTGAGGAAGAAGTATTGTTCATCAAAGTCAAGATTTCTCTCCAACTTTTTAACAAGCCTCTCTGTCTTCTTTGGGAGCATTACAGTCCTTTCTACCTTCTCACAAGTTTTTATTCATTCCCTTTCCACCTCTTACCTCCATCCTCAACTTTGCAAGGTCAACAGTTTATCTCCTCCTTATTTCCACATGTATTTGATGTACCACAAAGTTGCAAAACAACAGTTTTTAGCTCTTCAAACCAAGGAAGAGTTTCACCCTATGCACAATACTTTGGCAAAGGACTTTCTCTCCCACCCCATTATCCCATTATCTTTCCTGCTTATGGTTTTCTTCTTCATTGTGTCTAAGTTGGCATTTTGATTGTGAAGCCAGCTTTCACATTATATGCAGCTCTGAATAATCAAATAAAAAAACTGGGAATAAGCAGTTACATCAAGATGCTATCGAGCGGTGCCAAAGGAGGGAGATGTGGACATATGGACTTCATCACCAATAAGAAAAGAGACATTCAACAGAAAAATAAGTGTGCAGTGTCAGTGAATATGTGCGCATGCTGAGAGCATTTCCTGAGTTAAGGTATTGCTTTACATGACTCGTAAACTGTTTTTGTGATTACTTCCAAGCTCCGTCCTCCTTTATTTTCAGCTGCTTAATTTGCTGACCTTAGTTCCACTGTCATTTTAATAACTGGCTGCAATTAACAATCTGCATGCAAGAAACCAAAGCTTTCAAGAAAATCTCTTCAAAGGTCTGCTGCACAAACTTGAGCTACAGAGAAAACATGTGTGTATGTGTGGCTGGGTGGGTGTTTGTATGCATGATGGCTCAGCGTTAAAGACACTGAACTTGTCAGCTGGAAGACTGACAGCCTAGGTTGGAGACCTGAATGCCATGTGATGGGGTGAGTTCCCATCCTGGCCTCAGCAGTTGAATTAGAGGAGGAGGTGGCATCTCAGCATCAAGGCAACCTGAGAGCTCCGAGGGGGAAGAGGAAATGGAGCTGGCAGAGAGAGAGGGAGGGAGGGAGGGAGGGAGAGAAAGAGCCATCCATCAGTTCTCAGATGGAGAGTCAATAGCTCCCAGGTCTGGAGGTGGCTGGTGAGGAAGAGGAGGAACAGCTGGGTCCAGTGCCTGATGCATGGATGCACAGAAGGCAGAGGAGAGGAGAGCAGTGGAAATCTATGGGCCAGTCCTTGAGATGGCCATCGCTGCTAGAGAAGCCCCACCCTAGTTCTGGGGATAAAAGGCAGGAGGAGATGAATAGATGTGGCAGACAGTTATTCATCTTCCGGCTGGACGGCCTTGTTAGCCTGCATTGAACCTTTTGCCAGGGCTGCTGGTCAGTGGTGGGATTATTTTTTTTTTACTACCGGTTCTGTGTGCGTGGCTTGGTGGGTGTGGCAAGGGAAGGATAGTGTAAAATCTCTAGTCAGAGGTGGTATTTACCAGTTCTCTGAACTACTCAAAATTTCCGTTACTGGTTCTCCAGAACTGGTCAGAATCTGCTGAATACCACCCTCTGCTGCTGGTGCTCCTAATAAAGGAATCTTGAAGTTAACTTCAAGAGGGTTTGTCATATTTGGACAGCTGGATCAGAACAATGTTAGTAGATAAATAGGTACCACTTTGGTGGGAAGGTAACAGCATTCTGTGTTTTGACGCATGCTTTCTGCTGGCTTCCTTGGCTAAGAAATGAAAATAATTATATGACTTAATTTTTTTTAAAAAGACAGGGTGTCTTGACAGTCAAGACTTACGATGGAAAAATACCTCTATACAAAGTAAAGCAATCCAACTTTGAAAGCAGAATTTGAAGTCTTAACATATATGAAGATTTGGAAGCTGGACCACAGGGAGAATTACAAATGGACTGCTTAATTTCTCGTCTATTGAATCAACCCAAGCCACAAGTATGCCCCACAGAGCTTGCTTGGCTCTCCTTTTCCTCTGATGTACTATAAACCTGGAATGCACAACGATGCCCATTTAGAAATCTATTGGAAAGCTGATGGAGAGAGACACTCCCCACGTGCTATAAGCGTGTGCCTTGCCTGTTGTAGCTGACCAGACACAATAGCGCTTTCTCTTCCAGAAAATCTTTGTCAACCTCCGTGCCTCAATGTACCAAGAAGATTCCAAAGCAGCTATTGAGAAGTTGTGAGGGCAAGTCATCTTCATTTTGACAGCAGTCAAAATCACACATTCTTGTCCTTGTTTTGTTTTCAGACATAATTTTTCCTTCACCGGCTGCCAACATTTGTGCGAGGCTGAGCCAACAGCAATGCTGTAATTTACAGTTCATTGTAAAACAGCTTTTCTTAATCACAAAATGTGCCTGGTGAGCCATTATTGATTAAAAATTATTGCACATGTCGAAGCCAAGCTGGTGATGTATTGTTTGGGCTCTGCAAAAAATCAAACAGCTCTTATTGACTAGTACAGAGAGGGAGAAATAAGTAGAAAACATGTTTTTCCCTCTTCAATACCTTTGTGATTTTTCTTATGATTACAATTATTCTCTGCTTTGTCAACCTACATTTCTCTACGGCTCTTATCAAAGTGCTGGCAAATTGCAATGCTAAAGAAGTTGTGCTAGAAAATAACACCTGGAGTTTAGTTCCCACAATGTTGGAAATTCAAAGTTCAGCATATGAACTGCTGAATTTATTTTGATATACCTTTAGCCCAAAGCCACTAAAATCAAGCATCATGGTGGTGGTAATTCATGGATTCTTTGACCATTGTTTGTTGATTAAAATACCATTAGCTAGCTAAGGCCCATAGTTTACAAAGTACTATGGTTGGAAATAGTCAACACAAAACACTCAACTGAAACCAAACAAAACACATCTTTGCTTAGTGTGTAATCAAAGATAGATTGCAGACAATGATCAGAGCACTCTCTTTGGGGAGTTATATTAAATGATGCAGAGGAGGATATATTTCTTGGACTCATCCAATATTAGAAGGTCTGTGGAGACAAGCAACAAAAGATGCCTTAGCCATGAAAGCCGGCTGGGTGACTTTGGGCCAATTACCAGGAAACTCTAGACTCTAGAGACTCTGGAAAGAATGCAGAGAAGAGCAACAAAGATGATTAGGGGACTGGAGGTTAAAACATATGATGAACGGTCGCAGGAACTAGGCATGGCTAATCTGGTAAAGAGAAGGACCAGGGGAGACATAATAGCAGTTGTTCCAATATTTGAGGGCTGCCACAGAGAGGAAAGGTTTAATATATTTTCCAAGGCACCTGAAGGCCAGACAACGAATAATGGATGGAAAGGAGAGATTCAACCTAGAAATAAGGAGGAATTTTCTGACAGTGAGAACAATCAACCAATGGAACAGAAGTTGCCTTCAGAAGTTGTGGGAGCTTCATCACTGGAGGCTTTCATGAAGAGATTGGACTGCCATATGTCAGAAATGATGTAGGGTCTCCTGCTTGGGTGGGTGGGGGATTGAACTAGATGGCCTACAACAGGACTGCCAAACTCCCAGCCCACTGGCCAGATGTTTCATGCGCTGGCCCTGCTTGGTTTAGCAAAGGGGGAAAAATCCCACTACATCATGCGATGATATGAGTTAGACACCCCTGACCTACAGGGTCCCTTCCAACTCTGTTAATCTCTAATCTTATCTAATCTAATCTAAACTATGAGTTCTAATCTCACTGTAGGCATGAAAACTGGCTGAGTGACTTTGGCCCAGTCTCTGTCTCTCTGTCCAATTCACCTCACAGGCTTGCTGCCATGGGGAAAATAGGAGCAGGAATGTGTGTTGGATATTTCATCTCCTGGAGTTACTTGTAAAAATAATAAAAGGCACAATACATATATATATAAATAAAGTAAAAATAAATTAAAAACATTCCTATGGTCCCTATAGTTGATTATTTCTTTCCCAGAAGGCACATCAAAGCATCTTCATAAAGAGCCGCCTTGCATGCCGTAATACTGGCAGCTGTTTGTAGGAGGTGGGGAACTCATACAATGATGTCACCACATGTCCTGTCCAATGGGTGACAAGTGTCAGCTGCAACCTATCACCCTGGACAGCTGAAAGGAAGCAGATTCAATGACATCACATTCTTCAAAGCCAACGAGATTTGACATCACATTGCAAAATGTGCATGGTCTCACAACTTAACGTTTGTCAAAGGGAAACCGTTTTGAACTGAATGCTTGCAGTTAGCTCCATTTTTAATATCTGGAATTATGCTTCTGTGCTCTAGAGCTGACTGGTGTCAGGTATGTAGAGACGAGTGTCATGGTGTTGGCAAATGGAGGATTTCATCATCAGAACCTGCTGATGATTAAATTATTCTCTGAATTTTAGAGATGGGTTGCCGTTCTAATATTTAACTGCTGACTCATAGAACATAGAATAATAGAGCTGGAAGGGACCCTGGAGGTCTTCTAGTCCAATCCCTGCCCAAGCACGACACCCTAAACCTTTTCAGACAAATGGCTGTCCAGTCTCTTTTGAAAGTCTCTAGTGATGGAGCATCCACGAATTCTGAAGACAAGCTGTTCCATTGGTTGATTGCTCTCATTAGGAAATTTCTCCTAAGTTCTAGGTTGCTTCTCTCCTTGATTAGTTTCCATCCATTGTTTCTTGTCTTGCCTTTTTCATTATTTTCATTATTTTGGATATTTTCCAAAAGCAGCAAAAGGCAAGACGAGAAACAATGGATGGAAACTAACCATTGACCCCCTTGTCTTTGCAGGAGCTCCTCAAATATTGGAAAAGTGCTATCATGTCACCCTAGTACTTATTTTCATTTTGTTTCAGTTTGTTATTAACCAAAATGGCTGATCGAGCAGGAATTCTGGATTCAAAGGAGGTCCGTTTTTGAACATTTTGAACATTAACATTTTCACAATACGCCAAGATATCTTAGCAGTTTAAAAAGAAGGAAGGAAGGAAGGAAGGAAGGAAGGAAGGAAGGAAGGAAGGAAGGAAGGAAGGAAAAGGTGATGGAAGAGGAAACTATATCAAAAGTAGTTAAAATAAATCGTCAAGACTTTTGCTTATACCCAGAGACATCTGGCTGCAGTGGATGGAAAAAAACAAAGATGTAACAAAGGTTACATCTTTGAAAAGATGTAGAAAAAAAAACAAAGTTGTGAATATAATTGATAAAATAGAAAGAGACAATCGTGGTACAGAATTAGCTGGACACACGAAATCTTTTCATCCTCTTTTTGAGCACGATCCTATCCAACCCAGGTATATTCTACCTCCCGAATGGAAGGTTCTGACAAGTTCCAAAAACAAATCCGTCTCTCCTAATAGATCATTCAGCAAAAGTAAACCCATGAAGTCATCCCAGAACCTTCGTGTTACTCTCCTAAGCCAGAGGGTGCTTCCCCGTTGCCTCAACACTGCTCCCTCTCCTTCAGACCATCCCATCTTGCAGGCAGGTGTGTTGACTTAAAGCAGCTGGCATAACAAAAACGTGCCAGCGCAAAGCCTGACACAGCTCAGGGAGCATTCCAAAATTAACATGGCTGGCCTGTAGTTGTCAGAGAGGCATGGTGTCTCACTCTTCCCTATTAAATTAAGGAGGGAAGAGAAGGGAGGGAAAGGATCTCATTGCTGCAGTTGACAAGTCAAATGGAATTCTTCTCTCATTCCCCTTATCCACCCCCTAAAACAAGCCAGCCCAGGAACACAAAGAAATAAAAGGTGAAAAAGAAGGGAAAATGTGGAGATGGGAGCAGTCAAATTCCACCTTCCCTCTAGTCAGGGGTGTCAAACTCGATTTCATTGAGAGCTGCATCAGGGTTGTGTTTGACCTCAGGGGGCCAGGGTGTGTGTGGCCAGCTCAATGTCACTCGTATTGGGGGCACCTGTGGAAGCCTGAGTGCTTTGCCGGCAAAAATGGGTTCCTGAGCTCTGTTTTCAGCTGGGACAGACTCCTGCAACCCTCTGCCAGTGAAAAAGGAGCTCGGGAGGGCTGCATGCAGTCCTCCTGTGCTCCATTTTCACTGACAGAGGCACTGCGGACCAGTCATTCACTGTTTCCAGGATGGCTCTGTGGGCCAGATCTAAGCACCCCTCGGCCCTTGAGTTTGACATCTCTACTCTAAGTTATGATGCTTCCATCTCCTCTAAGTTTGGATGTTTCTTTCATGGGAAGTTGTATGCGAGGCTGGCGTCTGGAGCTGTCATGCCCCTGTTGGAATCTGATTTGGAGGGGGAGGCCAAGTAGCTGACAGGGGTGTGGTTCCATTGGCTGTGGAAGAAACTGGGGAAGGACAAATTCTGGCTGGGCAGAGCAGGGGAGAGGTAGAGCAAGGGAGAGGGAATTTGGAGGAAGACCCCTCTTCATCCTAGGGCACGCAGGAAGGAACGGAGAAGGGAGCAACGTGAGTTGCATGGCTTATGGGGGAGGAAAGGGCCCTGATTCCCTTCATTAGCTGCAGTTGGGAACACAGTGTATAAAAGAGGAAGCAAAGTTGTTGGGAGCAAATTGTGAATTATCTGGTATCATCGAGGCTTATCTGGATTCCTGGGGTCTTCCCAATTGTGTGTGTTTTGCTGAGCTTTCAAGTCTGCAATTCCTTCTCCTGCCTTGCCAAATTAATTACTGCAGCATGGTTTGTGTGGATTTTTATTTATAGTTTGTATGAACTTTGATTTTGGACTGAATTTCTTCCACTTAAAGACTGTTCTTGCGAGAGTTTTTTCTCCAGCCGAAGGTAACCTAGACATTGGGGGCAAAGTTGGAAGTATTAAAGGGACACTTCTTGCTTATTTGACTGTGTTGCCTTTGTGCCACACCCGGGGTCATCACAGGAGCTTTTGTGGTTTGTTGTAGGACTCCAGTTCCTCTGAATTAACCCGCCTGATCTCTGGTGATAGATAGTGTGTAAATTGTCTCTTGGGTGACGTAAATTCCATCCTTATCTAGGCCAGTGTAATTTATGCTTCACAGATTCTTTTTTTAAACAAGTTTTATTCAGTTTTCTACATTTTAACATCTCTTTTTAGTGAACAGCATGATTACAGGTTCCACAGATACATACAAATATGACCATAGTTGCATATTCAATTTTTATATTCAATTTCTAGTCTTGACAATATTTTTATGCATTTTCTATTTTGTTATATTATTCCAAGTGCTTATCTCATAATTTAATTCACATATATTGACTTCATAGTTATTGTGCTGTGGTACTTTTAATTGTCACATTTGTATAATCCTCTTAAATTCTAATTAGTAACACTTCTTCTATAAATTGGTTTCCCCCCTTTAATATCAATTTAAGAGCGCCACCTCAGAGTTACATATTCGTTAATTATTTCCCCTTTTAAATCACATCAAATATTTAGCATTTTATTACCTATGACTTTAAAATTACTAATCCCCTTTAAAACCACATAACATATGTAAATCAGATTCTGCATGGTTTCCCCTTCTTAATTCCATAAAATTTATCTACAATTTCAGAAAAGAAAAAGGACATATTTATCTACTCACTTAATCCTAAACCCTAATGCCAATTTAATTTTCAGCTCTCCTCCTATATAATTTCATTTATTTCAATCTATTTATTACACATATTCTATTAATTATTCCATTCATACTTAAACCAAAAGAAATGAAAAGGAAAATCAGCATTCCAATCCTCAAAAGTATTTCAATATATTTGATAAAGATATTCCATATGTTTATTGTATTTACCTCTTAAACATAAACATTCCATATGTTTATTGTATTTACCTCTTAAACATAAAGGAAGAGAGCATTACCAAAAAATAACAATTCTATTATCTATCTTATATGTCCCCATTTCACAACTACAAATTTATCTATATTATTCCCCAGCACCTTGCAGAATCCCCTCTCCCAGTATCATTCAGCCATTATCTCTGTGTAAGAAATTTACCCCCATTTTTTAAAAATTCCCATATTCCTTTGTTCCCAAATCCTGTTTCTTCTCCCTTCTTTCACCTAACATTTCCCCCTTTATTATTTCACTCCAGTTTTTAACCCCTTCTCTCTTTTTAGCTATCTTCCGCCCTTCGAATTTCTGCTGATTCTTTCCCCCTTTTTTTATTTTCTGGCTATTTCCCTCTTTAATCAATTTCTCAGACCTCCAATATTTATTCCCAATTCTTTTTCTCTTTCCTTCTGGATTTCTTTGTTCTCGATGGTGATTAAAGATGATCCCTTCTGAAATTTGCTCCACGTCTTCTTCTGTACTTTGTCTTTGTTGTTCATACTCTGCAATCACCTCTTCAAAAAATTTAAAAACGAAGCCCAAAGTTTCACCTCTTTCCTGTAAAGTTTCCTTAATGTTTCCAAGTTCCATTTTTAGTGCCTGAAGAGATATTGCCTTTTACAATTTTCTATGTAATCCAGTTGGTGTCTTTAAAGTTAATTTCCAACAGTCCACTTTTGTTTCCTTCCTCTCAACTTTTAATCCTCAACTAGTCCAATACCAAGTCCATAACAGAATCAACAATTAATCCAAGGGCAGAATCTTCATATATCTTTCTTTACTTCAATATTTCAATTTTCCAAAACTCTTACTTTATTGTATCAATTTTCCTTGTATTTTTAAGAAACAGTCTTTAAGAAAAAAAGTCAAGTTGAATTTAACTCAGATGACACTCTTTGTTCTAACAAGTCCACACCTCCTCTTTTCTTTTCCTTCCCAATTTTTCAGAGCTTTTCAAACCACAGTCCTCCAAAAAGATCCAGTTAATATAAATTTCCTCTTTAGCAATCTATAGTTCAGCCTGAATTAGTGCTTATATAAAATCAAGATATACTCATCCAAGTTAGTTGTGTAATTCGTTCTACAGCTTCTACCTCTCTCGGTTCGAAGCTCCGTCGCTGTCAAAGACAATTCACACTTTTTTTAAACTTCTTTCAATTCGCTGCTTTGAGTCCTTTCTTAAAGATACTTTGTAATGTTAATCCAGAGGGTAACATTTGATTATATCATCCTGTTCCTCCTGCTGTTCGCTTCTTCCACTCTCTCCTGCCCAATACTTATTCCAGTCTAATCCTGCCCTTCAGGGTGGCCATTTTGGACCACCGATTCAGGCGTCTTCGGGAGGGAGCTTTGCCAAACCGGGGGTTTGCGCCTCCCCTCTACCAGGCTGACAGTCTCCCCTTCCTCCTCCACCCCTACAAGGCAACTTCTGCACCAAATCTAAAAGATTGGGGCTCTCTGACACCGAAGCATGGACCAAAGCCGCACATGATCACAGTCAGCGGTCCGTCTTCGGGGAGGATGCTTCACAGATTCTTGAAGCCTAATATTCGGCTAGGTCCGGCTGGTTTGCCAGCTTCGCCCGTTTCTGGACCAAGATGCCCTGCGTACAGTCACCCATGCCCTTGTCACCTCGCTACTCGACTACTGCAATGCTCTCTATTTAGGACTGCCCTTGCATACCATCCGGAGATTGCAGCTGGTGCAGAATGCGGCTGCACGGGTGGTGATGGGAGTTACCCGATTCTCCCATATTACCCCCCTCCTGCGCGGCCTGCATTGGTTGCGGTTGCACTCGGGTGAGATTCAAGGTTCTGACTTTAACATTCAAAGTCCTACACGCATGGGTCCACAATATTTAAGGGAGCGGCTCCTGCCGATATCGAGTGCCACCCACCCTGTGCGGGCACATAGGCAAGGACTCCTCGGGGTCCCATCGGCAAGTCAGTGTTGGCTGGCGGTCCCCCGGTGACGAGCCTATTCTGTAGCGGTCCCAGACTTATGGAACGAACTGCCTCTGGACCTCCATCTGGCCCCTGACCTCTGCACCTTCCACCGCGATTTAAAGACCTGGTTGTTTGACCAAATCGGGCTGTGACTACCTCACCAGGGGTATGGGATAATTTTAAGTATCTTAATTTGGTTTTATTGGGCTTTATAATTGTTTAATCCTTTTAAAAATATTTATTGTATTGTACGTTTTTAATTGTGAGCCGCCCCGAGTCTTCGGAGATGGGGCGGCATATAAGTCCAATAAAATAAATAAATAAAAATAAATAATAATATTTAGCACCTCCTTGCCAAAACTGAATATTTTCAGTTATACTGGCAGAGATTCCACCTCATTTTGATCGCTTTCTTTGGGGAACTGGAGTTCTCAGATCACCCTCCCCTTTTGAAAGAAGTCAGTTCCTTCATCAAAATCAGTGCCTTGGTGACGACGATGATGATGATGATGTCTGCAGAATTTCTCCTTTAATAAATGTTTGAGGAAAGGCTCATAGTCAACAGACTCTCCTCATTTGCTCACCATACAACAAAAAAGATGTTGGGACTCTGGAGAAAGTTCAGAGAAGAGCAAGTAAGACGATCGAAGGCCTGGAGACTAAAACATGTGAAAAATGGCTGCAGGATTTGGGTTTGGCTAGTCTAAAGAAAAGAAGGACTAGGAGGGACATGACAGCGGTATCCCAATATTTGAGGGGCTGCCAGAAAGAAGAGGGTGTCAAATTATTCTCAAAAGCACCAGAAGGCAAGGCAAGAAACAATGGTTGGAAACTAATCAAAGAGAGAAGCAATGTAGAATTAAGGAGAAACTTCCTAACAGTGAGGACAATTAACCAGTGGAACAGAAGTTGCCTCCAGAAATCGTGGGTGCTCCATCACCGGAGCTTTTTAAGAAGAGTCTAGACAGTCACATATTTGAAATAGTATAGGTTCTCCTGCTTGAGCAGGGGATGGACTAGAGGACCTCCAAGATCCCATTCTATTCTATTCTATTCTATTCTATTCTATTCTATTCTATTCTATTCTATTCTATTCTATTCTATTCTATTCCATTCCATTCCATTCTATTGTATTCCTTATTCTATTCTATTCTATTCTATTCTATATTCTATTCTATATTCTATTCTATATCCTATCCTATCCTATCCTATCCTATCCTATCCTATCCTATCCTATTCCATTCCATTCTATTCCAATCCATTCCATTCCATTCCATTCCATTCTATTCCTTATTCTATTCTATTCCATTCCATTCTATTGTATTCCCTATTCTATTCTATTCTATTCTATTCTATTCTATTCTATTCCATTCCATTCTATTTTATTCTATTCTATTCTCTCTAATGGTAGCATTTCAGTTAGGTGAGTCTGAAGAATTCAGATAGATCAAGCACTCAAACTAGTCCAGCATGTGTTTCTTGGTTCATTCACATGGTTCACAGTTGAACTTCAAAGGATCCTTTGCATGGACTGATTGCTGTTACCTTATGTTAAGTCTGCATGAAGAGTCAGACGCGAAGAGTTCCAGCAAAGAGTTTATTCAGTGACTACAGCTCGAATGGACCCAAGTTGGCTTGGCTACGGCTGCCTCTTATAGCCTGCATCCGTGGTTGCCAACCAATGGGAGTGCAGGGTTTCTTCCTGCACTATTTAAACCAATACCATTTGACATTTTACAAGAACAGTTCAAATAAACCAATAACATTCAAACCTACATACATAACACCTTAAATATTCAGATAATTTTAAATAGACAGAATCTCTTAAGTTATCTGAAGCAAAGTCATTCAGAATCATGAGAGCCAGTTTGGTCTAGTGGTTAAGGTGCCATGCTAGAAAATGAAAGACTGTGACTGTCCTCCCTTAAGCATGAAAGCCAGCTGGGTCACTTTGGCCTAATCACCAGGAGACTGTGAGTTCTAGTCCCACCTTAGGTGTGAAAGCCTGCTGGATAACTTTGGGCCAATCATCCACATTCTACATCATCCTTCTCCAATTTGATTTTCTTCACTGTATTAAATCCAAAATCCAAACAAGTCGGGAGGGGCGGGGCAGTCGCAGCCCTAAATTCTATGTTTGCACTCAAATTGTTTTTGCTTCACACAGGTCGCCTTCAGGAAGTGAGGGGAGCCAAATGTCAACTCGTTAAGCATTCCTGGCCTGCTCTTGAGTTACCATAGGTGTGGGGGGACCAGTGGAGCCACAACCTGAAGCATATTCCACGCATATCTTCCTCAAGGCTGTATCCCAGGCTACCAGGACCAACCAGAGAGGCGTGATTTCTACAGCCTGAGAAAGTGCTCCATTGGAGAATGTGATTTATGACACACCCTGGGGGGAGGGGGGAAACAGGGTCATAGGTGGGCCATAAATTACTTCAGGCAGAACTGACTTCATCTGGGTATGTGCTGACATGTTGCTCCTAATAAATAACTGGTTTTCTTTTGAAACTTGGTTCGAGGCTCATGGTTTAATTAGGGCATGTGTCGGAACCCTGACACACAGATTGCAGGATTGAAACTCCAGAACTTTTACTGGAAGCGCTAACTGAGTTGCACTCCCAATGAGCCATGGTGATTATAGTGCAGTACTGCAGACTACTTCGGCTGACTGCCTGCAATTTGACAGTTCAAATCTCACCAGGCTCAAGGCTGACTCAGCCTTCCATCCTTCTGAAGTGGGTAAAATGAGGACCCAAATTGTTGGGGGCAAGATGCTGACTCTGTAAACCGCTTAGAGAGGGCTGTAAAGCACTGTGAAGCGGTATATAAGTCTGAGTGCTATTGCTATTTTAGGAGATGCTTGGCTACATATGGTGGCTCTGAGCAGCATCAATCAACCGCAATCAACTCAGCCTGGCCTTCGGCACTGAAATACCCCATGTCACATCAGAAAGAGGATTGAGAAGAAAAAGAACCAGGGGATCACTGCCAAGACTTCCCCCCTCTGCATAAGAACTGTTATGTCTGAGCTGAAGGCTGGTTTGTGTTTGTTCTGCTACTTGCAGCTCCTTAAGGCAGGTTGCCTGACTGCCAAACCAGCCAGGGGAAAATTGGCACAAGCAGGTAGCATATCCAAAATGCATCCAGAGAGACCATAGACAGCAAACTCTTACTGGACCTGGGAGCCAAGGGAAGGCTTTGCCCAAGTGTCTTACAACAAGGAGTACCTATTTTAGGCCAAAGATGACATGCATCATAGGCTATCAGGGGTCTGCAAATGCCCCGCTTACAATTAGGCCATGAAATGTACAGCTACCATTGAATCTGAAAGAGTGGAAAGAAAATTTCGACCTGTAGGAAAGTTTCCTCCTGAGGCTTCTCTCTGAGCTTGGTGGTTTTCTTGCAGGAGTGTCATTACTAGTTAACATCATCAAGCACTGTTGAATTTATATTTACTGACAAAGAAATAAAGGGAGACTAATATAGATCTATTTCAGGCTATTTAGCTCTCATCAGCTAGCCATACCCTTTCTGGGATTTGAACCCAGAGTGTTTGCATATTAAAGGTAAAAGTAAAGGTTCCCCTCATACATAGGTGCTCGTCCCGTGAGGGCGAACCTATGGCACATGTGCCAGAAGTGGCACGTAGAGCCATTACTGCCGGCACACAAGCCCTCACCCAGAGCAGGTCTACTGTGCATGCACACATGCTGCACACCCAACAGCTGATTGTCTGGTATCTGGTGTCCACAACTGAACCCAAAATTTCCACACCTAAGCAAGGTAGTGGTTAGGTGAGTGTTACCCCATTTTATGACCTTTTTTCACAGTTATCAAATGAATCACTTCAACTACTGAGTCATCTGGTCATCTGGCTTAACCCGTTGATTTTGCTTGTCGGAAGTCATCTTACAAATGTTGATCATGTGACCCCAGGGCAGTGTAACTTCACATGATCACTAAACGAACAATTGTAAGTTGAGGACTACCTGTAAACATTGCAGCTTCCTCTCTCTCTCTCTCTCTCTCTCTCTCTCTCTCTCTCCTCCCTCCTCTCTCTATTGTTTTCTCTCTCTTTCTCTTGTTCTCTCTCTCGTTTTCTTTCCCTTGTTTCTCTCTGTCTCTTTCTGTCTCTCTCTCTCTCATTTTCTCTCTCTATGTACTCTCTCTCTTTCCCTTGTCTGTCTCTCTTTCTCTCTCCTCTATTTTCTCTTGTTTTTCTCTCTCATTTTCTCTCTCTCTTTCTTTCTCTCTCTTCTCCCTCTCTGTCTCTCTCCCTCTTGTTCTCTTTCTCTTGTTCTCTCTCTCTCTCTGTTTTCTTTCTCTTTCTCTTGTTCTCTCTCTGTCTCTTTCTGTCTCTCTCCCTCTCTCTCATTTCTCTCTCTCTTGTACTCTCCCTCTTTCTCTTGTCTGTCTCTCATTCTCTCTCCTCTCTTGTTCTCTCTCTCTCTCTCTTTCTCTTGTTCTCTCTCTGTCTCTTTCTGTCTCTCTCTCTTTCATTTTCTCTCTCTATTGATATTTCTCTCCCTCTGTCTCTCTTCTTCTCTCCTCTTTCTCTGTTTTCTCTCTTCTCGCTTCTCTCTTCTCTCGCATTTTCTCTCCTCTTTCTTTTCTTCGCTCTCTTTCCCCTAACGTCTCTCTCCAATGTTCTATTTCTCTGTTCTCTCTCTCTTGTCTTTCTCTTTCGTCTTCTTCTCTCTTCTGCTCTCTCTCTCTCATTTTCTCTCTTGTACTCTCTCTCTTGTCTGTCTCTCATTCTCTCCTTTTTCTATTTCTCTCTTCTCTCTTTTCGTTCTCTCTCTTTCATGCTGTTCTCTCTTCTCATTTTCTCTATTGACTCTCTCTTTTCTTGTCTGTCTCTTTCTCTCTCTTTCTCTCTTCTCTCTCTCTCTCTCTCTCTTGTTCTGTCTCTGTCTCTCTCTTTCTCTCCATGGCCAACCCTTCTTCAAAACCCACCTTTCCCATGAAGCTGACGGTTTAATCCATTAATTTCACCTCCCATCTAATCTAAAGCAGTTCCGATTTCATCAGCTCTATCTCTGAAGAATGCAATCCAGTCTTGGCTTGGAAGCAGCTTTCCTCTGCGGCTCTGCCAGGGTTCCTCACATCTTGGCTTGCAAGGTCCTACAGTGCTGCCAATTCTGGTCCCACACACACAGTTTTGCAAATGACCAGGCCACACCCTGCAAGGGGAGCCAAGTCTTAAAAGACCACAAGCTTGCAAGTCAATCCAGGTTTAATGGGCTCAAGGCTGTCCCATGCTTTTTGGAGATGGCTGTGCAGAGCCCATCCTCCTCCTTTATAGAGGACAATTCTCTCTTCGGGTTCAAAAAAATGGATTTGAAGTTTGGGTGGGAAATGAAAAGTGACAGTCCTGGAAGAATTATACATTGCTTGGAAGTCCATGGCATCATCAGTTTCCAAGCAATCCACCTATGTCTCAGATTATACATCTCAGATTCTTCTTCTTCTTCTTCTTCTTCTTCTTCTTCTTCTTCTTCTTCTTCTTCTTCTTCTTCTTCTTCTCCTCCTCCTTTTCCTCTTCCTCTTCCTCTTCTTTTTCCTCCTCGTCCTCCTCCCATGGTTCAAAATACCCCTTTCACAGAAAATTGTCCTCAGCAATACCTTCACACACACCCACACACACCTACACACATTGTTTCCATATTTTGGCTAAAAAAAAACTGGGAAAAGCTCTGGGTCTGAGTCTGAGTACAAAGTGACCAAACAGAAAATATGCAAAGACCCTATTATGTCTCAATGGGATTCATTTTCTGACACGAGAAATCAAGATTCCCATAAATTGAGACTCTCTAAATTAGGAAGGCTCTCCTTTGCATGGCGAAGAAACCAATTTTAGTCTCTGGCATCCTCAGCTGAGAAAGATCAAGAGGTCAATGGAAAAGGTCTCTGCGTAAGCCTCTGGAGGACTGTTGTCACCCAAGACAGGAAAGGGTAGGCTACTTGAGCAAGCAGAACAGTTCACATCCAGCAGCTTGCATGGAGCTTCTGCCTGTCGTGCACATGTTAAACATGAAGTCAGAAATATACACTAATCCTACACAAAACATCATTAAGACTCTCCGAGGCTCAAGAAAAACAGACCCAGCAGTATTTGCCAAGGAAAGCACTCGCCCAGTGTAATGCTATGGGCCTCAAACCCATCATACCAAAACAATACTTAGAATCACATCCTCATCGGTTTTATTTATTTCCTCAAGTGGAATTATACTAAAGCAGTTTAGATGGGGGTCCTTCCGCAATTAGGGCTTGGCAATTACTCCCCATTGCTCCTCATCTTGATTTAAAATGGTCTTCCTAGATGATTCCCAGATAGCCAGAAACTAAGAGATATCTTCAAATAAATCTGGAAGGCTATACTAGTAGAGTCAAGCTTTCACTGTGGTTTTCTCTTTTTCCCAGCATTGGTACATTTTCTCCTCCTGGAAAGTCATTTTCAAGGCAAAGGGCCCCTGTTCTAAACGTGCCTTTTTCTGACATGTGTGATATTTCCAACCTGCCACTGAGTCAGTCACCTTTGGTATACTGTGTTTTCATTTTAACCTAGGTCAGTTAACTCCACTGCACAAATCCACAAAAGACCTCTAGCTTTCTCAAAGCTCCCCCTCTCTTCCCCACCCCATAAGAAAACATCAATTTCTGCCTTTCTCTGACTCTCTGCACTCCGAGACCTTAGTTTAGGCTGCTAACCCAAATGTCAAGGTTTAATGCCTGCCGTTGAGGCTTTAAAAAAGCACCTTTGTATTTGTTGATCCACTGAAGTTGTTGCTATTGTTGCTATCCGATGCTTCTCCATGTTATTCTTGCTGTGTGTGCAGGTATGATTCAGGTGATTGACCTTTGGGAGGTGAATAGGAGTGTGCCAAAAGCATTGTGTCACTCAAAGTGTATTGTTACCTTCTCTGTGTGCTTAAGAGGAGGAAAGAGTTTGATGGCATGAATGTTCTGAATTACTTTGTTAGCAAAAAAGGTAAGCCTCTGGAAAAGAGGTGAGCAACCTATAATTTGGGATTATTATTATTATTTTTTCCTTCCTTCTTTGCAACCCTAAGAGCCTCACCAATCACAATTTTCAAATTCAGCACTTCCTCCCCAAAATAGCAGCATAGCTATCTTTTAAATAAGAATAGAATTTCATGAAACTCTCGTAGATGCAAGGTGACATTCTTACATTTACTTACCATGTTTCCCCAAAAATAAGAACCTGTCTTACATTTTTTGCCACCAAAAAAGTCACCAGGTCTTATTTTTGAGGGATGTCATCCATTGACTAACCTCACCTGCACGTGTCACCCTCCCGCCTCCTTTAGAGTGTCAGAGGCTTTTAGGAACTTCTTCTGTAGCCAGCAAGGCTTTCCTGAAGGCCTCTGCAACCAGTAACAGAGCCCCAGATCAACCCAGAGCTTTGTTATCAGCTACAGAGGCCTTCAAGAAAGCCTTGCCTGCCTTGCCAGCTGCAGAAGAAATGGGCCAGCAAGGCAGGTGTTGGGGTGTGTGAGGGCTGGCTACAACTGTCCAAAGGTAAGTAGTAGGGCAGCTCCATGCCCCCCCCATCCCCACCTTAGCTTAATTTTTACCTGTGCACTCTGGAGTGGTTGGGATCTTAAGTAGGGCTTATTTTGGGGGTAGGGCTTATATTGGGTGCATGTGTAAAAGTCAAGCTAGGGCTTATTTTCAGGGTAGGTTGTATTTTTGGGAAAACAGGGTAGTTTGGAGGTGGTTGAGCAGAATATATCTCTATCTCTATCTCTATCTATCTATCTATCTATCTATCTATCTATCTATCTATCTATCTATAAACCCTTTGTCTATCATCAAAAGTGACTGTCTCCAAATTCTCTGGTTTCAAATCCTTTAAAAGAGAAATCATATTGATGGATTTTGGGAAATGTAGGCAGCCAGGAATTTCAGAAGAATGGAAAATGGAAAAAAACAAATCAACAGGATTGGAACAGTCTGCTAAATTTTCAAGCATCCTGAGAATAAAGGTAGAAAAACAGAAGCCTCTATTGGGTTTTTGGTTTTGAGGTGAGGAGGAAACATTTTTTGAAATGGCAAGTCACCTTGAACCACAAAAGGGATGGCAAATAAATTTGATAAATAAAATAAAAGGTGCATTTTGAAACAAGATTCCTAAATTCTAACATCCTAATAGTTTATTGCTATGTTTTATTCTAGAGGTTTTTTTTTAAAGTGGCCCTGAATAAATACTTGATACAGATGCAGGATTTTTGAAAATTGTTATCCTTCTCTCCGGCTTTAAATGTCTTGGGAAATATACTTTGAAAATTTAACAAAAGATTTGCCTCCCTTTCCTATGCACACTTCCCAAAATGCATGCAGTGCTAGAACTCCCAGGGAGAATAAGAGATTATGAAACTCCTTTTAATCTATGCAGTTTTTAGAGAAGCAATCACAAAGCCTGTAATCTCAATGAGGACTGTTAAACTAAGTATCTCGCTGCTTGTCACAGGCTTGGCTGTTGGGGGAATTCAATGTTTCCATTTGCTCAGCGAGAGCATTTTCTGGGCTTGGTCCCAGACACCTCTGGAAGGCTGACTAAGGGGGCAACAGTCCCAATAAGAAACTAATGGGCTCTGGAGACTCTTTGAAAGCCAGAAAGAGGCTCATTTCTGGCCTTCCTAAACTTACAGGAGGCCCATTTTTTGCCTTCCCCAAGCCTCTGTGCATGTCCTGCACTTACCTGCATCCAAAACAGGCCATGTGGGGACTCCTGGGAGGGGAGGAGCGGGCCAGCCAGAAGTGGGATTTTGGTGTTTTCTGAACTGCACAGAATCTTAGCTAGGGGCTCTCCCGAACCCCCAGCAGCCCAGCCCTGGATTCAATTGAACTACTAACGCCTTCCTGTCTCCAATAGAAGAGAATATTGGTGGTTCAGGATTGAACTGTTCACCAAGTGAGATTTATTTGGAGGTATTTGATCTAAAGGCTGCTTTCTCCAACTCGGTGCCCTCCAAAATTCAGCCTCTAGTCCATATATCAAATGAAATAGATTTATTACGGTTATGGTATTTCAAATATGTCTGTTGGCTCCAAAAGGATAGAACTGGGCAAAGTCCCAGATCTGAAATTTGATTCAAAACACAACTCAACTGAAGGGGTTCCACACCAGATAAATCAGAATGTTGACTCTAAACCTAAATTGTATTTCCAGTTTAACAGAGTTGGAAGGGATCGTGAAGGTCATCTAGTCAACCAGCCCCCTGCCCAGGTTGGAGACCACACACCATTTCTGACAAATGGCAGTCTAATCTCTTCTTGAAAGCCTCCAGTGATGAAACTCCCACAGCTTCTAAAAGCAACTTCTGTTCCATTGGTTGATTGTTCTCACTGTCAGAAAATTCCTCCTTGTTTCCAGGTTGAATCTCTCCTTGTTCAGTTTCCATCTGTTATTCGTTGTCTGGCCTACAGGTGCTGTAGAAAATAGCTTGACCTCCTCCTCTCTGTGGCAGCCCCTCAAATATTGGAAGACTGCTAACCTGTCTCCCCTGGTCCTTCTCTTCACTAGACTAGCCATGACCAGTTCCTGAAACCCTTCATCGTGTCCTTTAGCCTCCAGTCCCCTAATCATCTTGGTCGCTCTTCTCTGCCCTCTTTCTAGAGGCTCAATATCTTTTTATAGTTTGGTGACCAAAACTGGATGAGGTGCTCTAGGTGTGGCCTTACTAAGGCTTTATAGGGATGCATTGAAATTTTTGTGCACATGCAAACAATCCCCTTCTCCAAACTGAGAAGGAAATTCTTCCAAACGTCGCTCAGAAAAGACTAAAAAGAACCCAGCTGAAGTGTCTCGGTTCATCGTCCTCTTGAAAAGACTAAATTGTGCAGACTCATCACATTCTGAGGTCAGCCTCAGCTTCAAAATTAAACAGAAATGATCCCAACTGGTTATGAAATCTGGGTTTCCCCCTTTTTTTATTCAGTGCGTTGACAGAAAAGGTATATATGCATAGAATATAGCTGCAATCCTCCTATGATTCATTGATGGGAACACATCACCCCAGAGAGAAAGTAATAATTTGGTAACAAAAAACGCCCATCTAACTGTATTTATACTTATTTAAATGTTTTTTTTTCCTTGCAAGCTGTGTCTAGTTTATGAATTAAAAGTGAAAGGCAAGCTTCACTGTCCCAAATTAAGAAAGAATGGTAGAGGGATTTTTTTTTCCTTTCCCAGTTCCTCTTACTTTTCATAATGTTCAGTTTTCTTTTTTCTGCTTCAAAATCATCTTGGCTTATCAGAGATAAGGTAGGAATGCAATGACATTGCAATGCTTTCTAAGAACCAGTCAAATGTAGATCCATGTTAATGCCATTGAAAACCAATGAGGTTCCATAGAAGGGATTAGGAATGGACACATTAATCAACAGAGATTAAAAACTGATACAGCAGATAATTCAAGCATTATATATTGCAAAACATTAAAAAAAATAAATTTCCAGGAATTCTTGGGTTGCCCACATTACAAACATTTGGTTGCCAGGAGATAAACATTACATAGTAGTTAAATCCTAGCTAAGAAGCAAGACTGGAAAAGACATTGAGCTAAATCCTTGGAGAATTGAACCTCAACCTCTTTGGGTACTCTTGACATGTATTTCATGTGGGAAATTCTGCAATTGTTCTCCTGAACTTTGATTAAGAGGTTTATTGGGATGCAGCTTTCCTTAATGCAGGTAGTCCTCGACTTACACTGATGAATGAAAAAAGAATAAGTAAGGGTGTTCATCCTTTTTTTTTTAATAGAAGAAATGGTAACCCTGAACATGAAGTCGATGGCTTGGATGGATCTACCTTCTCAGGGACTCACACAAGCCAACTGTGATGTTGCCATGGTAAAAGAAAATACACACTAAGCAAAAAATTATACATATTGCAAGCTGACCAATCAATGGTTGGATCTGGGAAGGTTGCAGATTTTTTTTCTACTAATGGGTAAGAACAAACCCAGCCTTATCCCACCTCCTCCCCATTTTTTTCTCCAGCTGCTTTGGCTCCCCCCCCTCCATTAGTCATTTTAGCAACAGCCACTGAGGGGGGAGGAGGTTTAAAAAGAAAGACACTTTCTCTCTATTTCCTCCACCCTCTATTTCCCATTCTCCATTTCTTGCATACTTGCTTTGTGAGGAAAACAAGAGACTGGTTTGGGGAAAATCTCACACAGAGATTAAGTTACAAGGGACAGCTGAGTGTATAAAATTCACTCCCCACAGAGGGTCATTAAGAATATTTCTGGCAGATTTCCCTTTTTCCCCCTCTCTTTTTCTCTCCTCCATCCCCCCTGCCCTGCATTTAGCCCCTCCGCCATAAGGCCTTTGGTTAAGAGACAAAATTAACAGATGAGAATGGAGCTGCTGGCTTTGAAATGTACCCATCCCTTGATGCTGCCCCAAACTCATTTTAAGATTCTTGTTTAACTTTTCTCAAAGACTGGAAGACACAACTTTCACCATGCAGGAAACAAAGCAAATTCAAAGCAGGTGAATTTGGGTGGCTGCAAGAGAAGCTTAAGGCAAATACTTGCAGTCCAAAAATCTAGTCTGAGTTTAGTTACCAGAAACAAACATTCATTCTTTCAAGTTTTTGGGCTCTTGCTGAAGCCTGTCATCAGGGAACTTCTCTCTGACTGGAATATGAGAGAGAAGCTTCCTGATGATTGGCTCCAGCAAGAGCCCCAAAGTTTAGAAAAACAAACTTTTGGTCCCCGTGACCGACTGGATCTTGTAATATCATCCTGGACCCATATTTCCTTCATTCTTCCAGTCCAGCTCTCTGGCTCTCATTCTTGCTGAAGCCAATGGTGGATCTAGACACAACCCAAAGAAATCAGGGAGAGTTCCTGGAACGACTTGGGTAATGCATTACTTCATGCTATTCCAACCTGGTTTTTTTTTTCAAACATGGGGGCTTGGAATACTGCAATGGATTTTTATTTACTCAGAAATTGGGGGGAGGTGAATCATTATTAGCAATACTACAGGTCCTCCACCTCCAAGATCTGTTTCTATGAGTCCTTTATTTATTGGTTGCCATGCTAAGCTGTTGTTGCAGGCAGCAAATCCATTTATGCACTCGGCATCATTTAGCACAATCTTCAACATGCCAGAAGAAGTACAGAAAAAAATGGTAAAGTCTTCTCCTTATTTCTTTATTTTACTAATTTATATCTCACCTTTATTATTTTTTATAAATAACTCAAGGTGGTGAACATACTGCAGCTAAAACTTCTTCTTCTTCCTATTTTCTTTACAACAATAACTCTTGGGTTGGGCTGAGAGAGGGACTGGCCCAAAATCACCCAGCCAGCTCTCATGACTAAGGCAGGACTAGAATTTACAATCTCCTGGTGATTGTCCAAAGACACCCAGCCAGCTCTCATGTCTAAGGCAGGACTAGAATTTACAATCTCCTGGTGGTTGTCCAAAGACACCCAGCCAGCTCTCATGTCTAAGGCAGGACTAGAATTTACAATCTCCTGGTGATTGTCCAAAGACACCCAGCCAGCTCTCATGTCTAAGGCAGGACTAGAACTTACAATCTCCTGGTGATTGTCCAAAGACACCCAGCCAGCTCTCATGTCTAAGGTAGGACTAGAACTTACAATCTCCTGGTGATTGTCCAAAACACCAGCCAGCTCTCATGTCTAAGGCAGGACTAGAATTTACAATCTCCTGGTGATTGTCCAAAGACACCCAGCCAGCTCTCATGTCTAAGGCAGGACTAGAACTTACAATCTCCTGGTGATTGTCCAAAGACACCCAGCCAGCTCTCATGTCTAAGGCAGGACTAGAATTTACAATCTCCTGGTGATTGTCCAAGACACCCAGCCAGCTCTCATGTCTAAGGCAGGACTAGAATTTACAATCTCCTGGTGATTGTCCAAAGACACCCAGCCAGCTCTCATGTCTAAGGCAGAACTAGAATTCACTGCCTCCTGGTGATTGTCCAAAGACACCCAGCCAGCTCTCATGTCTAAGGCAGGACTAGAATTTACAATCTCCTGGTGATTGTCCAAAGATACCCAGCCAGCTCTCATGTCTAAGGCAGGACTAGAACTTACAATCTCCTGGTGATTGTCCAAAGACACCCAGCCAGCTCTCATGTCTAAGGCAGGACTAGAACTTACAATCTCCTGGTGATTGTCCAAAGACACCCAGCCAGCTCTCATGTCTAAGGCAGGACTAGAATTTACAATCTCCTGGTGATTGTCCAAAGACACCCAGCCAGCTCTCATGTCTAAGGCAGGACTAGAACTTACAATCTCCTGGTGATTGTCCAAAGACACCCAGCCAGCTCTCATGTCTAAGGCAGGACTAGAATTTACAATCTCCTGGTGATTGTCCAAAGACACCCAGCCAGCTCTCATGTCTAAGGCAGGACTAGAATTTACAATCTCCTGGTGATTGTCCAAAGACACCCAGCCAGCTCTCATGTCTAAGGCAGAACTAGAATTCACTGCCTCCTGGTGATTGTCCAAAGACACCCAGCCAGCTCTCATGTCTAAGGCAGGACTAGAATTTACAATCTCCTGGTGATTGTCCAAAGACACCCAGCCAGCTCTCATGTCTAAGGCAGGACTAGAATTTACAATCTCCTGGTGATTGTCCAAAGACACTCAGCCAGCTCTCATGTCTAAGGCAGAACTAGAGTTCACTGCCTCCTGGTGATTGGGCCAAAGTCACTTAGCTGACTTTCAAACTTAAGGCAGGACTAGAATTTACAATCTCCTGGTGATTGTCCAAAGACACCCAGCCAGCTCTCATGTCTAAGGCAGGACTAGAATTTACAATCTCCTGGTGATTGTCCAAAGACACTCAGCCAGCTCTCATGTCTAAGGCAGAACTAGAGTTCACTGCCTCCTGGTGATTGGGCCAAAGTCACTTAGCTGACTTTCAAACTTAAGGCAAGACTAAAATTCACAATCTCCTGGTAATTGGTCCAAAGTCACCTGGAAGCTTTCATGCCTACGGTGGGACTACAACTCACAGTTTTCTGATTTTAGTCTGGTGCCTTCAGCAGTAGACCAATAGCATTCCCTTTTCTTCTCGTTACAGTTGAAACAGTACAACATCTTGATCTTATTTGTTTTGAATGTTTAAATTTATGACAGGAGAAAAGCATCTTGGATGCAAGTTATTTTTATTTTAGTTAACTTGCTGGCGAAAATAATGATTTGCATGCAATGATCCAGTTTGTTTTTTAGATTGAAGTCTTGCTGCAGGACAGGCAGCAATGAACAAGCACTCATCTCTTTGTAGTTTGGCAAATATTGAAGTTTAAAAAAGAAAGAAAGAAAGAAAGAAAAAGAAAGAAAGAAAGAAAGAAAGAAAGAGAAAGGGAACCATACTTCTTTCTTCCTGCTCACTTCGGCCCTGAAGCTACCTTTGGCCTTTGTCCAGTGGATCCTCCCATAAAGAATGTGTCCTGCACCGAACTTGCTCACAGTTATTGGTGCCAAAAGATCTCCTTTGCCATCTGGAACAGCCTTCCTTGGAGGTCAGGGCCTCACTGAATCTCTATTTTTACATTTCATTTGCAAACACAGCATCCTCTCGTTTTCAGCTCCTTCCGTGCCTGTTCAAAGCTCGCCTTTTGTTCTTACTCAAATGATACAATGCTTTAGGGCAGTGCTTCTCAACCTTGAAAGCTCAAAGAGGTGTGGACTTCAACTCCATGCTGGCTAAGGAATTCTGGGAGTTGAAGTCCACATCTCTTCAAGTTGCCAAGGATGAGGAACGCTGTTTTAAGGGAAATGTCTACACACTTTCAGAAAAAGATGAAGAATTCAACTAGGCGAGTATTTTACTTAATTTGGTCCTTTTTCATTTGATGATGAAGATGGAGGAGAAGAAGGAGGAGGAGGAAGAAGAAGAATGCTTTTCTCCTTTAAAATCAGTGAACAAGTGTAAAATGAAATCAAATCCCTAAAGGTCAGTTTGATCTAACGTTTCACAAAAATCCCAACATTTCTCAAATTCTTCTTTTACATGCTCCGTTTTCTATTTTCTGTTAGCATTTCATCTTTTTGCTATCTTTTGTCGGGTTGGCAACTGAAGGATGGCTTGCTAAAATCTCCACAGGAAAGGACTACACTGGAAGGTAAATTGAGGTAAGGATAATTTCTTCAACATGTTCAGGGCCACCGTTGTGACACATTCTGGATTGTTTTAACTGTCAGGAAGCATAGGCCATCAAAAATAAAGAATTTCTAGACAGAGAGAAAATAAATGGAAAGGAAATGACCATTCCCAGCCAAAATTTCTTGTCTGGTGTAGAATGCAGACGTAGAGTTTTGTCTTCTCTGATGTTGGCTTTCTTATCAGGAAAAGGATCCCTTTGTTTCCCAATTTGCTGAATGTGCAAATTGTGTGTGTGTGTGTGTGATGTGTGAGTGAGTGCATGTTGCATGCTTGTGTTTTCCTTAGCTTGGCTGTTGATGTTTTTCTGGTTGCTAAGCTTGTCTCATGCTTGGCTCATGCTGGATGAGATCACACGATGCCACTTAAAGATTTCACTGATAATTCAGGATTATTCATTAAGAAAATGACAAACAAGCAGGTGTACTAATGAACTTCCCAAGAAAGAACAATAGCACCATGAAAGGACATCTCTGCGGAGGGAACCTTGTTGCTGTTGTTTTAAGTATAAACAGACGAATCAACACTGTAATTTAAATATGACAGAACCTAAAACCGCTTATTGGCAGTTTTCAAAAAGCTACAAAAAGGTGCACATTTTTTAATGGCTCTTCCAAGGTGGAGTCCAGGCAACCACACTAGAAGCAAATTAACAAACAAAACTATCTAAACCCAAAAATGCTTTTTCAAAAGGCAACTGGGTTTTGTTTTTTGAAGATGTTTTGCTTCTCATCCAAGAAACTTCTCCGGTTCAGAACTGAAGAATTTCAGTTCTTCTTCTGAATGAGAAGTGAAACGTCTTCAAGCAGAAACAAAGAAAGGCCAGCTGCCTTTTGAAAAAGCACTCCATAGACAAGTATGTCTAAACTGTACATTCCGATTCTTAGAAATAATCCCAATTGAAAAACAGGAGGGTGCTGGGTCAATCACTATATGCCATTCTGTGCTCCAGCTGAGCTTCCTTTGATTCCACACAAAAATATACCGTGGTTTCATAAAACAACATATTGGAGAGACTCTGACGACTTTCAAGAAAATAGCTTTGGATAATAACTGTATTGAGGGGTCCTTGGTACTCTCTGAGCTTGATTGTTTTCTTGCAGCCACTTCATTATCCAAACTGATGATATTACTAGTTTGGGTAATGAAACACCTGCAAGAAAACTACCAAGCTCAAAATCAAAGAATGGATTGAAGGAATTATAGAGAATGGGCTGGAGTTGAAACCGGAACTGTTTTTGTTGGGAATGATCAAAGGGGAGCTTGCCCCCCAAGGTGAGATATTTGTCTATACATTTACTAACGGTGGCACGGATTTCACTAGCACAATTTTGGAAGAACCCGGAGGTACCTCCGATACAGTTATGTATGTAGGTTTGAATGTCATTGGTTTAGTTTGAATTGTCCTTGTAAAATGTCAAATAGGATTGGTTTAAAAAGTGCGGGAAAACCCTGCACTCTGATTGGCTGGCAACTACGGCTGCTGGCTATAAGTAGCAGCCGTAGCCCAGCCAAGTTGGGTCCATTCGAGCTGTAGTCACTAATAAACTCTTCACTGAAGCTCTTCGCATCTGACTCTTCATGCAAACTTAACACTGGCGACAAGGATGGGATTCCCCTGAAGAGAAGACGACGCGGAAGACAAACAGAAGAGCGAGATGGCTGCGCTGAACACCCCCCCAGCCCCGTTCGATCCAGCGGCAGAAGACTGGGAATCATATGTGGATCGCTTCCAAATGTTTTTGGAAGGAAACAACCTCGCCGACATCTCCGAGAAGCGGAAGAGGGCAGTCTTCCTTACGCACTGTGGTCCGGCAGTCTTCAAGATGGTGAAGGCATTGGCAGGAGCTGCAGACGTGAAGGTAATGGAATGGCCTGATTTAGAAAAGCTTTTAAGAGCCCATTACGCCCCACAAGTATCGTGCCTCATTAAGAGACACGAGTTTTACCGTCGGGATCAAGGGGAAGCGAAAACATTAACGACTTCATGGCAAGCTTAAGAGACATTGGGGGTGCATGCAAGTTTAACAGCTTGGAGGAGGCCATGCGCGATCGGTTTGTTCTAGGCCTCAAAGACAAGGTGCTTCAGAGCAAATTATTATTAAAACCTAAGATCACGTTAAAGGAGGCCATAGAAGAGGCCTCCTTAGCAGAAGCCACTAAGTCCTCAGCGGCAGCCATGAAGAAAATTAACAAGGCCTCAAGCCATCCTGATGTGGAAAAGTCCACAACAACTCATTGGTTTAAAAAGTGCGGGAAAACCCTGCACTCTGATTGGCTGGCAACTACGGCTGCTGGCTATAAGAAGCAGCCGTAGCCCAGCCAAGTTGGGTCCATTCGAGCTGTAGTCACTAATAAACTCTTCACTGAAGCTCTTTGTGTCTGATTCTTCATGCAAACTTAACAGATACATATAGTTATCCAAAAAACTTATGAATGTGCTCAGATGGAGAGGCTCACAGTAAAAATTAATGGAAAAGAGGACATTATTACTTGATATGGGACAAAATGGTACAATTAGGCAGATGAAAAGGGGAAATCTAAATAAAACAAAGGAACTTAGGAGACAGATTATAACTGGTTATAAATGAGAAATCTAATAAGAGTACTAAGTTTTCTACTCCTACATTATTTTTACTTTTTGTTTATTATATTTCTGTGTTTACTAAATATGCAATATGAAGGTAATATTTACTCAAATAGTTATATACTAAAGACAAGAATGGTAGTTTATTTGTTGTTTATTATGTTTCTGTGTATACCAAATATGCAATATGAAGGTAATATTCACTCAATTAGTTATATCTTAAAATATCTTGTATTTTTTCTCATTCGGTATACAATATATGAGTGTTGATGATGCGTCAGATTTTGGTTAATAATGATTATCAGGACTTATCCAATTCAATATAAAATGTAAATAATGATGTTTTTAGCAGTTTTAAAGTTTGTATGTCTTTCTTAATTTATGTAAATAAAGTTGTTTTTATTTTTTTTAAAAGAAAACTACCAAGCTCAGAGAGAACCAAGGACCCTCCCAGTCATCATCATCATCTTCCTCTTTTCCATAAAGCCCACTCCCTTCTATCACTTCATATTATTTAGTTTGGATAATGGAATGTCTGCAAGAAATCCACCAAGCTCAGAGAGCCCCAAGGACCCCCCCATCTCCTCCCTTCTATCACTGATGATGTTACCTAGTTTGAGTAATGAAACATCTGCAAGAAATCAATAAGGCTCAAGAGCACCAAGGACCCCTCATTTCAACCCTAAGCTACAAATATCCTCCTCTATTGATAGGCCTATTACTTATACACACACCAAGCCTAATTGGCTCAACTGATTTAGCAAATCTTTGCCATGACATCTGTTCTTGACCTTTATTGCTCTGTTCCCATCATCTACATGAAACCACTAGAGGGACTTTGTCCTCAACATCGAGTTCAATGTTTCCCAATCTTGTCCATTTCCAGACCTTTGCACTTCAACTTTCAGAAATTCCCAATCACCATGGGCATTGCTGAGAAGTCTGGGAGTTGAAGTCCACATATCTGGAATTTCCTCGCTTAGAGAACTCTGCTCAGGCCAGTCTGGGAGAAAATAGGAAACAAGCAAACAGGATGTTGAAAGCCTGTTTAGAACAGAAAAGTAGTTACACTCCATATGTCTGGAATGAGAACTGGACCTACAGCATATGTGAGTCTGCTTCTTTGCCAAGACTTGCAAGGCCCAGTTCTTGCCTAAGAGGAAACTAATTTGATGGGAAACACCCAGGTAATCAAAGTGTTCTTGTAAGTATTAGCCTCAAAACTCAACTTCCAAAGGCTGCCAAAGTCCAGCAGCCAAAGCAAATGAAAGCATTACAAGTGAAATCAGAAGAGATGTTTTTTGCATACACTAAAAGAAATCCATGCTGAGCTAAAAATATAGTCTTTCTTTCCCTTCATCTCCTGGAAGGTTTTGTTTAAAAACAAAACAAAAACAAAGCAGCAATGTAATAAGACTGGAAAATGGGTGGAGGGGATGAGGTGGTGAGTAGGGTGGGAAAATCTTGCAAATTTGAAATGAAAATGCAATTGAACCTCCTTCCAGATGTCAAGCCAGATGTAAAAACAATGGCTGCCCACCAAAATCATTGGAGAAATTACAGCAAATCTTCACTTGACCAGATTCTTGCTCCAGATTCTTCCTCCTCTACCAAAATGAACAAAGGACAGATTCCTTCCTTTGTGTTTAATGAAAAGAAGGACTAGGGGTGACTTAACAGCAGTTCCAGTATTTGAGGGGCTGCCATAAAGAAGAGGGGGGGTCAACCTATTTCCCAAAGCCCCCGAAGCAGGACAAGAAGCAATGGATGGAAACTAATCAAGGGGAGAACCAACCTGCAATTGACAGTGAGAACAATTAACCAACAGAACTGGTTGCCCTCAATATTTGTGGGTGCTCCATCACTGGAGATTTTAAAGAAGAGATTGGAATGCCATTTGTCCAGAATGGTATACAGTCTCCTGCTTGTACAGGGGATTGGGCTAGATGACCTTAAGATCCCTTCAAACTCTGTTATTCTGTTCTTAAATATTCCAATATTTAAGGGGCTGCCACAGAGAAGAGAAGGTCAACCTGTTCCCAAGCACCAGATGGCAGAACAAGAAGCAACGGATGGAAACTAATCACGAGGAGAACCAACCTAGAACTAAGGAGAAACTTCCTCACAGTGAGGACAATTAACCAGTGGAATGACTTGTCTCCAGAAACTGTGGGTGCTGCATCACTGGAGGTTCCTAAAGAAGAGATTCGACAACCAGTTGTCTGAAATGCTTCAGCAGACTTTGGAGTAGAAGACTTCCAGGGACACATTTTTCACCCCATCTCCACCTTCATCTCCACCTTCACCTTGACTGGCAAAGCTACTGAAGTCAGTTAGATCAGATAGATACTTAGTCTAACCTTTTCTAGACCCAACACTGAAGGAGAAAAGCCTATGTAAGCTGTGGTACTTCCTGTTTCATTGAAGAAATGATGAACCTACTAAGCAAAAAGCGTGCCCATAAGAAGCAATCTTTAAATGTTTCTTCAAGTGATCCACTGAAATAACATCTGAAGGGAAGAAGGGCAAAAGTGGTTCCGAAATTAAATTTCTCTGTGTTTTTAATGCTCTGATCCACAATGGTTAGCATTGCCAGCTTATTATTTCACAAGGTATCTTTGCCTGGCTTTGACTTTATTAGGTGTGGTTTGCTTTACATTTTAATCTCAATCTCATCCTCATTTTCCAAATTAATAATTGAACCAGAACACAATTATTTTTTGGTCTGCAATTGTCCAAATGCGGTGATGCAGTTCTTTGTTGGAAGAAAAATGCATATAAATTTGCAATTAATGGTATGAAAAATTCATGGAAATGGCCAATAAGGTAGAGAAAATGTTCACAAGAATATATGTATGCAGAGGGATGGCATAGAAAATGAATCTGTTAGAAGAAATATAAATATAAATGCACATGAGTTTTCCTGGAAACCTTTTGTTTTCACAGGCTTGATCACCAAGACCAGAGCTTCAGGTCATTCTGGAGCCCATCTTCAGGGAACTTCTCTCTAGCAGTGTGTGCTACAGAGAAGTTCTCTGAGGATGGGCTCCAGCATGAGTCCAAAAGCTCAGAAGACAAAACTTCTGATCCCAGTGACCAACCCAGATTGGAAATCATGGGTTTTCATGACCTATCGCTTGGTACCATTACATGGAACAGGCCCTGTAACCTCACGGATTAATAAACAGGGCTCTAAGAGTGAAGGCTTCTGGCTTCCTTTGAAATATGAACAAAGTGTATTTAATTAGGCACTGTATTTAATTAGGCACTAATCTGAAAGATGATGTCTCTCTTTCCTCTAAAGAGACACAACACTCCCAGGTTGTTACTTATCTTCAGTTTCCCCTTTTTTTTACGTTTCTAGGCATTAGTAAGTTTTGTTCCCACTGGGTGCTGACAGCCTCATGAACTGCCAAGGCAACCACAGAAGTTGTAGATCTTCCAGTTGAGGAAATACATTTGGAAACTCCAAAAGGTTAAGTAAACTTCAGTGATGAGAACTTCCAGGACCATCTTCTTACTCAACCCACATGAATTGACAAAAAAAATCTCTATTTTCTGCATTTATTTGTATACAGGATGAGACTAGGAGGTTGACCTCAAACCAATTTCTCAACAAAGGGTTAGCAGGCTGAGCTTCTTGAAGAGGGTTGGGTTAAGAAGAGGGTTGGGTTGACCAAAAGTAAAGGTATGAAAGGTTCTCTGCTCGAAGTCATAAAAATGTGAATGGCCTCGTCTTAGTTTGCATCCCAATTCCGCGAAGGGGAACGATCCAAGCTTCTCTTCCTAGATTGCCTAACCACATCTGTTAATTATCCGTACTCATAAATATCCTACAGCCAAACTCTTGAGGTTCACTATATTGCAAACACATTTATCAATTGTTCTTTTCTAAATTGCAGGGATCAGAAATGAGAAGAGGGCTGCAAAGCGTTCAAAAAAGATCACTTATTTCGTTAAGCCATCAGCAGCAACCGTCAAGGAAAGCTCAATCAAATTACAGGCAGAAAAGTGCTGGAGAGTGTTTGTATGTAGATACAAATACCAGGACTTACATGCTTAGCAGTTAATTAGAAAAATGCACATATCAACTTGAGGAAGGAAATAAATGAAGAGGCAGCACAATGAAAGTAGCACTTTCTTCTGTAGGAACTGCTGCTGTGCTCATCTCTGTTACAAAGCTGAAGAGCCAGCGCTGTCCAAAGACGTTTCCATGGTCATGTGGCCAGCACAACTAAATGCCGAAGGCACACAGAACGCTGTTAAATCCCCACCAAAGTGGTCCTTATTTTCCTACTTGCATTTTTACATGCTTTCGAACTGCTAGGTTGGCAGAAGCTGGGAACAGGAGCTCACTCCATTACTCGGTGCTAAGGATTTGAACCACCAAACTGCCGACCTTTCTGATCGACAAGCTCAGCATCTTAGCCACTGAGCCACAGTGTCCCTTGCTGCTTGACTACCAAACGTTAAATATCCCCCTTCTTTGTCCCCACCAAAACTGGGAGCCTTTGTGTAACCTCACTACAGGCTGACAGTCAAGTATGTGGATTGATTTTCTGTGCTGAAGCAGAATATATAATTATGATAGAGGATTTATAATGCTAAAATTAATTCCAAAAAAAGGAAGAGCTTTTATAAACCTCTTGTTGGGATGAAGATAGTCCAGATGAAGATGTTACAAATTCTGAGCAATTTAAGAAGTTTGCAAGTGTGTAAACTGAAAGGGTTGGGGAGTTATACTTGCAACTATGCTTCTGTGGGTCATTTAAGTTTCAGGTCTGAATGGGGATTCCATTAATCTTTAAATTTAATTGAGGAAGGAAGGAAGGGAGGGAGGGATGGAGGGTGGGAGGGAGGGAGAGGAGGAGGAGAAGGAAGGAAGTGAAGGAGGGAAGGAAGGAAGGAAGGAAGGAAGGAAGGAAGGAAGGAAGGAAGGAAGGAAGGAAGGAAGGAAGGGTCTTCTTTTTTTCTTATTATAAAGACCAGAGTAAGTTTTTATAGTTCACTTTTCTGGTTTCTTTTTTTTAAAACAAGTTTTATTCAATTTTTAATGGTTCAAATAAGGCTCTTTTCAGTAGACAGCATATTCCCGGGTCATCACTTTTACATGCAAATATGACAATAGTTCTATATTCATTTTTGACATTTAACTTCCTATTTTATCCCATTTTTACTTCCATTCCATTTTTGGCAAACAAAGGGCCAAACAAATTAATCCTAGTCTCAAATCTTAATCTCAATCTGTATAATCCCCCATTTCATTTCAAATTAGTTGTAAATATTTTTAAACATTTATATATCTTAAAAATAACAATATGTTTGCCCATCATATAGAAAATAAAGTTTGTCCATATCTATCCTTTAACTATCTTCACATTGTTAATACTCTTTTATCATTTACATATTTCTTTTATCCGTCAGATTTGCCCTTTCATCACATATTCTCTCCATAATTCTAAATCAATACAAGCTTTAACACAAAAAGAATAAAAAGAAAACCTAGACTTGCCCCCTTTACTACTTTGAAAGTGACACCTCAGTGGTTAACATATTAACATAGTGATAATCATTCCCTTTAAAGCAAAAGATAGAATAAAAGAAAAGAAAAGCTACATAACATTATATCTCTTTTCAATCGGGTTCTGCAACACATATCCCCCTAAAATTTGTTTATAGTTCCAAAATAATAGTAAAAATAACTAACCTTGGTTACTGACAAATCTGGTTTTTAAACATCTTCAAAAATCATTTCAGTTAATTCAATTTATCTAATCAACATTTACCTTTCTTTTATAAATAAAAGTAAAAGTGTAACCTTCATCTAATAAAATTGTCAGTAACCCCTCTATTGTTTTACATTTTTATGATTACAATATATTCTTATTACCCTCTTCTCCATGCAGAACCCCCTTCTTAATACATTAACCATTATCTCTATGTAAACGAGTTTCTTTCTTCATTATATAATTCCCATATTTCTCTATCTTCTGCTCTTGTTTCTTGTCCCTCTCCTCCTTTTATCCTGCTATATCCCTTCTCCATCCAATTTGAATCCCTCTCTTTTGCCTTTCTGCTCCCTTTTCTTCTGGACCTTTCTAGCATGCCTAATTTCATAAATGTTCTCCTTTTAATTACTTTCTTAGGTTTTTGTTTTTAACCACCCTTCCTTTCCCTTTTATTTGTATTAATCTTTGTGTTAATTGTCTCTTTAAATGGCTTTCCTTGTGCTGGCTCCTCCTTTCCAAGATTCCTTCTTCTTGTTCTTTGTTCGCCATTTCCATGCCCATGTCTTCTGCAACGAGCCAAATTAGTTCAGTCACTTCCTGTAGCAGTTCTTTCATACTTTTAAATTCCATTTTAATTCCTTGGATGGCCACCAAAGTTTTTATTTTCCTTATTTCTTCTTCTTTAAATTTTCTAAGATCTTAGCCCAAGTCCAGAGTCTATATCAATATCACCAACTAATCCAGCAGTCTGTCTTTTATTTTAATTCAAACTTTCACCTTCTATGGATCTTGCTTTTTGTTTCAGTGTCTCTTTAAAATTGTAACAACTCCAATTCACAAAGGAACAAGATATTTTCCTTCTTCTTTAAATTCCAATTTTTATCCACAAAGTGGCACTTTCTGTTACATGAAATCTTCTCCCTTTCCTTTTATTTTAATATTCAGGATTTTCGAGCCCCAAACTTAAGTTCTTATGCCGGCTTCTTCCTTTCCGGTTAAGCCCCTTATAGCTGTCAAAGATATTTTACTTATTATTTTTCCTTCACTTGACACTCGCCGCTTCTTCTTTTTTTAAAAACTCATCTTTATCTTAATCCTGGGGTGCCTTTGTTGATCTTACCATCCGATACTCCCGGTTCCTCTGCTGTCAACTTCTTTCTTTCCTCCTGCACCGATCTTAGTCCAGTTGAGACCTTCTCTTCGAGGTGGCCATATTGACCACCGCTTCTTGTCGTCTTCAGAGGGAAAAGACCAGACCCAAAAGGGGGGAGATGCGGCTCCCCTCACTCTGGCTGGCAGCTTTCCCTTTCTCCACCGCCCCTCCGAGGCAGCTTCAGCCCCGAGCCATAAGGATCAGAGCTCTCCAACGCAAGAGCCGAGCTGTGGTCGCAGACGATCACAAACCGCCGCCCATTTGGTTTCTGATACCAAAAATTTCTAGTCCAATTCTGTAAATAAAAAAATGTATAGAAATTTCTTGTGAGAAAGGATTTTAAAAAGTTGTATTTTCTATACAGCTTTTTGAGGTGGCTTACATCGCTGTCTTTCTGCCAAACTCTCTGTCTCTTGCTTCTATCATCATCTATTTTCTATCTATCATCTTATCTATCTATTATCTCTGTCTGTCTGTCTATCCATCCATCCAGCCATCCAGCCATCCAGCCATCCATCATCTGTCTGTCTCTTCTATCTTATCTATCTATCTATCTAGCTAGCTATCCAGCATCCATCCATCCATCCATCTATCTATTTACCATCTGCCTGTCTATCATCTTTGTTATCTATCCATCCCCTTCTTATCCTGTCCATCTGCCTATCTAGATCTTGCACACTTGTAACAATACCAAACTCTTTGATGAGATCAATATCTTTTCCAGCCTTCCTAGATTGCCCAGAGATAATTCAATATTTCATGAGGATATGGCTCATCCAAGAAGCACCAGCTACTAGCACCCATTTATTAAAGTAGCCCAGAGTGCTGAAATTGCTTTTTAAGCATTCAGAGAGACAAAATCGATTGTTTACATACTGAAACATACACAATTTTGTTTTGTTTTGTTTTGTTTTGAGGGAAGGGTCTATAATTGGCCTATAAGTGGCTAAATTTATGCTAATATCCATCCTGCCCACATCCTGAGGAAATGCTCAAAAGTGGCTTTTCAAGCCAACTTTATAGCAATCAATTACAGAATTTCAAATTTAGTCTCTGATGGTTTTGCAGAGGGAAAACAGATCCCTCTGCAGCACTCCCTGGAGTGATGGGAAAGGGGATTTCTGCCTGTTGTTCTACCCAAGGTGAATAATTCTTTATGAGCAATACTGAGGCGTACATTTTTTCATTCTCCAAACGATCACTGAAAAATCAGAGTGTCTCATTTTCTCACATACGTATATCTCCGCTCGGTCACTATGACAACAGTGTATATGTTTTCAGAGATGGAAAAGGACTCAGGGAGTGGGCATCAGTAGAAGCATCCAGCTGAAATTTTCCTTTTTTTCCTCTGGGGCTGATCAGTTAATATTAATTTAACAAGCCCTCCTGTGCTTAATCATCAGATCTGAAACATTCATCCATCCATCCATTCTCTCTCTGTCTCTCTCTCTCTGTCTCTCTCTGTCTCTCTGCCTCTCTGCCTCTGTCTCTCTCTCTGTCTCTCTCTCTCTCTCTCCGCTCTCTCTGTCTCTCCCTCCCTCCCCCTCTCTCCACTTTTCCCACTATCACTGCATTGTTTCCATTTTAATCTGGGGAGTCCATTTTTTCACATTTGAAAATAAACTTTGTCATGTTTTCATTTTAGGGGAAGGAGCTGGGGGATTCGGAGGCAGATTAGAACAAAAGGCAGATGCAAAGAAACATCAACTAGGATGGAGGTCCTTCTTGACAGCTCGCAGAACCCCAAGAAAGATGGTGTGTGGAGAAAAAGAAAAGAAAGGATAACAAGGAATAGCCTGATTTTAAAGCTACTCAGCAGATGCAACTTCAGGAAAGAAAGATTTCCTCTTTGGCAAAGTGGTTTAAATTCAGAGACTTCAGGACAGGTTTTGGCCTTTAACTAAGCTAAGGTTCTAGTGCCAACTGAGCAATCTGATAATTATATTGCTTGGGGAGAGAACAGAATCAATCAGCTGGCAGCACATTCATCAAGGATACCTATAATTGGAGGGTGAATTTATGGCCGTGCCCTGCCTAAAATGGCAAAAGAGGAGCTCACTTCTAAACAAACATGCGAAAAAAGCCATTAACCCCCCTCCACTTCTCATCTCATTCTTCCCACTCCTCTGTGCTATTTCCAATCTTTTTCCCATCGATCTGCTAGAATGATACTTCTTTGCCAAGTAACATTGTGAGTACAATTGCCTTTTATGGGCATCTGAGCGAGCCTGGGGGGGGCAAGAGGTGGGGGCAAGATGCTCGAACCAAAAAATATCCATATATTTGTTTTGTTTTCATTTCATGAAATCTATCTTGTGCACACATCATTTCCCTGGCAGGAACTGTAATTTCAGCAGGGTGGTATTTGGTCCAGAGAAGGACCAGCAGGGAAGGCTTTTTAGGAGGATGTCAGAGGTTTTGTGGATTTAAAGAGAGAAAAAAACCAGAATGAACTGAAAGCACCTCTTTTCATAATTTGTCCCACCTTAGCCATTAAGTCCTCGGGCCAGTTAGTCTCTCTCACCTCAACCCACCGTCAACATTCCAAGTAATGTACCCATTGAAAGCAGAACTTTTTGAGACAGGTAGATTCCTCAAAGAACAACTTTATTGGATACATCATATTGGCACAACTGGTGAAAACTGACTCTGAAAGTTCCCACGGTTTTCACCTAATTAAAAAGTGAAAGCTCCCTCCCCCGCCAGTCATCAGTCACATTGTCCAATAGAGGTGCAGGCCAGTTGATCGGTTATTCTACTCCTCTTCTTCCCCATCACCTGTTGAAATTTCTTTGGTTCCCAGATGAAAGCTCTTTGTTTTGACTACAAAACCCCTGATAATTAGTTTTCCCCCTCCCTGTCTTGTGGCAACCCAGAAGCCATAAAGATGGCCTCAGCCAGGTTCGCTTCAGGATTGACACCCACCTCACATGGTTTTGTTGAGGGGAAATTAGAAAGAGGAGGGGGTATTTGTTATGTATGCAGGTTTAAAGTCATTGGTTTAGTTTGAACTGTTCTTGTAAAATGTAAGAAATGATTGGTTTAAAAAGTGCGTGAAAACCCTGCACTCTGATTGGCTGGCAACTGCGGCTGCTGGCTATAAGTAGCAGCCACAGCCCAGCCGAAGTGGGTTCGTTCTGAGCTGTAGTCACTAATAAACAAAGAGCTTGAAGCACTCCGCGTCCGTCTCTTCATGAAAACTTAACAGTATTAAGTATATTCACCACTCTGAGTAACTTAGAAGAATAACAAGGGTGGGATAAAATAAATAAATAAAAATAAGTTATAAGAGCCTTCTGGGTTTACTATTTTTATGTCAAAATCACATTGATTGTAAATATCAGGGTAGGGACAACCAGGAAAGACCCCCAAAAGGAATAAAGAGCATAAAAGTAATAGAAAAATAAATTCATTTAGGCACAGACTCTGACCTATTATATAACTGTGTATAGTACAGATTAAGGCTTGCTGGTACAGTAGTATGTATTATCCATTGCAATGTTATGATCCTTTGATCAAAGTTCAAGAAGAAGCCAATCTGGAGATTTGGGTTTTAAAGAACCTTTAAATCCCAGCTTGCAAATTGTCTATCTTTCCCATAAAGTTAAGTTCTGAGTGAACACAAAGAAGTGGAATTCAAGGCACAGATAAGCTAAGGGGTGGATTTACACTAGACTTTGATTAACAAAACACAGTTCCTATGATCAAATAGTATGATGGCTTCGTTCCAACCTCCCAAAGTATTTTTTTTCATTTAACTAAATACAAAAAACAAAGAAAAAGAAATTAAGAAAGTATTAAGAAAGAAAGCTGAAAAAGAGAACAAAAACATACAGGGCAAATATTTCCAGACATATATAAAGTTGTGCAGTAAACATTTTAATAAATGGGAGCCATAACTCATCATAGTCATCCATAATTAATCTATATTGATCAATTCTGCAGACCACTAAACAGTTGGAGCCATATGTTTGTCTTCCCAATGCTGAACAATAATTTTTTTAGCTGTAAATAAGGTACAGAATATCCACTTTCTTTGTCCAGATGTTAACTCCCATGTGACACACTGGGAAAGAAGTTATCACATACATTAACTCAACTTTGAGACTCAATATTTGCAGATAATGGCTGTGTTTCCATAACACCAAACCACAAATCACCCAACCTCATTTTAGCCTGCCCTATTGTCGTGCAAAAGTGGCATATTTTTAACAGTAGAAATCTCTGCCTTCAGCAGTCTTACTAACGATCTGATGAGAAATTGACTGATGCCCTGATGCCTGACAGCAGAAGACATAAGAAATTAAGCCCTGTGGAATGCAGCATCTTTCTCTGCAGGAGTTTAAAAACATGCTTGTTTGCTGACCTAACTGGATTTGTGGTCTGTCTCAGGAAGATTGCCCAGTTCTGCTTAAATTCCAGACGAAGAGCAATGCCAACAAATCATAAGAACCTTTATGTGGTCACATGAATGTATCTGAGCTGCCCCAACTGTCTCTCCTGTATCAGTGCATTTCCATAACAACCAGTTATCTCCTAAATGTGCAGGAGGACAACAGCAGATTAGACAGAGACAACTATGGTGGACTCCTATAGAAGGAGAAGCATTCCAACCCTTACAGGATATTTTTTTGTAAAGTATGAAAGTTCTTAAGAATTGACCTCCAAAATCTCATAGAACCAAGAGGGAGGACAGGTCATTTATAATCTGGGATTTAGAATCATCATCTGGCCAAGAACAAATCCCAGTACAAAAAGAAGATCATGAAACTCCAATTAGACTTTTCTACATTTCCTCTCTAAAGGAAAAAGTCTTTCCACATTCTGGCATGAAACATGTAACTCAGTTTGTTCCGGGGGAAGTTTCAGGTGTTCTTCGATTCTCAAAAGTCCTGTGCTTGCGGTTGTATCAGTGGAACCATACATAACGGCATTAAGAGTTGTATCAGTGGAACCAAAAAGGCATTAAGAGTTGTAAATCTAATCTTACAAGCTCTCCTCTGGTAATCACTGAATGCTAACTAGGCATCAAAACCTTTGCTAGACTCAAATGGGCCTTGGGTGGCTCAGGTGTTAATTTGCTGCCTTAAGTTCCAGCTGCCTACCTGCTGTAGCTCGATCCCACCAGGCTCAAGGTTGACTCAGCCTTCCATCCTCTCGGGGTAGTAAATTGAGGACCCAAGATTGTTGGGGGCAATTAGCTGACCTTGTAAAAATGCCGCTTAGTAATAAGTAAGTAATAGCCTCCCTGAGCTTCGGAGAAGGCGGCTATAAAGTAATTAAAAAAAAAAAATTATAAGCTCATCTGTCCTAGAATCACTTATATTGACATTAATACAAATTGAGTGAGTCCAGAAGTATTTCACGATGAAGATACTACCTCCTCTGCTCACAACAGAATACCCTACACCACCAGGCTTGAAATTTATGGCTTGGACAACCTAGAACTTCATGGCCTATGGTTAGACTTAAGCATAGTACACAAAATTATCTGCTACAATGTCCTACCTGTCAATGATTACTTCAGCTTCAACCAAACAATACAAGAGCACACAACAGATGCAAACTCAATGTAACACTCCAAACTTGATTGCAGAAAGTGCGACTTCATCAACAGAGTGGTCAATGCCTGGAATGCACTACCTGACTCTATTGTTACATCCTCAAACCCATGCTTCTTTAACCTTAAACTATCCACTATTGACCTCACCCCATTCCCTAAGAGGTCCCTGTAGGCGTGATGTGCATAAATGCACCTCGGGCTACTGTCCCTGCGGTATTGTCACCATGTTATTCATACCTATTTCCTGTATTCTTACTCATGTTTTTATACTTATACCCTATTATCCTTGTAAGCGCTTGACAAAAACACATAATATACAATAATAATCTAGAAAGCTCAATAGACCAAGGTCTGAATAGAACTAGGACTAGAAACTGAGATACAATCATGAAAAAGACACCTATATTTGTTTATGGGTCATCATCTCAATATATTTATTTATTTATTTATTTATTTATTTATTTATTTATTTATTTATTTTGTCAAGCGATTATAAGATAACAGGTATAAGTATAAACATAGTTATGAATACATGAAATGGATACATATAAGAAAAAAACAATAGGCAGGGATGGTAGGCACGTTGGTGCGCTTTGCACGCCCCTACAGACCTCTTAGGAAGGGGTGGGTCAATAGTAGACAGTCTAAGGTTACAGTTTTGGGGTTTGTAGAAGAAACCAAGCAGGCAGAGTCGAGGGTCCAGACATTGCCACTCTGTTGCTGAAGTCGATTTCCTGCAATCAAGTTTGGTGTGGTTTACCTTGATTTGTATCTATTATTTGCTCTTGTATTGTTATGGTTGAAGCTGAAGTATTCATTGACAGGTAGGACATTGCAATATATAATTTTATGTACTATACTGAGATTGGACTGAAGGCAACGTAGTTCTAGGTTGTCTAGGTCTAAAATTTCATGTCTGGTGGCATAAGGTATTCTGCAATGAGTAGAGGAGTGGAGAATTCTTCTTGTGAAATATTTCTGGACTTTCTCAACTGTATTAATATCAGATATGTAATGCGGGTTCCAGACTGATGAGCTGTATTCAAGTAGTGGTCTAGCAAATGTTTTGTATGCTCTAGTTAGTAGTGTGATATTACCGGAGAAAAAGCTACACAGGATTAGGTTAACAACTCTTAATGCCTTAATGCCTTTTTGGCTATGTAGTTACAGATATCTGTGCAACTAAAAGCGATCTGTTAGCGATCTAAAAGCGATCTCTGTTAGCGATCAGGGATTCCCAATTCATCCTGTGTGTGTGTTTCACATTCCCCATTTATAGGATTTTTGCACCACTCAAGCTAATTATTGGCTTACATTCCATACTAAGATATTTGCACAAAAAGTCAAAATTATGGTTTCTGCTAAAGGTCATTGCTGTTTGTTTCAAAAATCAGATTTTTTTTGTCTGTGTGTATTTTATTTCTTTTACTGTAAACTATGCTGAACACACTGAGTGGAAAGGCAGGGCTGATGACCTCCAGTGAGAAGATTTATATTTTGATTACTGTAAAGGTTTAGTCCTTTAACCAGGCTAAAGGCATAAATTACTGAGTAATTCTATGCTCTTGGGATTTTTCAAAGTCAAGGGTTCAGTTAAAGAAATAAGTGTAAGGATAGTCATTGGACACTTCCTTCAGCACTGTCATAACTTTGAACAATCCATATTTATTTATTCCTTTAGCATATGATGATGTTACAATTAACCAGGAGACCACAATGCTAGCACATAGTAGTTATTTGGCTGCCAAAAAGTGCTTGTCCATTTAGTTCATGCTCACACACTATCCAGAGGGCACCACAGGGGACCAACTAGGTAGCTCTGGACCAGAAAGACAACAGCATTCTACAGTGATATATGGTGTCATCCGGGGCCTTCTCTCACGATCTATGTCACATTGCAGTTACCATCCAAATATGATTATTTAATTATCCTAATATGATTATTTAGGATTTTATTAGGTCATAAGTTGAGGATTTCCTGTAGATAATTTTATTCTCCAATAAAGAGAAACTTTATTTATATGGTTGCTAGGATTCAAAAATGAGCTGATGGCGCATAACCAATTGGAAAACCATCCAAATATGATTATTTAATTATCCTAATATGATTATTTAGAATTTTATTAGAAGAGCCATGGTAGCACAGTGGTTAGAATGCAGTATTGCAGGCAAACTCTGCCCACAGCCTGGAGTTCAGTCCTGATGGGCTTGAGGTTGATTCAGCCTTCCATCCTTCCAATTTCAACAAAATGAGGACCCAGATTGTTGGGGGCAAGATGCTGACTCTGTAAATCACTTAGAGAGGGCTGTAAAGCTCTATGGAGCAGTATATAAATGCTATTGCTATTGCTATTTCCAAAGCAACACAGAAGCAATATTGAAAGGTTTCTAAAAGACAGTCCATATATATTTTAAATGTATGTGCATAAAAGAAGAAGAGATCCATCATCTCCTGCATTATTCATCAAGAGAACAAGCTTGCCAAGAAAAAAATGTGTACACCCTTAGATTCATATCTATCATGTAGCTGAGCTACAACATAATATTTGATTCTTATGACTTTCGAAGAGCCAAACTGCCAGCCAGTTGCTAAGTGATGTGTTCCCATAATGTAAAGGACCTGCCTGTATATCTAAAATGTGTAAAAATAATGAAACAATCTTTTCCCAGAACAATGGTGGAAGCCACCCAAAAATGTGTTCAGAGAGGAGGGCTGAAGCGGAGGAGTCCAAACAAAATATTAAAAGAATGAATCAGAATAAAATGCATAATATATGGGGTCATTTTTCTTTTCTCTTTTTCCTTTAAAATGGAAGATTGGGGCTTCTGGGGGCGGGATGTTTTTTTTTTTCCCTTCCCTGTTTGCACCTTCAAATATGAGTGATGTGTGCAAATGAATCTTGGCAAGACTGGTTTTGGAGAGTGATAAAAAGAATTACTGTGATTATAAGGTTAAGATCATTTCCTCCAGCCCCCATTTTGCAGACTACTTTAAGAAGTCGCTTTACTGCTATTGTCATTGGGGTTTGGCCACATCATGTTCACCTTTGGGTTCTATTTCCTGGTGCTTGATGGCACGTCATTTTCAGATTGTATTCGCCTGGCTTTGAACTGAGCAAGACTTAGTGGAGAGTGTTAGTTCCCTTTCATTGCTTTGTTGCCAATTAAGTCCTCTTCAAATTCTAGAATAGAATAACAGAGTTGGAAGGGACCTTGTAGGTCATCTAGTCCAACACCCTGCCCAAGCAGGAGACCCCACACCATTTTTGACAGATAGCAGTTCAGTCTCCACTTGAACACTTCCAGTGATGAAGCTCCCACAACTTCTGAAGGCAACTTCTGCTCCATTGCTTGTTTATTCTCACTGTCAGAAAATTCCCCCTTATTTCTAGGTTGAATCTCTCCTTGTTCAATTTCCATCCATTATTCTTTTAAGATGCACTTAAGGTTTCTACTTGGCTGAGTCTACTAGTTTGTCTAAAAGAAGAATGCAAAGGAGAAAGTTAACTTTAATTAAGGACACTAGACCAAGTTCAAAGCTATTTTGCATCACAGCTTTTCATGCAAAAAGGCCACGTTTCTAGACAAAGACAGAAAATGAACAGAGTTTTGATCCTGGTAAGGAAAGAGCATCCCAGAATGCAACTAAAGGGAATTAACAAATGTGCCAGGCACGGGAAGATTATGTGACTCACAGCTATCTCCTTGCTGTTAGCTCCCAATCACTGCGTGGTGAAATCACCTTTCTGAAACAACCATAATGCAGAAGCAGCTTGCCTTGGGTTTTTGGTACCTTACCTTCATGTCTGTAGAGATTCTCAGTCATCCAGATCATGGTTGTCCTAAAGCTGCTTGTTTCAGGAGGCAACTGGACTTTCTTGTTTTTTTTTTCTTTTGAAGATTTTTCACTTCTCATCCAAGACGCTTCTTTAGCTCTGAACGTCTCTTCTTTTGAACATCTTCAAAAGAAAAAAAACAAAGACAGTCCAGTTCCCTCCTGAAAAAGCACATTTGGGACAACCATGATCTGGATGACTGAGAATCTCTACAGACTTTTAACTATACAATTTGGGATGAACACCCTTTGAATGGGGTGGAAATAGAAATGGATTTCCAGAGAAAAAAATTGCAGACTACAGGAACCATGAGCACCACTCAGGTGACCCTGAGGACACAGGTAAACCTCCAAGTGCTTCAACAACCCTCTAAAAGGATGCAAATGACCAGCTGTCTGCAAGGAGCATCAATCCTTCCATTCCCCACCATCCAGTCAGAGCTGAAGAAGCTTCTTGGATGAGAAGTGGAACAAGAAAGTCCAGTTGGCTCCTGAAGAAAAACTCCTTTGGGGCTTACCTTCATGTGTTAGACAAAGAGAAAATAAAATTTCATGAGAGCCAATCTGGGTGGTTGGTGAGCTTCCTTTGAAATGGAAAACAAAATCTTCCCCAAGATGTGTTTTAAGACAAAATGATGGTTTTTTTTACCTCCTGTGTTTAGCCACTAGGATTGGCACAGGGTATCTCAACAGCATTGTGATTTGACAGGATGAGACAACTACAAGAGTTATAAATAATGGTCAGCCTCAGTCTCATCTTTTAACCTCTGACTTTCTGTATTTTTTTAAAATCCGCATTAAATATCTTCTTTGAATTAGCTGGCCTTCAGCCCAGGAATCTATGTGAAGCCCAGGATATTTTATGTATTTATTAAGAAAATTTATATGATTGCCCAGTTCAAACAATCCGACTGTGGGCAGTGTAGAAACTCCTTAAAACAAAAATACAAAAGAAAAATAATGCATTCCACTAGCATGTTGTATTGCTTTAAAAGATGATCTGGTCTAAAAATATACTAAATCTCTGCAATAGAGAACTTGGCTCATACAACCTTGAACTACACCACCTATGGTTAGACCTAAGCGTAGCACAGAAAATTATCTGCTACAATGTCCTACCAGTCAATGGCTCCTTCAGCTTCAACCACAACAATACAAGAGCACATAACAGATACAAACTCAATGTAAACCACTCTAAACTTGATTGCAGAAAGTACAACTTCAGCAACAGAGTGGTCAATGCCTGGAATGCACTACCTGACTCTGTTGTTACATCCTCTAACCCCCATTCCTTTAACCTCAAACTATCCACTATTGACCTCACCCCATTCCTAAGAGGTCTGTAAGGAGTGTGCATAAGTGCACCATCATGCCTACCATCCCTGTCCTATTGTCCCCATTTATTCGTACCTATTTCCTGTATTCTTACTCATGTTTATACTTATACCTATTATCTTGTAAGCGATTGACAAATCAAATCAATCAATAAATAAACAATAAATACATAAACAATTGGAGTAGAGACAAACCTTAATTGCCCTTCTTGGGATCTGCAGGGTTTGTCAATGATATATCACAGGAGCAATTCTTCTAAAGGATAGGGAATGCCGCTAAGAAGACATGCCATCTGGGTCCTACAAGATGGCTTTGGTTTAGTAACTGAATAACAGAGTTGGAAGAGACATTGGTGGTCTTTTAGTCCAACCCCCTACTCAAGCAGGAGACCCTATACCATTTCATACAAATGGTTGTCTTCTTCAGAAGAATCTCTTCTTAAAAGTCTCCAGTGATGGAGAACCCACAGCTTATGAAGGCAAACTGTTCCACCGGTTGATTGTCCTCACTGTCAGGAAATGTCTCCTTAGTCTGAGGTTGCTTCTCTCCTTGATTAATTTCCATCCATTGCTTCTTGTCCTGCCTTCAGGTGCTTTGGAGAATAGCTTGATCCAGTGGTGGGATTCAAAAAAATGTACTACCGGTTCTCTGGGTGTGGCTTGGTGGGTGTGGCAGGGGAAGGATACTGCAAAATCCCCATTCTCTCCCCACCCCACTCACCTGCTTTTCAGCTCCATTCTCCTGTGCAGGGCCACAAAAGAAGATCCAGCCGATCAGCTGGGACTCAATGGGAGGCAGAGAATAGATGGGGTTGGCGGGGCCAGTCAGAGCCGGTTCCCCAAACTACTCAAAATTTCCGCTACCAGTTCTCCAGAACTGGTCAGAACTGGCTGAATACCACCTCTGGGTTGATCCCTCTTCTTTGTAGCAGATATTGGAAGGCTACTATCATGTCACCCCCAGTCCTTCTCAATAAACTTGACATACCAAATTACTGCAACTGTTCTCCATGTGTTTTAGCATCTAATCCCCTAGTACAAGGATCCAGAGTATGTTTCTCTCTTGGAATGTGTGGGGCAGACAAATACCTTTGGCAGAAGACAGTCCTGCAACAGCCCAATCCTATGCCATAGACAGCATTATAGGCAGTCTTCAACTTACAACCAATTGCTCAGCAACTGTTTGAAGTACCATCAGCCTCTCCCCACAATCACATAGCTACACTTCAGGCACTTGGCAATCAGACTACATTCACAGCTCCTGGCAGCATCCCATCGTCCTGTGACCATGTTTTGCCATAGTTTTGTCAAAAACCTGTATTTACTTTAGGTTTTCATCAAAATTGTGCATTGGTGACAGTAATTCACTTAATGACCACCACAAAAATGGTTGCACAATTGTGTCGATCATGTGACTGACCTGCTTCATGACAAGCTACAACTGTGGTGGGCAAATTCTATTATCTCCATAATTCAAGGACTACTTGTATAGGTGGTAACAGCTTGAATTGTACCTGGAGGCCTAGACAAAGCCATTGCAAGTGCAAAATAGAAACATTATACAGGCACAATAAGAAATTCACACAACTACCCATGTGTCTGGTCTCACTGAACACTCCGGACGAAAACTAAGCAAACCACTGAAAATCTAGTTGATGTGAACAAAACAATCTGGGACTGAACTGACCTGGAGTTTAACCCAATGGAAGGCAACTTCCCTGATTCCAATGGAATTTGGCTCTTGGCATCTCAAGTCCTAAGAGAGGGAATTAAGCTAGAAAAACCAGACTGGCTCCTAAAATGCCTTCAGTCTGACATGCTTCAAGAACCTGAAACGAGGGATATTTCCCAGAACTATTCCTTACAGCATAAGGGACTTTAGACAAAGAAAAGTATTTACATTACCTAAAATCATGTAGCTAAAACAATAAATCTTCTCTCCACCTCCTGAGCCCAGAGGTCCACAGCTCCCTTTATCCCCACTTCAACATGCATTTGATGAAACATGGCAGCAGCATCTGAAACAAGCAGCCTGAAAAGCCACAGATTTGCCACCAGGCCCACAGAGCAGAAAGCAAGGGAGATATAATGGTAAGTGAGAATGATCTTGGGAGATGGTGGAAGGGAGAGAGAAAGAAGGAGGGAGAGGGAGGGAAAGGGGGAGAGAGAGGGAGAGGAAGAGATGTTGCCTTGGTTGTAAAGAGAACTTGCAAAATTGATGTCAGCCTTCTCAGGTAGACCAGACAGAAAACATAATCAGATTAAATTGGATTTTATTGAAAGGCAACGTCAACAGAATCTGAACATACACGTCTCCTGGAACTCTCTTTGACTCATCCCCAGAGTTTTGGATGACCCTGCTGGGAACTATCCAGGTCCGTATTCAGTTCCATTTGGAGCTATATTTATCTCTTCTCTGATGCCTTCGGGAAAGAAATTGCTTGACCGCGGTCAACCACGTTTGCTCCTTTCCCATTTCCCTTCACAAAGCCTATCTAATGAAACACAAGTGTGTTGGACTTCTCTGCAAGTCAAGAACTTTCTCATGGGAAGAAGTAGTTGGCTTCAGTAAAAATGGTCCACAGCTCCAAGATACCCTTCCTTTGTTTATTATTCTGAATCTGTATGTGTATTTTAAATCACACCAATGTTTCTCTGATCCCCGTTCTTTTGTGCACATATCTATATACATAGGACAGCTAACATTTTTGATGCCTTGTACATTGAAAGGCATATAGATTTTTATTAGCCCATAGTATTAATGATTGAGCCTTGGCCAAGTTCTCTATATTTTTTGGTTGGGTTCCAACTTCTAAATGACTAGAGAAGGCTTCCTGGTCCTGAAACATTCCAAATTATTAGCACAATAAAGCAATTGTTGGGTGACTTGTATCATGTGATGTGTATCATCATCCTTGTGTTTGACTTGTGAAGGTGTATATTTAGTTCACCTCGGTGCCTGTAGTATCTCCAAACTAATGGATTAGAAAGGTTGATTATTACTGGAAATTAATTCACTATAGGAAGGTTGAACTGTTCCTAAGGACAAGCATCTGATCTGTGGAAGGATTAGTGATAGTGAAGCAATCCCAAAAGTGTTTTTTCAAAAGGCAACTGGATTTTCTTTGCTTTTCCTTGAAGATGTTTCACTTCTCATCCAAGAAGTTTCTTCAGAACTGAAGAACAGAACTGAAACATCTTCAAAGAAAACTGAAAGTGAAACGTTTTCAAAGGAAAACCAAGGAAGTCCAGCTGTCTTTTGAAAAAGCACCTTTGCGACGACCATAACCTGGATGACTGAGAATCTCCATAATGAAGCAATTTTTGTAACTATAACTGAAAGGAGATTTAGTTCAGGAAGTATATGAGAAGAATAGACAAAACCAAACTCCTTCTTGTGGTTTCTAAACTCAACTGTAACTTTAGAAAAACATTGGCAACTCAGGTGAGATAGTCCATTGTGCAACTATGTCTCCAATAATCCCAGCATCCTGGTTGGAATCCCTCCCATACAACTCTTTCAGATAATTTGTTTATAACAAAATTAAGTTTTGTTATACTATAAAAAATATAGAAGAAACAAAAGTTAAAAACACAAGGAAAAGAAAGAGAAAGGTGGAAAGAAAGAGGGGAAAAAGTAATAACTTCTGACTTTCTTCAATGCAGTAGATTATAAAAATAAAACCATATCAACCTTTTGTGTACCATTCACAATGTTTGAAGCCATTGTTATGATTATAAAAATCATTCTAATCATCCAACCCCAAAATCCAAGTAGATTACAAAAATTATGCAACATCAGCTTTTTGCTTTACAGTTCAAACCCTTCAAGCCATTTTTATGATTGTAAAATCTTTCTAATCTTCAAAACCCAAAGTCAATGTTTTATTGTTTTCATTTTTGAGCAAGAACTGTTTTAAAGCAGATTGAGAAATTACGAAGGTTGTATATATGTAGAGATTTGAAGTGTTTAACTCAAAATGCTAATGTCAACACCTCTTCTCCATCTTGCATAAATAACACCATTTCCAAAATACCATTAAAATTCTGAATAAATATTACTGCATCCTGAGAATGAAGTAGGATGAACATTTCCAGGAAACCGGAAGATAAAGTTCAGGCCAAGTTTCTATCTAGCTATTGTTTCTGCTATTCTCCTCCTTTGTTAGATTTGATTAATATCCCAGCCTGCTGCTAGAGTAGATTGAGATACTGTTTTGATGGGAGAAGCAAGTATTTGTGATATAATTTGTAAGATCTGTTTATTAACTAATGAATATAAATTTTATAGTTATCTAATCTTTGGCACATAACTAAACTGCAAAACACTTTCTTTTGCAAGCTGAACATGAGCTCTCTTATAAGCTAAACATGAATTATTTTCTTTTCTCTCCCTCCCACCCAATAATTATCTTTGACCCAGTAGGGCTACTAGTGTCTGTCAAGAGAGAATAGGTCACTTAAAAGTATAAAATAATCTTGAGCAAACAAGTCAAGTATACAAAATTGCTTCTTAATGGCTATTTATACATCTGTTGCTATGCATCTTTTTTTCTCTATCTGTTTTAACCGAAGAGGATGGGGATTTTGATTTAAGCTGGGAGCATGTGTTGGACAGCTGTCCCCCTGGTGTGGTGAAATTTCTGGATCCAGAAGCTAGGGTGGTCCTTCTCTGCAGGCTTAAAGTCTGAATAACGCCCCCATCCCCCAAAACCTAAAAAAAATCACAGGGTCCATTAAAGAAGATGGCAAGTCCATTCAATGAGACCTAATGAGCTATTTTGGGTGACCCTATAAACGTTGTTCCTACCTGGGGTCATAGGAAATATGTAAATCTTAGAATATGGTCATTTAGCCAGAAAAGCTTTGGAAGCCTATTATGACAGTTCTCCAGGGGAAGCTAATCTTTTGGTAAACACACCATGTGCCTTTCCACATGGCACTTAACTGATGGCCAGAGAGAAAAGAAACTTGGAATGTTCTGTTTGAATCCACATTTCATGCAGAATGAGATAGCAGGCCCATCTGACAGTTTGCTCGTCCAGCAAAATGCCTCAAGTCTTTTTCCGGCAATCTGGTTCTTTCTAAATATGCGGAGACATCGGAGGCCAGAATTCTGCCCAGTCAATTCAGGGTTACGTTTGCTCCAAATGGATGGCACCTAATTGAAATAGGCAGACAAGCTGGAGAAATTCCATAACCTGCTACAGTGCTATAAGGTATTTTTCCATGCCCTGGCAATATGAAATCACTATGGTTATGCAAGATGGAAAGATCCAGTTACCATTTTTGAAAATCCAAAGATTTTAAACATGGTTCTAAACACAGTTTCTTAAAAGGAGACAAACGGAACTCTCCATGTGAAGGCAAAACATTCTATGTCTCTGGAATTGCCCTGAACTGTATCTAACTATGGCAGAAATATACCTGGCAGTATTATGTAGAAGAATAGAGTAGAGTAGAGTAGAGTAGAGTAGAGTAGAGTAGAGTAGAATAGAATAGAATAGAATAGAATAGAATAGAATAGAATAGAATAGAATAGAATTCTTTATTGGCCAAGTGTGATTGGACACACAAGGAATTGTCTTGGTGCAAATGCTCTCAGGATACATAAAAGAAAAGATACATTCATCAAGAGTCAAGAATCATCAGGTACAACACTTAATAATAGTCATAGGGTACAATAAGAATAGAATAGAATAGAATAGAATAGAATAGAATAGAATAGAATAGAATAGAATAGCCATCTTTTGCTGCCAATCTCTTCTTAAAAACCTCCACCCACAACTTCTGAAGGCAAAGCTGTTCCACTGGTTAATTGTTCTCACTGTTAAGAAGTTTCTTCTTAATTCCAGGTTGCTTCTCTCCTTGATGAGTTTCCATCCATTGTTTCTTGTCCTGCTTTGGAAAATAAGTTGACTCCCTCCTCTTTGTGGAATACTGCTATCATGTCACTCCTTGTCCTTTTCTCTACACTAGCCAAACCCAAATCCTGCTACCATTCTTCATATGTTTTAGTCTCCAGGTTTTTAATCATCTTCGTTGCTCTTGTCTGCACTTTTTCCAAAGACTCAACATCTTTTTTGTAGTGTGGTGACCAAAGCTGGATGCAGTTTTCTCATCATCTGATCATCCCAGACCATCTGTAGCTTGGAGACGTGTGTCATGATGCCCAGTTTCAACATCAGATGTTTCCCACTGTTCACACATGACTCCAGATGTTCCACATCTTACCTATTTTCAGATTTCAATACTGCTAAGATCCTTTAGGTCCTTTGAAAATAACATGTAAGAACAGGAGTGGACCCAGGGTTCAGTAACACTGTCACAAACAGGTGACCCTTTCCCATTTGCTAACTCCGAATTCCTTGACTGGCAAATCCATGAGCAGCCATGAAGATGGACCCAGGTGATTCAGGGACCCACTCATGAGGGGACACGCTCGACCTGGTTTTGTCTTGGGACAGTGGTGTAGTGATCTGGGGTGGATCACGGTTACCCTACCCCTATCATGGACAGATCACTATCTCCTAAGGCTGGTCTTCCAATCGGCTGCCCCCGCTCTGCTGGATAAGGAGCCGATACGATGGTTCGCTTCCAGGCGCTGATGGACCCGAGGGTTTCAGATGGCAGATGGGTCCTGCCCACAGCTCCCTTGACCACTGCTCTGCCGAGACTTTGGTGCCGCTGGCAACAGGCGCCTGGCAGTGCTCGACACTGGTTGTCCCTTGCGGCTCTCCTCGCCAAAGATCTTGTTTGGCTCCTTGGTTCTCGGAGGAGCTTCAGGGGATGAAGTGGCAGAGAAGATGTCTGGAGAGCAGGTGGAGGACTAGACGTCCCGAAGTCTGACCGTGTCCAGCTAAGAGCCTATATTAGGACTTACCTGGAAGTGATTAGAGCAGCGAGATGTGCTTACTTCTCCGCTCTGATCGTGTCTGCAGATGATTGCCCTGCAGCCCTGTTTAGGGTCACTCGCTCCCTCCTGCATTTGGAGGAGAGGGGACCCTTTCAGGGCAGAGCAGAGGAATTTAGTCTACATCTGGCGGATAAGATCGCTCAGATTCGGGCCGGCTTGGACTCTGACTGGCAGGGTTTAGATGATGGAGTCCAAAAGGTAAGAGGACAACCACCATAAAACGGTGCCCCCCACTCCCAACCCCCGGAGCCGCCGCAGAAGGATACCATGGTTGATGGTATCGAAAGCCGCTGAGAGATCTAAAATGACCAGGACAGAAGAAAAGCCCCTGTCCCGAGCCCTCCAGAGATCATCCACCAGTGCCCAATGCTGTCTCAGTGCTGTGTCTGGGCTGAAACCCGATTGGTACAGGTCAAGATAATCAGTTCCTCCAGGAACAGTGGAAGCTGCTAACCACCACCCGCTGACAACCTTCGCTAAAAAAGCCAAGGTTGGAGACTGGACGATAGTTGTTCAAAACGGTTGGGTCCAGAGCAGGGTTTTGAGGAGGGGGGTCTCCCACCACTCTCACTGGCGGAGGCGAAAAACCCCTTACTCAAAGAAGCGTTGACAACTGCCTGAGCCAATCACGCGTAGTAACCTCCCTGGAGGCATAAACCAACCAGGAAGGACACGGTCCAATATACACGTGGTGGAAGACAGCCTCCGCATGATCCTGTCCACTTCATCCAGGGAGACAGGGTCAAACTCAACCCAGATAGAATCCACAAGACTCGTCGCCACTCCATCATCTAAACCCTCATATACTCCAGATCTTCAAATCAATCTGTAGCCTTGGAGACGTGTGTCACTCTGAATACCACTGACCAGCAGAGAGGGCAGGGACTTCTGGCATGAAGTGACAGAGAGAGACTGTTGGCTCCTTCTTTACTGCTTCACAACATGACCCTTCCCAGCTGATTGTTGTGTTACTTCTGGACATGGGCTTACCACTATTTGATAATAGCAGTATATTAAATACTGCAAAATACATATCCTCATTAGGCTCCCTTTGAAAATATATGTGCATGTAATGAAATGCATGGGTGATGTGATGACCCAGGGTGGGATACAAAATAAACACAGTCACAAAAAGCAGGTGAAGCCCCTTTTATTCCTTCACTTTGCTTCCAAGCTCCAAATATCCTTGACTGGAGACAAAAAACTCCCATACAAGCAGTTACAAGAAGGAGGAAATGCTGTTTAAATTATGAAGAGTAAAAAACAACACAAACCAGGCAAGATAAGGGCCTGACGACGTCCACAGATATCAGAACACACACTGGGAAGGACGCCAAACTCAGAGAGGAACAATAAACTAGAGATATTTCCATGCTTTGTTTCCAGCACTCGCCCGTATGCATGTCCATCCTCTTATCCAGTTGTCACAGCTGCAGCCCATGAAGAGGATCAAGTCCTCTCCTCCCCCATAGACCACATCTCTTCCTTATCCTCTCCTCCATGCATGCCCTAGGATGGAGAGGGGATGGGCATGGGTCCTCCTCTGACTGCCCAGCTGACCTCTGCCCTTCCCCAACCTCCTCCACAACCTCCAGAGCCACACTTCCACTCCCTGTTGGCTGTTCCTCCTCTCCCTCAAAGTCAGTCTCCACCAGGGGCATGATAGATGATCATGAAAAGAGGAGAGAAGTGATGGTGCCCAGCAGCAGTGGGATTCAATTTTTTTTACTACCAGTTCTGTGGGTGTGGCTTGGTGGGTGTGATGTGGCTTAGTGGGCATGATTTGGTGGGCATGGCAGGGGAAGGATACTGCAAAATCTCCATTCCCTCCCCACTCCTGGGGGAAGGTTACTGCAAAGTCCCATTCCCTCCCCACCCCACTAACCTGTTTTCCAGCTCCATTCTCCTGTGCAGGGCAACAAAAGAAGACACAGCTGATCAGCTGGGACTCAGAAGGCAGAGAATAGAGGGTGCAGGGCCAGTCAGAGGTGGTATTTGCCGGTTCTCCTAACTACTCAAAATTTCTTCTACCGGTTCTCCAGAACTGGTCAGAACCTGCTGAATACCACCTCTGGTGCCCAGGAAGCGATCAGATAAGAGGGGCAGAAGCCCTCAGTTGCTTAAAGGTCAGTGAAAGAAACTTAGGAAAACATTTATACTTGCAGATTTACAAGATTGTTGTTAGCCCTCCCAGATAAACCAGGCATGAAACATGGCTATTGAATATTATATGATATGGGAATCATTTTATTGATGGTTAGAGAAGAAATAGGAAAGTTAGAAATAAAAGAAGACTAGTGGAATATAGACAATATGTTAATAGAAGTTAATAAAGTAAGATGAGGATTGTTATAACAATTAGATACATTATATATATAGTAATCAATATAGTATATAGAATAGTATATAGAAAATCAATGCTAATGTAAATGATTATGGTTGGAAACTTTAATTGTTATTGCACAAGGTATTTGTACCCAGATGACACACTGTTTAATGGATGATGAATTGTTTGTATTAAAAATAAAAATAAAAATTATAATAATAAAAAAAGGAAACATGGCTAGACGAGCTAAATCTGCTTTATTCTAAGGTTACGCTAACATAACCTTGCATGTCTAAAAGTACAAACTTCTTGCTCTCCACTTTTAACTGCTTGTTCCATAAGGGTAAATAAGTTTCTTTCTCTGGCTATTAAGCAACTCTAGCTCCTACTCCTCTTATCTGATTGTTTCTTAAGCAGTTGATTGTCTGTTTCATTCCTTCCTCATGGTCACCCATAGCATTCCGTACAAAACCCTTGAGCCAAACCAGAAAGGTTTTGACAGATAGTTAAGTCTGTCAGTCTAGCCATTTGTCAAAAGTCTGTTCTTCTACCAGTCCAAATTCTACTTTAAGGAACATCATTGGTGAATGTTTTCTAACTTGTATTGTTATTTAGTAGTTGGGAGGGAAACAAAACCAGAACTCCTTACGTACCATGCATTATTTATTTATTATTTATTTATTTTATTAATTTGACTTGTATGCCGCCCCCTCTCCAAAAAGGACTCGGGGCAGCTCACAACTAAAACCATACAATAAATTAATTAACTAAAACCATATTAAATAGAGTAGACCAAGCCAAATTCATACTAAAAACCCAACAGTTTAAAACAAAGCCACCCCACCCCCAAGAGGTCAGCACGGCCCGAACATTCCAAACAACCAAGTCTTTAAGTCATGATGGAAGGTGTGAAGGTCAGGGGCCAAACGGAGCTCCAGTGGAAGCTGATTCCATAAAGTGGGAGCTGCCACAGAACAGGCCCTCCCCCAGGACACCGCCACTGGGTCGCAGACGGTACCCCAAGGAGCCCCCGTCTGTGCGCTCATACAGGACGTTTGGCATTCATTGCTGGCAGGAGTCATTCTTGTAAATACCCTGGACCCAGGTCTTGTAGGATTTTGAATGTTAATACCAGAACCTGGTATTAAATAAATACAGCAGGAAGTTATGCCAATATTGATTTCTCCTGGCTTAAGAATTGGTTAACTGCATCTGAACCAACTTTGTTTTGAGATACACCAGCCAGTCCCAAGTTTGGATAAAGTGGGAAGGCCTGGGCACAGGGTTAGCACCCCTATCTTGTAAAACTGAAAAAAAATCACTGAAGAAACAAGCAAACTGAAAGTCCATTGTGGCTTTTTTTTTTAAAAAAAATGCGGCTAGTTGGCCATATGCTTAAAGACGGACATCCAAATGTTGCACTATGTTGGATTCCTTGTGGAGGAAAAAGGAAATGAGGTCAGCTTCGGAAAACTTGGCGCCAAACACTTAAAGAAGATATTAAGATTATTAATGTCTCTTGGGATGAAGCCAAAAATGCTATGAATGATCGAAACTGCCTGAAAACACTTGCTGCTTTGCAACAGGACCTAATGTCAATGATGAGAAAAAGTCCTCTTTTTCTGTCTACAAGGTTAAGACTTTGCCATGCTAGCATCTCTTCAACACTCTTCCCAGATAGACATTATAACAGTATATTTAACAATTGTGAATGAAGAGATGATCTTCCCTTTAGGTGACAAGTTTTCAAGCAGGATCTCTCGAGACCTACTGATTGTGAGAACTACTTGGGGTGTACTTTAAGGGATCTGGCAGGGGGGAGATCTGCTGTACTTCAGTAAATAAAGATGATTTCTAGCTGGTTGACCTGTCTGCAAAGCCCCACCTGGTTCATGTTATAAAAGAGACCCCACCTCAGCAGCATTTGTGAACAAAATGCTCATCATTCAACCAAAGGCTCTCTTCTGCATAGCAAGAACAGAACAGAACATAATAGAACAGAACAGAACAGAATAGAACACCAGTAGCATAGAATAGGAAATAGTGTAGTCTTGAGTAGAGTAGAGTAGAGTAGAGTAGAGTAGAGTAGAGTAGAGTAGAGTAGAATAGAGTATTATTTTATTTATTTATTTATTTATTTATTTATTTATTTATTTATTTATTCGACTTATATGCCACCCCCTCTCCCAAAGGACTCGGGGCAGCTCACAGCTAAAATACAATACTAACAATAAATTACCTAAAACTATATTAAACAATGAAGCCGAATTAACATTAAAACCCCAAAATTAAAATGAACAAACCCCAAAGGGTCAGCACAGCCCAGATTGTAAAAACAGCCAGGTTTTTAACTCGTGGCGGAAGGTGCAAAGATAGGGAGCCAGCCAGAGCTCCAGTGGAAGAAGATTCCATAAAGTGGGGGCTGCCACAGAGTAGGCCCTCCCCCGGGTCCCCACCAAGCGACATTGAGTCGCAGACGGCACCCTGAGGAGACCCAGTCTATGCGCCCATACAGGGCGGTTGGTACTTGATGCAGGGAGGAGTCGTTCTCGTAAATATCCTGGACCCATGCCATGTAGGACTTTGAATGTTAACACCAAAACCTTGAATCTCACCCAGAGGGCAACCGGAAGCCAATGCAGGCCGTGCAGGAGGGGTGTGATATGGGAGTATCGGGGGGCTCCCATCACTACCCGCATGGCCGCATTCTGCACCAGTTGAAGCCTCCAAGTGGTATGCAAGGGCAGTCCTAAATAGAGAGCGTTACAGTAGTCCAGTCAGGAGACAACGAGCACCTGAGTGATCGTGCGCAGGGCATCCTGGTCCAGATATGGGCGCAACTGGCGAACCAGCCGGACCTGGGCAAAGGCCCCTGGCCACGGCTCCCACCTGCTCCTCCAACTTGAGCCGTGAATCCAGGAGGACCCCAGATTCCATGCCCTGTCCACGGGGTAACACCTCCTCCCCATGACCAAAGATGGAACCTCCAACTGGACCGGGATGTCGGTATGCACAACCACTCTGTCTTGGCTGGGTTGAGTCGAAGCATGTTCCTGTCCATCCAGATCACACCGCTTCCAAACAACAGGACATCACGGAGAGAGCATCACTGATGTGGTCCAGGGTGGAGATGTATAACTGTGTATCATCAGCGCATGATGATAACTCACCCAAAACCACGGATGATCTCACCCAGCGGCTTCATATAAATGTTGAACAGAAGAGGTGAGAAGACTGACCCCTGAGGTACCCCACAAGTGAGAGACCTTGGAGTCGACCTCTGCCCTCCTGCCAACACTGTTTGCGAACGTCCTGAGAGGTAGGAGGAGAACCACTGTAAGACAGTGCCTCCCACTCCCAACCCCCCGAGACACCGCAAAAGGATACCATGGTCGATGGTATCGAAAGCCGCTGAGAGGTCTAACAGGACCAGGACAGAGGAAAAACCCCTGTCCCGAGCCCTAGAGAGATCATCAATCAGCGCGACCAATGCTGTCTCTGTGCTGTACCTGGTTCGGAAGCCCGATTGGTACAGATCCAGGTAGTCCGCTTCCTCCAGGAAAAGTGGCAATTGCTGAGCCACCACACTCTCAACAACCTTTGCTAAAAAGCGAAGGTTGGAGACCGGATGAAAGTTGTTCAACACGGCTGGGTCCAAGGCAGGCTTCTTCAGAAGGGGCCTCACCACTGCCTCTTTCAAGGTGGCAGGGAACAGCCCCTCCCTTAATGAAGTGTTGACAACTGGCTGGAGCCAGCCGCACGTGACCTCCCTGGAGGCATAAACCAACCAGGAAGGGCACGGGTCCAATAAACATGTGGTGGAACTCAGCCACCGCATGATCCTTTCCACTTCATCCTCAGAAACAGGATCGAACTCAGTCCAGATTACATTAGCCCGACCGCCTGCCTCCCCTTCCTCAGACCACTGCAAGTCCGAGAGCAACCCTTCCCGGATCCGAGCAATTTTATCCTGCAGATACAAACCAAATTCCTCAGCTCTGCCCTGCAGGGGGTCCACCACCTCCCCCAACTGTAAGACGGAAAGGGCAACCCCAAACAAGGTGGCTGGGCGGTTATCTGGATGCTATGAGGGCGAGAAGTAAGATCTCCTCGCCGCCCCCACAGCTACCAGGTAAGTCCTAATATGGGCTCTCAACTGAGCTCAGTCAGATCCGGAGCGGGTCACCCTCCACCTACTCTAGTCCCCTTCTACGATGCTTCATCTCCCGGAGCTCCTCGGTATACCAGGGAGCTGACTGGGATCTGTGTCGGTAAGGGGACGATGGGGACAACCCTGTCAAGAGCCCCCATGGCTGACTGTTGCCAGGTAGCCGCAAGGACCTCAGCAGGGCTGTGGGTGAGGGATGCAGGAAAAAAACCCAGTTCTGCCTGGAACCTCTCAGGGTCCATCAGGCCTGGGGCGGAACCATCTAAGTGGCTCCTCATCCCAGCGGTGTGGGGTGGCTTGATGGAAGACCAGCCGTAGGAGATAGTGGTCTGACCATGGAACAGGGTGGGTTTCTATAACACCATCCCCCAGGCCACTACGCCACCACTCCGAGACAAAAACCAGGTCGAGCATATTGCCCCCTCATGAGTCGGGCCATCTATTAACTGGGTCAGACCCATAGACTCCATAGAAGCCATAAATTCCTGGGCCAACCCTGACTCCGCCCCCAAGGAGGGCAGGTTGAAGTCACCCAGAACTATAAGCTCTGGGAACTCCACCGCCACCCCCGAGACGGCATCGAGCAGCCCAGGCAGGGCGGCTGATACACAGCTGGGGGACAGGTATGTAAGCAGCATGCCCATCCGACCACTAGGCCCAAACCTCATGAGGAGGGACTCACACCCGCCTATCTCTGGAGCAGGGACCTCCCTTGGAAGCAGGGTCTGCCGAATAACAACAGCCACCCCTCCACCCCTTCCCTGGGGTCGAGACCGGTGCATAACCCAAAAAGCTGGGGGGCAAATATCGACCAGAGGGACTCCACCCTCCGGCCCCAGCCAGGTCTCGGTGATGCAGGCCATTTGTCATTTTAAATGTACACTAATCAGCATACATTAAAATGAGATTTCATTGCATTCAACTCTCAGAAGGTAACTATTATGCATATTCCAGAGGTGGTATTCAGCAGGTTCTGACCAGTTCTGGAGAATCGGTAGGGGAAATTTTGAGTAGTTCAGAGAATTGACAAATACCACCTCTGACTCGCCTTGCCTCCATCTATTCTCTGCCTCCTGAATCCCAGCTGATTGGCTGGGTCTTCTTTGGTTGCCCTGCACAGGAGAATGGAGCTGGAAACAGGTTAGTGGGATGGGGAGCGAATGGGAATTTTGCAATAACCTTCCCCTGCCATGCCCACCAAGCCACGCCACACCCACCAAGCCACGCCCACAGAACTGGTAGTAAAAAAAATTTGAGTCCCACCACTGGTATACACATACACATACACACACACACACACACATACATGACACAAAGGAACATCACAGTCTAATGTTCACATATACACGGCCAAAAAAAAAAAAAAAGAATCCTGCAAATTTACCAGATGGATAGCATCAAGAACAAAGTTATTACAGAATTAATAAGGAGACCGCCATTTTTTTTTCTGTTTTCAAGAAAAATACTGATGTGGACCACCTAATAATTTTTTCAGCAATTGGTTAGATGTATTTATTTTTTAAAAAAACACTCTTAATCTATAGCTGTACACTACAGTCTGTGAATTTAGTGTTTGGGCTAGTCAATTCTAAATAAGCATCTTTGTCCGGTACATTCCTCCTAGATATTGTTGTTGGCAAAGCGTCTGAGGAGGCCTCCCGATCATTACTTGACAAAAACAAGAACAAGAGAAAATTGTTCTCATCTGAATAAACAGAACAATGTATCTGCTTAATGGTAATAACTTCCCAGATAAGAATTTATGCTCAGGCTTATTTTTGACCAGCACATCAGATTTGCCCCAGTAGAACATGATGGTGACATCTTGGTTTTTTTCCAGTCTTAAGTCATGATGGGGATATAACTGCTAGTCACTAGCTCTCCTTCATTATCTCAATAATTTGTGCTAATCCCATGATCTGATTGTTCCTCCTCTAACTCTCTCCTACCCTTTCCATTTCTGGTCCCCAAGTTTAATAACTTGATCCTGTGTCTTGCTCATTGCCTAAATCACTAGTAGGAAGCCTCTAAGGCAGGGGTCAAAAACCTTAGACACTCAAAGAGCCATTTGCCACAGAAAACATCAGGAGTCACAAAACCCTTTTAACATCTAAAATGAAGATAACACCGCATATATCGTTTTTACCTTTATGCTATGTATAAAAAACTATAGTATTTATGAAATAAAAAGCCAAACTTCAATTATCCACCTGCAGCAAACCAAAAATGCCATCGGCTTCTGTGTGCTGTCATCCTCAATAAATTGTGTGCCGACAGGTGTTGCACATTGGCAATTATGATGCATATTTTGAGTGACAGGGACCACAGCAGAGGGGTGAAAGAGCCACATGCAGCTCCAGAGCCACAGGTGGCTGACCTTTGCTCTAAGGTAAAGGTAAAGGTTCCCCTTGCACATACATGCTAATCATTTCTGGCTCTAGGGGGCAGTGCTCATCTCTGTTACAAAGCCAAAGAGCCAGCGCTGTCCAAAGATGTCTCCGTGGTCATGTGGCCGACATGACTAAATGCCGAAGGCGCACAGAAAGCTGTTACCTTCCCACCAAAGTGTATCTCTATTTTTCTATTTGCATTTTTACATGCTTTCGAACTGCTAGGTTGGGAAAAGCTGGGACAAGTAACAGGAGTTCACTCTGTTACACGGCACTAGGGATTCGAACCGCCGAACTGCCAAGCTTTCTGATCGACAAGCTCAGCATCTTAGCCACTGAGCCACCTCATCCCTAGGAACCCTCTAGCCCTCCAGATGCTGCAGAACTACGATTCCCACTCACCCCACCCCAATGCCCAATGAAGAGGAGGTGCCACTAATATCTTCCTTGGCCTACTTGTATAATCCTTTTTCAAAGCATCCTACTTTGGTTCACATCACATTCTATCTTTGAGATGGCTCCTTGAAGCTCTGACCTTCTATCCCAACTAATTCTCCCACTTCTATAGATCAGGAGTTCTTAACCTCTGGTCCATGAACTTGGATAAGGGGGAAAAATCACAACCTTATTTTCACTAACCTCTAACTGAATTCAGCTTTTCCATCAATAATGTAGAACTTCGAAAAATGTTTAACTTCACTCAATCAATTAAGTTCAATAAATCCCACTATTACTTGGCCAATAAATAAAGAATTTTAATTCTAATTCTAATCTAAAATTCTTATAACAATTATACTCTTAAACGGATGTCATCTTGTTATTCCTTTGATGGATGAATAAAGAAGCACACTATTTTTTATATTTTGATAACATTTAGCATTTAACTAACAATTGGCATTAGAGTCAAATTGTTATCCTTTGTGATACCGTCTCTATCTATAATTTTTTGCCTTTTAAGACATTTTCTTGAGAAAAAGCCCATTCATCCCAAAGGAGTTTACACCCCCCCAAAATTAAGAACCTCTGCTCCAGAGACTTGCATTTCCTGACTGCTGAACTCTTGATATCCAGCACTGACAACATTAATCCAGCTCCTTTTGCCCGTAGTTTTATGAGGTATTCTCCTTTCTCCCTCACTCCCTCTTTCCCTCCCTCCTTCTTAGTTTTCCTACCACCATCCCTTTTTTTTAATGGAATGCTTGAGCCAAGTGGGAGATTCCTGTCATATGTGTTAATTCTACATCAAATTATCCAGCCAAGCTAAACATGGCCTCTTGGCCAAATAATATACATACATGATTTCCATCTCTTTGAAAATGCAAATGAAAGCCTGTCGTCTCAAGGCTGGCCTGGTTCTTTGCAAGTCTGCTATAAAAGGGGTTATTTTTTTTCCTTTGCTTTTTGATGTTAGAACGGAGACAAAGTTCTTGAGATTTTGTTAGGAAAGGCATGTGCTCAGAAAGTTTGTGCCTTCTTTTCTCAACTCAATCAAGGGCCTTGGTGGTGCAGGCTGTTAATAGCCTAGCACTTAGTTCCAGCTGCCTGTAATTATTGCAGGCTCGAATCCCACCAGGCTCAAGGTTGACTCAGCCTTCCATCCTCTCGGGGTAGGTAAACTGAGGACCCAAGATTGTTGGGGGCAATAAGCTGACTTTGTAAAAATGCCGCTTAGTAATAAGCAGGCATATACAACGGAAGGAAGGCTATTGCTGAGCACATTGGGTTGTATCCCAAAATTGTAAGCAGCCCTGAGTCTCGGAGAAGGGCAGGATATAAATATGAATTAAAAAAAACCTCTGTCCAGGGAAAGACAGGTGAAATCTTGACCAACCGTCTTCTTTCCAACAAACTTGCCACCATATCTTTACCTTGCTTTCCTTGAATGCTTTTTTCCCAACCACAAGGTGATCATAACTGTTGATTCCTATCAGAGAAGATGTATGTTGAAGGTGATGTAAAACCTAGAATGTCCAACTCGGCAGGAGAAAGTCAGTTTGTATGTGACCACTGCAAAAACATTTTCATCAGTGCAGGAGAATGTGAAAACAAGGTCAGGCCAGTGGTAGGATTCAAAAAAATTTTTACTACTGATTCTGTGGGCGTGGCTTGGTGGGCATGGCAGGGGAAGGATACTGTAAAATCTCCATTCCCTCCCCACTTCTGGGGAAAGATTACTGCAAAATCCCATTCTCTCCCCACCCCACTAACCTGCTTTCCAGCTCTGTTCTCCTGTGCAGGGCAACAAAAGAAGACCCAGCCAATCAGATGGAACTCAATGGGAGGCAGAGAATAGATGGGGGCGGGGACAGTCAGAGGTGGGATTTGCCGGTTCTCAGAACTACTCAAAATTTCTGCTAATGGTTCTCCAGAACTGATCAGTACTGGCTGAATACCACCTCTTCTTTATGGCAGATATTGGAAGACTGCTATCCTGTCATGACCAAACGGTGGTTATTTGCAGAAACTCTTTCTGTGGTTTCCCTCTGCTTTCACCTCCAATCCAGAATTTGGTTCGGTGGTTGAACAAATGTTATGTCTATGGAAATTCATCCATATCATGGTTGTCTCAAACCATGGGACAGTCTTTCTTTCAAAAGGCAACTGGGCTCTCTTGCTTTGCTTGAAGTTGTTTCATTTCTCATCCAAAAAGCTTCTTCAGTTCTGAGTGAATAGTGAAGAAGGGAAGGATTTATATTCCTTGCAGTCATCTGGTCATTTGCACTCTTTCTGAAAGTCATTGAGGCTTGTCGGTGCCCTCAGGCAAACCCCCAAGTGGCCTCAATGATTCACCCATTGTTTACCTTCTTGGCCAAAAGTCATTTTATCTGAAGGGTCTTTGGTGCTCTCTGAGCTTGGTTGTTTTCTTGCAGGCATTTCGTTATCCAAACTAGGTAGCATCATCAGGGCAAGTTACTAGCACTGGACTAATTGCTCAGCTAGAACTGATCATATTACCTAGTTTCGATCATTTCAACCCTGAGCTACTAATATTCTCCTTTACTGGTCATCGTATCTTACAGGGTATGGACATTAGAGATACCCTAGAGGAAAAATGCTACTTATTTATTTGGCCCAAAATTCTAAGATTTGAAGCAGTCTTCTGAGTTGTAAGGCAATAATTTTTTGGTGACCTCTTTTACCTGAAGCTTTCAACTAGAGATGGCAAGCAGACAAGTTTTTAATCATTCCTTATGATATTACATATTATCATTTATAGAAAAGCAAAACTTTTTTAGTATACTATGCGCATATTTCAACATAAAACAATACAGTTAATTCAATAATAATCACAAACAATATAATTTTATATCTCTACATCCATAGATACATATATATTTGTTCTATAACAATATATTGTTGGGGGCAATAAGCTGACTTTGGCAACAATATAGCTTAGCTTTGTAAAAATGCCAATCTTGGGTCAATGGGAAGGCTGAGTCAACAAATTCAAGCCAGCAGTCAGCTGGAACTTAAGTGCAGGCAATTATGAGCCACCAAGGCCCTTAAAAATGAAGTAATAAGCAGGCATATACAATGAATGAAAGCTATTGCTGATTGGGTTGTGCTCCAAAACATTGTAAGCTGCCCTGAGTCTCCAGAGAAGGGCGGCATGTAAATATGAATAAAAAAAAAACCAGTCTCCAGATCTTTGGCCATTCTCTTCTTGCCCAAAATATTTCCAAATGGAATTATGTTGCTTCCCACAAGCAGATTTAAGGATCACATCACCCTCATGTCAGAAGAACTAAGGTGCTTCCAGGTAGAAAGGATTATCTAGTGACATCACCATTGTCTGTGCCCAGCTGGAACTCCTTTCATGTCCCTAGTAGGAGCTGGAGTGAAGGACAAGAACTCATCCCGGCTCAGCACTTGGGACTCAAACGCAGCCTTGCTAACCTCCAACCCAACATCCTAATCACACAAGCCACCATACTCCTAAAATTTAAAGATGAAAAATTCTTTATTTGCTTTCACTATATTAAAATAGCAGTCTATTCAGATGTATACTCTGCTTTGTTTAAATACTAGACTTGTGCAAATATTTGATTCTATAAATCTGCTTGTATTGATTTAAATTCAGACTAGTTGGTGCATTCTGTACATATACTACGGTGGTCTAAATTGGTCCAAATACAACGAGGTCCAAGTCAAATAGAGCCTTGGTGGTGCAGGCTGTTAAATGCCTAGCACTTAGTTCCAGCTGCCTGCAATTAGTGCAGGCTCGAATCCCACCAGCCTTCCATCCTCTCGGGGTAGGTAAATTGAGGACCCAAGATTGTTGGGGGCAATAAGCTGACTTTGTAAAAATGCCGCTTGGGGGGCAAAAAGCCCTAGTAATAAGCAGGCATATACAATGGAATGAAGGCTATTGCTGAGCGCATTGGGTTGTGCTCCCCAAAAAATTGTAAGCCGCCTTGAGTCTCCGGAGAAAGGCGGGATATAAATATGAATTAAAAAAATATACATTTGGTCTGAACCGATTCAAATGTCCAAATTGAACTGATTCTCTGAAACACACTGAATATTCAAATCTGAACAGATTTATTTGAATTGATTTGAAAGTTCAACTGACTCAGAACCAATTCACCCAGCAGAATCAAAATGCCAAGAATTGAACAATGTTTGGATGCTGTTTGGTAGATTTTAGTTTCTTAGCAACTATTTTCTTTTTGCTATCTTTTTTCTTTAACTCCTTTGTTCATCTCAAACTCACTTCCTTTTTCTGGCACACAAAGTTCATATATATCAGATATAGAATTAGGCTCCCAATCATCCAAATCATATCTCACTATATCCAATTGTGCTAATGTTAGTGTGAGCATAATGCCACGCATCAGGGGGAAAAATTCTACCAAGAATTATGCATTGGCAAAAATCCCTAAAAATAATAAATATACTTTGACACTCGTAGAAAAAATAAATGCAAGCAACTTAATTATCCTTCATGCAGCAGTTGCTGTTTTTTTCTTTGCAATATCTTTGGCGTACAAGTCACAGTTTTCTTCTGTCCATCATCCACATTAGATGAATATGTGACAAACCATATCAAGGTTTTTCTTTGCAAAAGAAAAAAAGGCAAGTAAATAATCTGGAGTTACAAAATAGTGCTTGGCATCTCTCTGGAAAATGAAGAAGACACAGCATCCTTTATCATGCTTGGCTTCGAGAATTAAACATTCCAGATCATTTCCAAATGAATGATTCAAGACAGATTTTTTTTTTTGCACACTACCATAGGTTTCTTTGAGGCTAATTCTCAGTTTTCTAATTTTCTTAGGAAAAAACTTGATTATTAAGCATTGCATAAATAGGACAATTTGTTTCTTAGAAATCTCCCTCTTCTTTCTTTCAAGCCAATTGCATGAGCCTCAGGATAAATTTAGTTCATAGGATCCAATCTGAGTCCAGCCAATGGTTTTATCTTCCAAGTTTTTGGACTTGTACTGGAGCCCATCCTCTTTAGCATAGTGTGTGTTGTTCTGTATGTGGTATTTATATGGTGCCTGTTGTATGTGGCTTTTTAGGTGCTGATTGAGGTGTGCTGATAATGGCTGATTATTAAGTCATTGGCTTTTGTTTGCTTGTGCTGCCTAACCCTCGCCTTCTAAGTACTTGATAAGCTGGGGATAAATCAGCACTCCTGTTGACTCATGAGGGGCCCATTTCTTAGGTTTCAATCACTTCCCTGGCTGTTTTTGTGCCTGCTCGTCCAACAATCTTAGTAACTGCAAAATTGAATGTATGCCCTTGTTCATTACAGTGTGAGGCTAACAATGAGTTCGGGTCTCCTCGTCTGACCACTCACTTGTGTTCTTGCAAACTGGTAGTTAGCTTCCTCCCCTTCATTCGTACATTGTCACAATCAAAATTTAGTTCAATAGCTCTTGAGTTCTGCAGGCCCACAAATGATGTACAGCTAAGATTCTTCCAATCAGAGGTCCTACCATTATGTAACTATTCCACCTTTGTTTTTTTACCCTAAAGAATTGTCTTCTCTAAAGAAACAGATCATTAGAAGAAGGGATGACGGGGAAAAACAGGAGAGGTTCAATAAATGGAAGTTCTCATTATCTGGAGCCTTTGTTAGATTTCATAACTTAAATGATTTCAGAATACTTGTTCATATTGAAAAGTACAATTTCTTAGCAGCAAGGTACATGTAAGAGAGAGATCCTAGATCAATGTTCTTTTTATGTGTCTATTTCTACTTTCAGAGACTTTTGTTTTAACTGAAGGAAATATTTTTCAAAATGCTACCCTGCCTTCCGAAGTACCAATAAAAGGGAATGTTTGTAGCTCAGGGTTTAACTGAAGGATTCTTAGTGCTCTCTGAATGTGATGGGTTTCTTGCAGATGTTTCATGACCCAACTAGGTAACATCATCAGTGCTAGAAGGAAGTGGAGTTTGTTCTCTGTTTATATACAAGTGGCTTGGCCTATTATTGCTGATGGGAGTGTTCTTGGTGGCTTCTTGATTAGGCTGATATTTACTGTTGGCTTGTTTGTTTGAGTTAGTTGCTTGTTGATTGGGTGATTGTTTACTTCTTGACTGTTGGTTTAGTGTTAACCTTGGTGTTAATCTCAGCTCACCAGGGTTTTAATAGCTGGAAAGGAGGTGTTTCAGTCTTTTTGTTTCCTTTTTAACTTTTTTTTTTTAATTACACTTATATGCCGCCCTTCTCCGGAGACTCAGGGTGGCTTACAATTTTTTGGGATGCAACCCAGTGTGCTCAGCAATAGCCTTCATTCCATTGTATATGCCTGCTTATTACTAAGCAGCATTTTTACAAAGTCAGCTAATTGCCCCCAACAATCTTGGGTCCTCGATTTACCTACCCCGAGAGGATGGAAGGCTGAGTCAACCTTGAGCCTGGTGGGATTCGAGCCTACAGTAATTGTAGACAGCTGGATCTTAAGAGCAGGCATTTAACAGCCTGAGCCACCAAGGCTCAAGGCTTTTTGATTGTCTCTTTTGAATAGTATATAGATGCTTACCTCTATGTGTCTATTGATGGCTGATTTGTCTGAGTACCAGGCTTCCAGGTCTTTTCTAGCTGTCTTTCATCTTAGCTCACTCTAGGAAGCTCACAGTTTTTGAGTTGAAATTATGGTGAAGTCTGTTCATTTGTTGTGCAATTACATAGTCTCAAACTTCCAGAGTATTGTGCATCGTATTGTAATGTTGTTCATCCATGAATTCATACTTCATATCTCCCTGGGTGTATATGAGGATGTAGCTTGTATTTTTACAAGTTACAGGTTGATAAGCAATCCTAGTGAGTCATACAAATCCAACTTGTCAAAACTGGTTTGTGCAAGGAACCAAAACCAGGGGTTCAAATCCTTCATCCATGGCCTTCTGATGGTGGATAATCTACATCAGGAGTCTCCAAGCTTGGCAACTTTAAGATTTGTGAGCTTTAATTCCCATAATTCCCCAACCAGCAATCAGAATTGTGGGAACTGGAATCCACAAGTCTTAAAGCTGCCAAGACTGGATACCATGATCTACATCATAATCTTAATAAGTACATATGATTGTTCCTCACTCTCTCTCTTCCTCCATTTATTGAAGAACTGTTTAAATGACTAAGGTAACCACATTCATTCTGCTGATGAAGAGGAAGAATTCATTCCTACTGGCAAAAGCAACAGAGATGAAAAGGCCTGTCCAGAAATGTGAAATCAAGCAAATCCGCTCTGTTACAAAAACATGAACCTCATTCACCCTAATTTCTTCCTTTGCATTGTCAGTAGCTCTATTCCACCCAGATGAAATCCAGCAGACGGTTTAGGAAACTAAACAGATGGCTTTGATGTGAAACAACCAGACAGTTCATTCCCTCTTCCCTTCCATTCTTTCTTCTCATTTGCCAGATAATTCTAATACATGTTAATTCCCCGGTGCCCATTTCAAGAAGGAAAACAGGAGTGAGATGGTTGAAAACATCCATTTATCATCTGGATAAATAGTATCAGAAAGCCAAAAGGACAACATGTATCTAGGGCACGGGTGCGTAATATTTTTGGCCCAAATTTGGTTTTTGAGTAGCCTTCCCTGAAAAATAGGTGAGGTCAGGACCAGAATCAAGTCTGATTTAAGTTTATGGCATATTATGAATAAGTTAAATCAAAAACTAATAAGTTAAGTTAATCAAAACTGTAAATTTAATTCTCACTTTGTTTCAGACCTAGAGGATGAAGGAGAAAGGTTTCTTAACCATTTGCAGATGACACAAAGTCTGGGAATTACCTAATTGATCTAATATTATAGAGAAATAAAACATGAGCTTGAGGCTACCTGAACTACTATTTTTAAAACTCCATTTGATAGAGTTCATCCCAGCATTACTGCAATGTTCTATAAATCAACATAATGACATTAAAAAAACCTTTACAGTCAACTTTCTTTATCACTGTCTAGTCCAGCCAGTTATGGATCTTCCAAAGAAGATGAGCTAGCAATAGCAATAGCACTTAGACTTATATATCACCCCATAGTGTCTAAGCAGTTTACAGAGTCAGCATATTGCCTCCACAATCTGGGTCCTCAATTTACTGACCTCAGAAGAATGGAAGGCTGAGTCAATCTTGAGCTGGTCAGAATCGAACTCCTGGCAGTGAGCAGAGTCAACCTGCAATACTGCATTCTAATCACTGTGCCACCATGGCTCTTAGCAATAGAGAAGAATGGAATGGAACAGAACAGAACAGAACATAGGGTAGGATAGGGTAGGATAGGATAGGATAGGATAGGATAGGATAGGATAGGACAGGATAGGACAAGATAGGATAGGATATCCATTGGAGTATACCTCACAATGTGTACTAGGGGAATTTGAAACTTATAGTAATGACACTTGGATTCTTTGAATCTAAAACATAAATAAATACAAAGACTACTCTAAATTTGTGGACCAGGGCAACAAAAGAAGAAATATGCTTTGGCATTTGAAAGTTCAGACCCACCTTTTGAAGTTATGCAGGATTTTGAAGAAGGCCACATTCCTCTGTCCCATTGTTGATCTCATCCTCTCTCAGCAGAGTTCATAGGAGCACTAGAAAACAACTGCAGCCTTTCACAGAGTCCTAGGCCAAGGCCTCACAATATCTCTGTGTCTGTCAGTTGCTGAGTTTGTGCATTCCAGTGAGCAAGAGATGGAATTAAGGCCTTCCTTTATTATCTGTGCAGATGTTGGAGGAAGTCAAAGGGAACCAAGCCAGAAGTCATTGTGTGTATGTTGGGGAAAAGGAACACCATGAACAAGGCTACAAGAACAGGTGGCTCTCTCTCTCTCTCTCTCACACACACACACACACATACACACACACACACAACAGTTTTTAGAGATAAGTTAATTAAAAATGCACAAGAGGGCCATTTTCATTTTTTAAAAATACCAAGTGCTGACACCATAATGCAACCCTTTCTAAATCAATACATTCCTTAAAGCAGTTTCTCCAGGCTCATGTTTCACTTAATAGCAATAGTGCATAGACTTATATATCACTTCACAGTGCTTTATGACTGTCTCTAAGTGGTTAACAGAGTCAGCCTCTTGCCCCCAACAATCTGGGTCCTCATTTTACCCACCTCAGAAGGTTGGAAAGGCTGAGTCAACCTTGAGCCGGTCAGGATAGAACTGCCAAACTGCAGTCAGCAGAAGTAGCCTGCAGTACTGCATTCAAACCACTGCGCCACCACGGCTCCTAAACGTCTCCTGACCTTTGTTTCTGACTCTAGGGGCTGCTGTTCATCTCCATTTCTTGGCCAAGAGAGCCAGGATTGCCCAAAGACATATTCGTGGTCATGTAGCCAGCATGGCTATATGCCAAGACATGCAGAATGCTGTTAACCTCCCACCGAAGTGATACCCATTTATCTACTCACATTTGCACACTTTCAAACTGCTAGGTGAGCAAGAGCTGGGGCAAGGCTCACCCCATTGTGTGGTGCTCAGCTCTTAAACCCAGGCTGTCAACTGACAAGCTCACCATCTTTAACCCCTGAGCCATCACACCCTTGTCAGTTAAATATAAGGAATCCTGTAAATTGAAATTAATGTACTGAGTATGACAATCAATTAACAATTAACATCTGGAAAAAGATGTTACACATTTTCTAAAGGTCAAGAGAAGGAGGGCTGAATTTTGCCTTTAAAGAACATTCTATAGCTTGGGAATGATTTAGAAAAAGTTTGTTTTCCTTCTGCTACCCACTTCCCCCAAAATGGGTCTTACCACAAGTCATATATTAAGAAGTCCATCTACTCTGAAGGTCCCAAATCAATTGTTCCTACATGTCATATGATTTGTATTGAAAGCTGCTGATTTCCATCTGAGCATGGGGACCAACTAATAGCCCAACAGAATATAGGCATACTGAATTCAACTGAATGTATTTCCTTTGGTAGTCTCAATATTTCAAACCTAAAGCTGCCAGTGTTTAATAGAATAGAGTAGAGTAGAGTAGAGTAGAGTAGAGTAGAGTAGAGTAGAGAATAGAATATAGAATAAAATATAGAATAGAAAATAGAATAGAATAGAATAAAACAGAACAGAACAGAACAGAACAGAACAGAACAGAACAGAATAGAATAGAATAGAATAGAATAGAATAGAATAGAATCCTTTATTAGCCAAGTGTGATTGGACACACAAGGAATTTGTCTTCGGTGCATATGTTCTCAGTGTACATAAAATACATTCATCAAGAATCATAAGATACAACATTTAGGGATTTGCATCCTTTTAGAGGGTCGTTGAAGCACTTGGAGGTTTATCAGTATCCTCAGGGTCAGCTGAGTTAGTGCTCTTGGTTCCTGTAGTCTTGCAATTTTTCCTCTGGAAATCCATTCCTATTCCCACCCCATTTAAAGGGTGAAATCCTTCCATTCCCCACCATCCAGTCACAGCTGCAGAAGCTTTTTAGATGAGAAGCAAAATGTCTTCAAAGGACAAAAACAAGAAAGTCCAGTTGTCTCCTGAAAAAGCACCCTTAGGACAACCATGACCTGGATGACTGAGAATCTCTACAGACTTCAAGGACTGCTTATACTTGGTATCTCCTTCCTTCTTCTCATGGTCTTCAAATTTATTTTATTTATTTGTTTTATTTTATTTATTCTATTTGTCAATCGCTTACAAGATAATAGGTACAAGATAATAGGTATAAGTATAAACATGAGTAAGAATACAGGAAATAGGTACGAATAACTTATGCACGCCCCTTACAGACGTCTTAGGAATAGGGTAAGGTCAATAAGCAGGCATATACAATGGAATGAATGCTATTGCTGAGCACACTGGGTTGTATCCCAAAAATTGTAAGCCGCCCTGAGTCTTCGGAGAAGGGCGGCATATAAATGTAATTTAAAAAAAAAATAGTGGATAGTTTGAGGTTAAAGGAGTGGGGGTTAGAGGATGTAACAACAGAGTCAGGTAGTGCATTCCAGGCATTGACCACTCTGTTGCTGAAGTCATACTTTCTGCAATCCAGTTTACCCAATAAAGTTTTGCATCTGAGAATGGACTGAAATGGATTCCCCACCCCTAACCTTGCATTAACCATTATCATCCCACTGAGGAAACTGACACTAAAATATTTTATTTGAGGCAGGTATCAGATGGAAACTATTATTAGATTTAAGAAAATGTAAGCCCTAATTAAATCATGCCATACATTTCAGATCAAGGTTTTGGCCCCCCAAAATGTATACATGGAGACATATGTTTGGATTAAGGTTTTGCATGTTTTGGATTTAGCTGTACTCACACTGATCAAAAATTTCATTTTTCCCCCCTGTAAGGTGAGAATGGTTGCATAGAGAAATACAGTAACTGATTCTCTTTCTGCCTTCTTTCGTCTGAAATAGCACAGTACTTGTGTTTTTCTATTTATCCCTTCCATCTACAAAATCTATTCAGTGGCTTCCAGGTATTTGTTTTTGTTTTTTGTTTTAATTGTGTGGTTTTGGTATTGGTTTTGCTGGTGTGTGAGTGTGTGTGTGTACATATGTGTTTGTCTTGTTAATGGCGCAGAAGAGGGACCTGAGAGGATTCATAATAATGGTGCTTGCTTTGGCAAAAAGATCCTACTTTTTAAACAATCACTCAGCATGTGTATATCCCACACTGTATATCGGACATTAACACAATTGAGCGGGTTCAGAGGTATTTCTTGGGGAAAGTTCTCCACTCTTCCACTCACAATAGAATTCCCTATGCCTCCAGGCTCAAAATTTTGGGCCTGGACAATCTAGAACTGCACCGCCTGCAGTCCAATCTAAGCATTATTCACAAAATTGTCTGCTATAACATCTTGCCTGTCAATGACTTCTTCAGCCTCAACCACAATAATAAACATGGGCAAACAACTGATACAAACTCAAGGTAAACCACTTCAAACTCGATTGCAGATACGACTTCTGTTATGCATGTAGGTTTGAATGTTATTGGTTTAGTTTGAATTGTTCTTGAAAAATGTCAAATATGATTGGTTTGAAAAGTGTGGGAAAACCCTGCACTCTGATTGGCTGGCAACTACGGCTGCTGGCTATAAGAAGCAGCTGTAGCCCAGCCAAGTCGGGTCCATTCGAGCTGTAGACACTTAATAAACTCTTCACTGAAGCTCTTCGCGTCTGTCTCTTCATGCAAACATAACAACTTCAGCATCAGAGTGGTCAACTCCCAGAACGCCCTACCTGACATCATTGTTACAGCCTCAACCCCTCACAGCTTCAACCTCAAACTGTCTACCGTGGACCTCACCTCATTCCTAAGAGGTCACTAAAAGGAGCATGCATAAGCGCACCAGTGTGCCTACCATCCCTGTCTTACTGTCCCCATTTATCTGTATTTACTCCCTTTGTTCTTGTTTAAGTTCATGCTTAAACGTGTTATCTTGTACATGTTTGACAAACAAATAAATAAATAAAATTAATAAATAAAATGTGTGTGTGTGTAGGTGTTTGTAAAAAAGAGATATTTAAAGGTTCCAGAATTTATTCTAGAATAGAGCCACTTGATAAAAAGTAAACCTTGAAACTTCATACCACTTGGAGAAAAGAGAATATACAATGGAATGTATTAGCCATCTATGATATGAAACACCATATTCTAGTAGACTCACACTGGATTAGTCCTCAAAACCACAACAAAGAGGTCTTCTTTGTCTTGTGACTTGTGTTAGCAGCCTGACCTGCATGACTTCTAACTTTATCAGATGTAGATGGTGGGTCACAATGAGGTGGAACTCAGGGGGCATGTTGGGAATGGTGATGTCCCTTCTAGAGACAAGAGTCATTAGGAGGATCCCTTGAGGGCAAATATTTTCATTGTGTGCTGGTTGTATAGCACATGAATACAAAATAACTCTCTCTGTTCCTAGCACAGTGGGCTATTATATGTTCCCAAGGGCTTCAGAGCAGAAGGACATTTGTCTTGAAGGGAGCATAATGAAAGTTCATTTGACTGGACTAAATGGTCTCCAGTTGGCCTTCGGCAACAGTGACAGTCAGATGCTCAAGAAGCTTATTTAGTTGGGAGCATTTTGATCATATCCTTGGTTTACACTGAGGGGAGGGGAAGAGAAGGGGAGGGGAGGGGAGGAGAGAGGAGGGAAGGAGAGGGGAAAGGGGGAAGGAGAAGGGGAGGGGAGGGAAGGGAAGGGAAGGAACCAGCCTTTTAGCTTCCCAATCCTTCCATATCCACCTAAAGCTGAATCAAGAAGGATCTACACAGTTCTGACCGTTGTTAGATTTATTTTGGCGTTGTATCATTTTGAAGATGGGTGTATTTACATGCTAATGGTTTAGAAGCTTACACAAAACTACTAGGAAAACAGTTCCGCTTTTTGATCAATAGCTGAGCATAAGGATTGCTGTTCAATCAATGCTCAAAAGACAGATGTCCACAGGATGTGGTCAAAAATATCAAGATGGTGACCACCATGATACGATCAAAGTTCCATCTGTTTTTTGTATCTCAGGTACAAAAGGTCAGCCTTATCTTGAGGAAAAAGCACATTTCTCTCCTTCATTAAATTCTTTCCAAACTATTTCTTTCTTTTTTTTACAAATTTTATTAAATAAATTATTTAAAAACATTGAACATGGTGAAATCGTTTGGACATAACTTTCGTCATACATCTTATAATATATAATATATATCTTATATACATCTATACATATTGAATCTTTATACATTTAATTTTCCTTTTCCAAACTATTTCTGTGTTCATCACAACAAATACCTTCCACTTCCTTCTACATTTGCATGGGAGCCATTTTGATTCTATTCCACTTTTCTTAGCTATCATACCAATAACAGAAGTCGGGGAGCTTATCCTCCTCCCATAAGGAGTCTAGTCCATATATTGAAGCAAAAGGTAGCATAAATTTGCTTTTGGGGCACAAGTCACAATATTTGTACACCTTGAAGTAGAATTTGTCCAGAAACCCTACAGGGGGACATAAAATGCCAATGAATATGTCAGCATTATTTCACTCAACCTCCAAAATGGGTTGCAGAGGTTCATTAAGCTTGGAGTGAAATGATGGAAAAATATATAAATATCTGGCAAATTTCAGAAGATGTTCTCTTCAAAAACATGCCTCAAAGTTGATAAAGCATTTCATCCCCCTTATAGCTTACTAGGAATCAAGCTGTGATGAATTCATCCTTGGATGAAAGGATGGTCCAACCTGCCTTGAAGTCCTTCAAGAAGTCTCCTCTTTAAGCAATGTTCACTGGACCCAACTGCATCAAGTCATCTCTGATCAGCTTCCAACTTCTTTCTAAATAAATCGAATAGCTAAATCCATTTTCATTCTTCAAACAATGTGCATTGACTTTCACTCTAAGTAGCGAATGATTTTGAAGATAATGTGGGCAAATTAGTAACAGATTAAGTTCCTTTTCCTGGAAGGGACATAAAATTCCAATCCGTTACGTCTGTCAAGATCTTTTCCTTTCACACTGGTAATTTCAGACAGAAATAACATTTGCCAAACTCTGTGCACCTTTTAATTCCTTCACATGTGGACGAGGGCAATCTAAATCTCTAATCCATCTGTCATATCATTGTCCAAATGTGATTTTTCACAGCAGAATTCTCTGTCTCCACCTCCTTTGCTTCTGCAGCTGTACACAAAGGTAGCGAGGATGATTCCCACACCAAGCTCTAAACTGTATCAAATGAATATTTGCAGTGATAATGGAAGGCCGGCAAAAAATAAAATTAAAAAAACCCAGGCCTTTATTTTCTGCTCTCCAAAGGCTGGGAACAGCGATCTGATGCCAAAAGAAAAGAAAAGGGATTTAAATAGAGGAGGATAATTTAAAAAACAACCACCACCAAATAATACTCCACACTCTGTATCAAACATTCACTCACTGGCATGATTTATGGTTGTTTTCATAAGGATGATATTATTTGTTAGAAGGCAGTGTTTTTTTTTAATAGCACATTAGGAATGCTCATTTGGGGTTTATGAGCATGTGGGATCCTCGCATGCAGAAGTAAAGAGGCCTGCAAGGCAAATCCCCAGAGAACAAAAGGCATATCTGTGTAGAAAAAGGTCCCCTTTGTGCCAAGTGTAGGAAGCCCCCCCCCTTGCCAAATTAAAATATTCTTTATTCTTAATATTAAGAGGGGCAGAATAGAATATTTCCCCAAAGGGGAAATGGAGAAACGTATTCTTAAAGGCAGAAAGCAACCCCAGTGTCAACCTTGAAGCTGGCCTGACCAAGGCCATTTTGAGGCTTCAGCGTTGCCACACTGGAGCTGAGGGATAGGGAGGGGAGCATAGAGATAGTTGGGGTTTGTGGCCAAAACAAAATACTTTCTCTTGTGAACCAAAGACATTCCCACAAGTGGCTGGAGAAAGGAGGGGCAGTGTCACCAGGAAAGTGGACAGGACCTTGGTTGTACCATGTGACTGATTGTTTGGGGAGGGAGAAAACTTTTACTTTTAATTAGGTGAAAACCGTGGGAACATGCAGAGTTGTTTTTCATCATCCTGTGCCAATATGTCCAATAAAACTATTCTTTGAGAAATCTATCTGCCTCAGAGTTCTGTTTGTTATGGGTGTATTACTTGGAACCCTGACATTAAACCGCCCTTGGTTTCCAGGAGAAAGTATTTTGTTTTGGCTACAAACCCCCAGCTATCTCTATTTCCCCCTCCCTATCCCTTAGATCTGGTGTGGCAACACTGAAGCTTCAAAATGGTCAGGTCAGCTTCAGGGTTGACACCCAGTCTTTCTTAATAGTCTCAAGCAGAAGCTTCAAATAATTAGAAATGGAGTTTTTGTATCCATTCAGGGGGACTGGGCCAATCTACTCATCAGCAAAACTCACAGAAGGTTGGAGCTGATGGGATTAAAATCTACATTCCCCCAAATTCTAAGGACAGGACATGGCCTTTAGGACATAATAGGATTAACCCACCACCATTAGAGTAGCAAAAGGCAGACACTATATTCAAGAGGCTTTGCTTTTAAATTGGGAGAAGACAAAAAAGCAATATTACTTAAAATTCCATTATGGATATCTACTATTGAAGCTTTCTCCTATCCAATAATATATAAAAAGGAACAAACAGTTAGATATGGTGAGATACTAAATGAAAAGGGTGAATTTAAATCTATGCAAGCACTGGAGGAACAAGGTATAAAAATAAATTGGTTTTCATATTTACAAATACAATCTAGATTTGATGAAGATATTAAATTAGAAGGTGTTTATGATAAGTTGACTGACAGATAAAATTTTGATAGGTACTGATGAAAATGTAATTTAAAAACTTTATGGACATTTACTAGAATTTAAATTAGAGGAGGAGCAAGTTAAAGAAACAATGATTGCTTGGGGGAAAAATTTTGGATATGGGATTGATTTAGAGAAATGGCAAAAATTATGGTCTCAAAATTATAAACTGACAATGTCAACTGCTTATAAAGAAAATCTGTATAAGATGTTTTACAGGTGGCACTTACCCCTAATGAGAATTGAGAGAATGTTTAAGAATAAATCAGATAAATGTTGGAAATGTCATCAGATATCTGGCTCGCATTAACATATGTGGTGGACGTGTTCGGATGCAAAAAGATATTGGACTAAAATCCACACATGGTTGGAAAAAATGATAAAACAACATATAGACTTTAAACCAGAGGTATTTTTATTGGTAATTATACCGGAAATGTACAATAAAGAATTGAAATACTTGATTGCAAATGTGTTGACAGCAGCTAGGATTGTATTTGCTAAAAATTGGAAAAATGAAAAAAAATACCTATGCAGGAGGAAGTTATTAAGAAAATTATGGACTGTGCTGAAATGAGTAAATTGACATTTGAAATTAGAGAACAAGAAGATAAACAATTTTACATGATATGGGATTTGTTTTATCAATGGTTGGATAAAAAGACATGGTAACCTAATACATTAGGAAATCTTATAATAGAAGTATAATAGATTGAGATAATACAATATAAATATATATAACCATTGGATGAAAGCGTAATATAAATTTTAGAATAAAATTGAGAATATCTCACATAAATGATGGAATAAATAGTTTAGTCATGAATGATTAATAACTGAGAAATATATAAGCATATGTTAGATTGACAATGTGAGAATCTATATAAACTGTGAGTGATGACTATGAAAGGATAGCACAAAAGATTTGTAACCAACTGACACACTGTATGTATATAAAATGGAAGATGGTTTTATGTTTTTATGTTTTGTCTGTACTTGTTTGTCTTAAAAAATAAAAAACTTTTAAAAAAGAGTAGCAAAAGGCACAAGGCTCACTAGATAGTAGAATCCCCTGGAGCATCTCATTCAGAACCCTATAAAGATCCATCCACTCACTCAGCCATTTGGTCAGCCACCCCAGAAACATTTCCTGCTGGCACTGAAGCTTCTGGTAACCAAATAAATCTTCTTTCCATGGAATCAGTCTCCATTTTATTTCCAGCATCTTTCTCCTGGATTGGAACCAGACTGGATTTTTCTTCCTACACAAGTCTCCATTCCTACTGTTAAGTTTGCACAGCAGAAAGATAGGACTCCAAGTTTAGATAGACTCTTGCTCACCAATGGGGAAAAAAAATCTATCTTAAAGACCATTTCTCCAGAAACTCAGATTGGTTATTTTAAGAAAAAAAAAAATTCTGAAGAAAGAATCAGTGTCTTCAGAGACAGAAAAGCACAATTTGTACTGAACTTCAAGGCCCAGTAACACTGCAATAAAGAAAAGTTCTCATAACCCTGTTTCTTTAATATGAAAGTTGTCAAAATGAATGAGGAAAATAAAAGTATTAATGGGTTTTAATTAGTGAACTGCTGGATAACTATTACAGTCAGAAAAGTGGGTCAAGTTATAGAAGGAAGGAATTATACCCAGAAATCAGGATTAGAGTAGGATTCTTCAGAACCAGTAGAATTTGTGTTATTTGTGTTAGGGGTTGCTCATTTCAAGAGCTGGTAAGTATGCAGGCTACTGTATTCTAGACCAGTTGTGCAAACTCTGTTTGTACAAAGATATTCTGTCTTTAAAAAAAATTCCAAATAGGGAATAAAATTTCTGTTTAATGCTACTGCACTCAGAGAAGGACACCAAAACAGCCTTTCAAGCTGCCCAGTTCTATGCTGCTATTTGTATGCTACTCGGTACCATTATGTAACAACAGCAACAGCACTGAGATTTGACTACCACTTTACAGTGCTTTACAGCCTACTCTAAGCTGTTTATAGAGTCAGCTTATATTTGCCCCCAACAATTTGGGTCCTCATTTTACCAACTTTGAAAGGTTGTAAGGCTGCATCAAACCTTGAGCCGGTCAGGATCGATGGAATTGAACTCCTGGCAGTGAGCAGAGTTAGCCTGCAATACTGCATTGCTTTTTGTACAATACTCAGTATCATTATGTAGGATGGGAACTTCTTATAATAGTATTTTATTTGGATTTATTTCAGTAACTATGTTCTTAATTATTTATAGACTCCATTATGCTTAAAGTTTTCTCTTATGCACACGCAAATGTGCACACACACATGCACACACACACATACACACAAACGTGTGTGTGTGAGAGAGAGAGAGAGACAGAGAGAGAGAGACAGAGAGACAGAGAGACAGAGAGAGAGACAGATGGAGACAAAGACAGAGAAACAGTGACAGAGATAGAGAGGCAGAAAGAGATAGAGAGTGGTACTTCTTTTATTCAGTATTTTGTCTGGCCATAGAGCTATGATAAATTATATGTATAAATATAAATGATATTGAATTGAAAAATCTGACCAGTTGTGGTTTCAAAAAAATATTTAAGGGCAACCCCATGCAAAGTGCATTGTTGTGGTCCAATTGGACAGTAATCATTTGGATCCTTCCAGTTGATTGGAAGATGGGTGGCTACATAAATATTTTAAATAAATGCATAAACATAAATAGCAACAAGGGCATGATTATATTATTTAGGAATGAGTAATGATAGCTAGGGAGGCATAATTAAAGCCCACCAGACATAAATAACATTTTGAAGATACAGAAACAATAGATATGTTCCTATTTCCTAGGATCCATTGATAGAAAAATAAATAACTCTATTTCTTCTGCTGGTTCGTACATAAATTGATTACCAACCACACATATTTATACATATATCTGCTTAGAAGAAGATGCTTGCTTAGAGCAGGGTCCCTAATCCCAAGTTCGTGGACCGATACCGGGCTGCAGCTTGCCAGAAATTGGGCCCCTCAAACAAGTGAATGCAGGCAGCACATGAAATCACACCCGCTCTGGCCCACAGAAAAATCTCTTTCCACGGAACCATTCCCTGGTGCCCAAAAGGTTGGGAGCTGCTGGTTTAGAGGGAAAAAATTAAAAAAAATTTCAAGAGCAGGGCATAATGAAATTAAACCTATGAGATGTAAGAGCCTTTCGTTCAGCTTTGGAGCATGGCCAAGGCATGTTACTCAAGAATGGTTAGTACAAATGGGGAAAGTATATTTACCCAAAGTCCCATAAGATCTTATTCAAAGCATAAAATGGGCTTAAATGAGAAATCATACCTGAGACAGCATGGCTGGAAGATAGATCAAGAGAAACCTGTATAGATAAGAATCCAGAATCTAGGTGAGAGGTCGGTCAGTCACTGCATCTCTGTACCCCATATGCATCATTTCAAAATCCTTCTATCATATTCAAGCTATTTTCTTTTCTTTTCTAGCAATTCATACCTTGTTGACATTCTATGGGTGCACTTTAACTTTGGAGAAGCAGAATAGAGAAAGCATGCATACCTTTAAACTTTGCCACTGAAGATTGTGAAGAATCATTACCCATCTTGATGTTGGTCCTCTTCCTTTTCATTTCAATTTTCCTAACATTATGTGTTAAGTTTGCATGAAGAGACAGACGCGGAGTGCTTCAAGCTCTTTTGTTTTATTAGTGACTACAGCTCAGAACGGACCCCGACTGGCTTTGCTGTGGCTGCTACTTATAGCCGGCAGCCGCAGCTGACAGCCAATCAGATTGCAGGGTTTTCCCGCACTTTCTAAACCAATCATTTCCAACACTTTACAAGAACAATTCAAACTAAACCAATGATTTCAAACCTGCATACATAACACCCCTCCCCACTAGGTTCAGTCCATACTCAAACCCCAATCTATCTAATGTATTCTTTTAAATAGGTGGGGCTCTTCGTCTCGTTGAGACCTACGTGGTTCAGATGTTTTAAGGTTCTCACCTTGTGAGAGAGGAAATGTGTCTGCTGACATTTCCTTACTTGGACTTCTAGTAATGGTAGAACCTGTTTGGTTACTAAAACCTGGTCTCTCCTCCCAATCCATCTCCAACCCAATGTCAGCACCCAAATCAGGTAGTGGTGTGCAATCTTCCATTTGTAAAAATGGTTGTTGGCACTGTGACAGGTTTTGAGGTGATTCCTGTTGTGTTAGCTCGTTACACATAGGGTTGATTCTTGCTTGCTGATTATCCTCATAATCCTCCCCTTCCCCCCTAGAAGAGGCAGTAGGTATGGGAACCAGGGAGGAGCAATGGCAATGCTCCTGAGGTAATCTGGATCTTAGCTGATCAATATGCCTGCTCCAGAGGACACCATCCTCCGTTTGTACCCTGTAAGACCTGGGGCCCGTGATTTGGGTTATCCCAGCAGGAATCCATAATGGTTCACCCATAAGGTTCTTAGCATAAACAGAATCACCCACAGTGAATGTGCAAATTTTGCTAGTGGAATCTAGTGGTGCGTTGGGTGCGTAAGTGGGATGAAGGTGGTCAAGGGGAGACCTGAGTTTCCTACCCATCAACAATTCAGCTGGGGTTAAATTAGTTGAGGGGTTGAGAGTGATATGCTGGACACTGAGTAGTTTTTCAACTTTCTCTGTGATGTCCCCTGGACCCAATTGCTGAAGTTTTTCCTTGGTAAATCGTACCATCGTTCAGCCCGGCCGTTAGCGAAGGATGCCCAGGGGCTGTCAGGGCATGCCTGATACCCTGCTGTGCTAGATATGATTCAAAAAGGTTGGATGTAAATTGAGGACCATTGTCAGAAACAAGCACATCAGGTAACCCATGAGTTACAAAAAGCTTTTTAAGCTGTTTGATGACAGTTTCAGTTGTGGTGGATGCCATAGGGATAACCTCTAGCCATTTGGAATATGCATCTACTATAATAAGGAAGGTGTGCCCTCTGGTAGGGCCAGCAAAATCAATGTGAATCCTGGACCATGGGCCCCTAGGACATTCCCATTCCTGTGGGGGGAGAGGTGGGGCAGGCCTGACTACCTGACAGTTGGGACAAGATGCAACCCAGTTTTCAACCATTTTGTCAATACCTGGCCACCATACATAACTCCTGGCCAATCCCTTCATTCTGACAATTCCTGGATGACCCTCATGTAACATTTCCAAAACCTCTTTTTGCAGTTTTGCAGGAATAACCACCCTGTTACTCCACAAAATACATCCTCTTAACACAGATAATTCAGTTTGCCTGGATTTAAAAGGTTGAGCAAGTTGAGGTAGATCTTGAAGTGGCCAACCTTTCTTAATCCAGCCTGTAACAGGAGGCAATAAAGTGTCTTTGGCAGTCTCTCTGGCAATTTCAGCAGCATGTACTGGAAGCTTGGCAACAGTTTCTAGAAAAAAGGTGTGAGTCTCAGGAACAGGGTCCTCAATGTGTGAAGAAAGTGCGCAGCGACTCAAAGCATCTGCGTGCCCAATGTCTTTACCAGGTCTGTGGATCAGTTTGTATGAATAAGCAGCAAGAAATTCGGTCCATCTCAGCATTCTTGGTGACAGGATCGTGCGTTGGTTTGTCCCCTGCCACAATGCCTAAAAGAGGTTTGTGATCTGTGACAATAGTAAATGTTCTCCCATATAGATACTTATGGAATTTCTTGACAGCTGCTACAATTGCTAAGGCTTCCTTGTCCAGTTGGCTGTAGTTCCTCTCTGCTTTAATCAAGGTGCGAGAGTAAAATGCAATAGGGGCTTCCCTCCCGCTGGGAAGCATGTGGCTCAACACCCCCCCTACTCCAAAAGGGGAGGTATCACAAGTCAGAACAACAGGCAAGTTCTCAGAGAACTATCAGTACAGAATCAGATGTGATTTGTCTCTTGATATTGTTAAATGCAGCTTGTTCCTTCCTGCCCCAGACCCATGTAGATTTCTTGTCTAGCAACCTATGGAGGGGTTCTGCAATAGTTGCCTTCTGAGGTAGAAACATATGATAGAATTTAATGAGTCCCAAGAATGCTTGTAAATCTGTTTTGCATTTGGGCAAAATTTGGCTTTGCTGCGGCTGCTACTTATAGCCGGCAGCCACAGCTGACAGCCAATCAGAGTGCAGGGTTTTCCCGCACTTTCTAAACCAATCATTTCCAACACTTTACAAGAACAATTCAAACTAAACCAATGATTTCAAACCTGCATACATAACATTATGGACCTCTCAAGGGAGCAAACATTAGCACTCAAGGGAACTAGTTCAGAAAAAGTCAGAAAAGGAACTTCATGGAATGCAGAAGAAATCAGTCCTGAATGAGAACTGTGGATTGATTGGTTCTGCATTCCACGTGGCCAGTCTAAAAGTATATCTTTTTTGGACACATTCATATTAGAAACTAAAATGGTGGAAGTTGTTTGTTACAAGTTACAAGCAGGAGTGTCCAACCTGTTTAAGACTTGTGGACTTCAACTCCCGAGAATTCCCTATGGTTGACTGGGCAATTCTGGGAGTTGAAGTCCACAAGTCTTAACAGGCCAAGGTTAGACATCTTTGAGCTAGAGTGTCCCAAAGAAATGGCCAAATAACTCTATATTGAATAGTAAAGGACATGGTGAAGGAGAACATGGATTGGGAGACGTGTTTAGTCTATTGGCTATGACTTTCCCATCTATGATATCTGAAAATATGTCACTCTGTTCAGAAGATAAGTGAATACACTCAAGTTTGGTGGCCACCGGATCACAGTGAAAGAAGTTAGAGAACCTTCATACTCCTATGGAAGTTTCAGGATGTCCCTTCTGTTTCCCCACTTTAACCCAACTAAATTGCAACTAAGGAGTAGAAAAGGGGAGAGTTAAGACAAGAGATTCAGTTCATTCTTAAATCACCTAAAGATCAGCTTTAATCTCCTACAGTGGTAAGACATCTGTTCAAATTCAAAATTAATGGCTCAGCCTTATCTCTAGCTGCCTTCTGATGCCAAGCCATGTCACCCTGCTGCCAAAAAAAGTGCTACCTTACAATGCTGACATCCCAAGTCCCAACTCTGCACATATCTCAAGCAGACAAGAAATGGATCAGCTTTTGAGGGCAAGAAGAGAAAAATGGCCATCTGAAGCATTTACCTTGATATATCAATTCACACCCCTTCTGGTTGACCTCAAGACTTATTCAACCAATGTCACTAGGAAGAAGCTGCAGGTTACACTGAAGATGCCTGCAAAGTCCCAACAGAATTCCATGAAGTTCTGTCATCATCACGTCATCTTGAAAACCAATTCATCTTAGTAGAATGGGGAGGCTGATAACTTATTAAAAAATAAGTCCACCTTTCCTGGTTAATTCACTCCTTCTCCTGTTGTACAAAATTCCCTTTTCCAACACATGCATCAAAAGGGGGTTGAAGCATTAGCACAGAAAACAGGTGATAAATCATGCAGAAATTGATTCAAAACCTTGCAGCGAATGGAAAACAGATGGCAAAATGGTTCTAATTAACTGTTTGATATGGCAGAGTGTCCTTTCCAGTGTTGCAAAACTGGTTTGTCCCTCAGCCCTTCACCATAGCAACTAGGTTTGCTGGAAAGCAAGAATCCTTTCTTGTAGAGACATAAAGTCACCCTAACAATTCAGCTAAACCACAGTAATGGAGAGAGAGAGAAAAGGGAGGGGAGAAGGAATATTTTCATTGATTTGGAACTTCCTTTAAGTAAGAATTCTCTTTTCCATCTGGAAAACAAAACAAAATTAATCCCTTTCTGTCTTATTGACGCATCTCCTGGATTGTGGAGAGAGTGGGTTGAGTGGATTATAATAGTCCTATTACAAACACTCAACCACTATGGTAAAATATGGTTTGTGATGGAAAAAGACAGATTTCCTCAAGAATTGTTGGGAAGACATTTCATATTGTCTTCCGTTTCAGACCAACATAGAGTATAGTTCCACCGTGGACTGAAATAAATTGCTGGCTTGATTGATTATGATCATTTTCAACACCTAGTCGATAGATAGATAGATAGATAGATAGATAGATAGATAGATAGATAGATAGATAGATCAATAGATAGATAGATAGATAGATAGATAGATAGATAGATAGATAGATTTTATTTTTATTTATTTTAATTACATTTATATGCCGCCCTTCTCCGAAGACTCAGGGCAGCTTACAATTTTTTGGGATACAACCCAGTGTGCTCAGCAAAAGCCTTCATTCCATTGTATATGCCTGCTTATTACTAAGTGGCATTTTTACAAAGTCAGCTTATTGCCCCCAACAATCTTGGGTCCTCAATTTACCTACCCCGAGAGGATGGAAGGCTGAGTCAACCTTGATAGATAGATAGATAGATAGATAGATAGATAGATAGATAGATAGATAGACAGACAGAGACAGACAAATGATAGATAGATAGATAGATAGATAGATAGATAGATAGATAGAGATAGAGATAGATAAATGATAGATAGATGATAGATAGATAGAGATAGATAGAGATAGATAGACAAATGATAGATAGATAGATAGATAGATAGAGAGAGAGAGAGAGAGACAGAGACAGAGACAGAGACAGAGACAGACAGACAGACAGACAGACAGACAGACAGACAGACAGACAGACAGACCTGAGGAAATACACATTCTTAAACCAAACTATAAGTGTGTAGTAAAATACATCATTATTCCACCTCCCCAAAATATATTGGCTAATCATAGTTTGCAAGTGAGACCTATGTCCAAGGTCTTGGAAAAACTACCCTCTCTGTCATGGAAAGGATGACAGAAAGTGTACCCTGAGCACTTTTTAAAATTTATAATATAGATGTAACTCTAAGAAAAATAGCTATCAAATCACACATTCAATTCCTTTCAGGAATTTTCATTTTATTTTAATCCTACCGGGCCAAAGGCATTGCTCCCATCAAGGACAATTATTCTTGTAACTTAAATTCCAGTCATAATATCAGTAGGCTTATGACACATTGAATACAAACCTTGAGAAAGAATTTATTCTTTCTTAAATTACAGCAGAGGAAGATCCAGGATGCAAGGAAGTGGATGCTGGGAAGAGTGACTTGATCTTGTCCAGATCATTTGCAGAAGTACTAACGCTCCGTGAGTTATATTTTAGCTTTCCAATTAAGGATATGCTTTGTATATCAAGATCTATTTCAACCTCTCCCTTCCTCAACTCAGCACAAATCTGCAGGATTCCAGACCAAAGAATAGTACCCTCCCATTAAAAAAAAAGCCAGTTGGAGAGAGCAAAAAAATATTGAACAAAGTAAGACAGATGGCATTTTTCAGTATGATGGTTTTTATGTCCCTGGAAGTAGAACTGATAGGCAGTTTGGCGTAGTTGTTAAAGTATAAGGTTAGAAACCAAGAGATTACGAGTTCTAGTCCCATTTGGGACATGAAGTCAGCTGAGTGACCTTGGGCCAGTCAGTTTCTCTCAGCCCTAGGAAGGCAATAATGTCAAGTCACGTCTGAAAATCTTACCAAGAAAACTGCAGGATTTGCCCAAGTAGTCTTTGAGAATGGAAGGGGAAAAAGAAGAAACTATAACAGAATAACAGATTTGGAAGGGACCTTGAAGATCTTCTAGTGAATCTAGTCCAACCCCCTTCTCAGGCAGGAAACTCTATACTATCTCAGACAAATGGTTGTCTAATCTCTTCTTAAGAACCTCCAGTATTCAAGCCCCTCCCCCAACTTCTGGTGGCAGGTTGTTCCACTGATCAATCATTCTCACTGTCAGGAAATTCCTCCTTAGTTCTAGGTTCGATCTTTCCTTGATTAATTTCCATTCCTTGCTTCTTGTCCTGACTTCAGGTGCTTTAAGGAATAGGTCAAGCACCTCTTCTTTGTGGCAACCCAACAGAAGTACACAAAATACCACAGAACAGCAGAATGGTATTCTTACAATATTGGCTAAGAATTGTGGGACAGAGGTGGTATTCAGCAGGTTCTGCCCAGTTCTGGAGAACCGGTAGTGGAAATTTTGAGTAGTTCAGAGAACCAGCAAATACCACCTCTGACTGGCTCCGCCCCCATCTCTTCTCTGCCTCCCAAGTCCCAGCTGATCGGCTGGGTCTTCTTTGGTTGCCCTGCACAGGAGAACAGAGCTGGAAAGCAGGTTAGTGGGGTGGGGAAGGAATGGGATTTTGCAGTACCCTTCCCCCAGAAGTTGGGTGGGGATAGAGATTTTACAGTATCTGTCCCCTGCCACGCCCATCAAGCCACTCCCACAGAACTGGTAGTAAAAAAAAATTGAATCCCACCACTGTTGTGGGACTCATAGTCCAAATGCGAAAGGAAGGCACCAGGTTGGACAAAAGCAATACAATAGAGTGATGCACAGTTTTCTTTGGATCTAAAGGTCATGCTTGTCCCTTTAAGTAGCATGCCGGGGTTGTAGGTAGAACAAATTATTTATTTAGCGAATGGCAAATACATGGACTTCTAGTCATTCAAGCAGTTCAAATGTTAATGTCCAGTCCACCCAGCCATTCAAGGACAGAACAAAAATCAAGTGTGACTTATTTTGGTTGTATCAACATTCTGCTAAAGTTAAATAGAGTTATTGTGATGACCTTCAAAGACTTGAACAGTTAGAGACAGACCTTTGTGGAGAAAATCTTTGTGGTTGCTAGGAGTCAAAAACAACTCAATGGTATGTAATCAATCAATGATCAGTGATGACATTCCAGCTGCGTGTTTAATCATCTCTGCTTGCTGGTGCATGGAAATTCATAATTTGATGACAGCTTTTACAGGTCTCCAGGAGATGCATTTGAAGGTTGAGGGACCCAATAGGGCTCTGAGGCCTCTCTGATTCTAGGCATAGCTAGCATGAGAGGTACAGGAATAAAATTCTATGGTTGGGCTGGTGACACCCAGCTGGCCACTGCTAAAAACAGGATGCTGGATAAAACGAATCCTTGGTATTACATCACTTCTATGTAAAACCACACAAATAGAAAATGTATCTCCCGACACACATCGTCTTTCAGTGGGAGAACAGGTGCTGGATGTTAAGCTTCTAAAATGGCTCATATCCTCTCCGGGATCAGTTCCCACTGGTCTCTGGGCATTTTCCCATCACACAAGACCCTGGCATCTGCCCATCAGGGCTCAGAGGAAGGGAGGGCAGGCGGAAGTGTGATAATGCTGGAATGTAGCTTTTCCTCTGCTTCTCTTTCAGGAGAAAGAGGGCAGGACTGACAAATGTTCAGATAGGAAGTCCTGAGAATTCACACTGGCCAGCAAACCCTGCCCTTTCTCGTGGGTTTTTTTTTTCCAGTGCATACTGCAATCACTAACAAAATAACAGAAGAAGAGAGTTGGAAAGAACCTGGGAGGTCTTGTAGCCCAGCCCCCTGCTCAGGGCAGGAATGTCTATCACCATTTCAGACAAATGGCTGTCCAATCTCTTCTTAAAAACCTTCAGTGTTGAGCCAACACAACTTCTGGAGGCAACTCATTCCACTGGTTAATTGCTGTAAATACAGATGTGGGTGAAAGGTGAGACTTCAATAAGAACAGAGCTGGAAGGGACCTTGGAGGTCCTCTAGTCCAGCCACCTGCTCAAACAGGAGAATCTATACCATTTTGGACAAGTGAATGTCCAGTCTCTTCTTAAAAATCTCCATTGATGAAGGACCTGCAACTTCTGAAGGCAAAGCTGTTCCGCTGGTTAATTGTCCTCACTGTTAGGAAGTTTCTTCTCAATTCCAAGTTGCTTCTCTCCTTGATCAGTTTCCATCCATCGTTTCTTGTCTTGCCTTCTGTATGCTTTGGAGAATAAATTGATTCCCTCTACTTTCTGTCAGCCTGTCAAATACTGGAACACTGCTATCATGTCCTTCTTTTTTCTAGGCTAGGCAAACCCAAATCCTGCAACTGTTCTTCATATGTTTTAGTCTCCAGGCCTTTAACCATCTTCGCTGCTCTTCTTTGCACTTCTTCCAAAGCCTCAACCACTTTTCTGTAAAGTGGGGACCTTGGGAATGGATTTCAATCAATTGGATGGCTTAGATCAGGGGTCAGCAAACTTAAACACTCAAAGATCCACAAAGGTCCTAACTGGAAGCTCCCTGTTCAATTCTGTAGCCAACTGGAAGTCCGGTTTTAAACGGCAGTAAATGATAAAGATCATCTCATTATTGCTATTTCCTTTGTTTCATTTATTATTTGGATTTATATTTCTCCTTGCTGATCCTTTTAGTTTAACAATCTCAAACGCCTGGATAAAGATGCTTAGGAAAGAAAATGGTTTAAAAATGTACTGTTCACTAAATTAATATTTACTTTAAGTGGAAATAATTAAAGATAAAAACAACTTCCAAGGAAGCATATTCATTTCCACTCACAGTATCTTTAACAAAGCCTCATCTGTTAATTCCAGTGCCAGGAGAGCAATTTATAGTCTTAATCAACACCTTGAACTGTGCTCAGAAAATAATTATTTTATGCTCAGTAATCACTAGGCTTCAAACTTTTCATCTCTTTCAAACTTTTCCTTCAGGAGGTGGAGGCAGAGATGGAAGAAGAGGGGGAGGAGGAGGAGGAGGAGGAGGAGGAGGAGGAGGAGGAGGAGGAAAATTAGGAGGAGAGGAAGAAGAGAAAGAGGGGAGGAGGAAAAGGAGAAGGAGAATTATCTCTTCAGTTATGTCCAACAGCATGATTCCAAAAGTAATATTTAAACATTGCTATCCTTGAATCTGGAAAATTTTGTAAATAAAGTTTTTTTCAAGTCCAATATGGGATAACATGCTTAAGTTTATAAAAAGCACTGGGTCCATGAGGAATTGCCCTTAACACTGAGTTCTTCCAAGGATATTCTCTCTTCTAAAATTCCTTGTCTTCTGGGAAAGCATGTGTTTTCATCACCAAGCCTGTTTACACCATAACCATTACATAAATATACATGTATCCTCTTTCCAATGTTGTTTAAGGCAAATCATTAAATTAGATCAAGTAATTCAACCCTGCTGTGAAATCAAACTATCCAAGGGACTGAAGATTCCTAGAAAGAACAAACTACTCCTAAAACTAAAATCTTATGGTATTTCTGGATGCTTGTATAACTGGATAGAAGCATTCCTGTCAAACAGACAACCAATGGTCAAAATTGGGAGTGTCCTATCAAACTCTGTACCTGTCAACAGTGGTGTCCCCCAAGGCAGTGTTCTAGGACCAACTCTCTTCATACTCTACATAAATGACCTCTGTGATCATATTAAGAGCAACTGCGTTCTTTTCGCTGATGATGTAAAGCTATTCAACACCACCGACAATACTGCTACCCTTCAAAAAGACCTCGACTATATATCAGAATGGTCAAACAAATGGCAACTTCAAATCTCAACAAATAAATGCTCTGTCTTACATATTGGAAAAATAAATCAGAAAATAAAATACAAGCTGAATAGTCAAGACCTTGTTGATCATCCAAACTCTGTCAAGGACCAAAAAGGCATTAAGAGTTGTTAACCTAATCCTGGGTAGCTTTTTCTCCAGTAATATCACACTACTAACTACAGCATACAAAACATTTGCTAGACCAATATTTGAATACAGCTCATCAGTCTGAAACCCGCATTACATATCTGATATTAATGCAGTTGAGAAAGTCCAGAAATATTTCACAAGAAGAGTTCTCCACTCCTCTACTCGTTGCAGAATACCTTATGCTACCAGACTTGAAATTTTAGACCTAGACAACCTAGAACTATGTCGCCTTTGGTCCGATCTAAGTATAGTACATAAAATTATACATTGCAATGTCCTACCTATCAATAAATACTTCAGCTTCAACCATAACAATACAAGAGCACACAATAGATACAAACTCAAGGTAAACCGCACCAAATTTGATTGCAGGAAATACAACTTCAGCAACAGAGTGGTCAATGTCTGGAATACTCTACCTGACTCTGTGGTTTCTTCCCCAAACCCCAAAAACTTCAACCTTAGACTGTCTACTATTGACCTCACCCCTTTCCTAAGAGGTCTGTAGGGGGCATGCATAAGTGCACCAACATGCATACCATCCCTGTCGTATTGTTTCTTTTTATTTTTCTTATATGTATCCATTTCATGTATTCATAACTATGTTTATACTTATACCTGTTATCTTACAATCACTTGACAAAATGAAATAATAATAAATAATAATTATAGGGAGCTGAGATGAATACCATCAGAGAAAGGGTGATAAAGTTGCAAGTAACTTTGTTTAGAAAAGACCTATCCAGCTATAAAAATCCAGACTGCTACTGGAGCGTCACAATGGGGAAGAGTTTTCTGTACCTCTCTGTGGCTATGTAGTTTCTTGCAGCCCAGATATGGTAGCCCTAGGCAGGAGAAGCAGTGGGAGATGTAAAATAGAGATATGTTATTATCCATGACAAACTGAAGAAAGTGAAAAGACAGGAAGTCTTCTCTCTTACTTTCAATATGAGAACCAGTGATCACCTTAGGAAAAAGTGGTGGAAAATCTGGGCTGGCAAAGGGAGATTGGAAAATTTGTGGAAGAGAAGGCGTTCCAGGAGAACAAATCATGATCAATGTACAGCATTACCAGGATCAAAGATACCATATGTCATGCCCAGTTTCATCATGCCCAGAGGTGGTATTCAGCAGGCTCTTACCAGTTCTGGAGAACCGGTAGTGGAAATTTTGAGTAGTTCAGAGAACCAGCAATTACCCCCTTGCTTCCATCTCTTCTCTGCCTCCCAAGTCCCAGCTGATTGGCTGGGTCTTCTTTTGTTGTCCTGCACAGGAGAATGGAGCTGGAAAGCAGGTTAGTGAGGTGGGGAGGGAATGGAGATTTTACCGTATCCTTCCCCTGCCACATCCACCAAGCCACACCATGCCCACCAAGCCACACCCACAGAACCGGTAGTAAAAAAAATTGAATCCCACCACTGATCATGCCTGATGAAAGAAGCCTTCCCCCCCCCATGTGTGTGTATGTGTGTGTGTGTGCCTGTGTGCACAAAGGGAGAAAGGGAACAACTTTTTCCAGCCACCAAACCCATCCATCCCAAGACACATATGATGTCAGAAAGCGGTCCAGAAGAGCCAAAACAGGGAGAAACTTGAGACCAGGCTTAGTCTCCGGCAACGTATCCACTCAATTTTTGGAAACTAATAACTAGATATTCTTTGGGGAAATGCATCTTTCTCAACCAATAGTCTTTCTGTGCAGATTTCTGATAGGGAAAGATGGATGTTCATGGATTCTTTCCAATGCTACCATCATTCCTGCAACAAAATCAGTCCCAGAGGGCATAACAAATCTCTACTTGAACAGCTTCCAAGAAGATTGATTTCACATCCATGGGTCACATCTGTGACCACACCCCAGAGCACACTGTTTCCCCTACTCTGAGAACCCCCATAATGAATGGGAACATCTGAGGAAGGTTAAGGCCCATGGACTTCTCCATGCTTTCTCAGATCTGGAGTTTCATTCCTATTTGTCTTATGAGTCATCTGCTAGTCCAGGAGGAATGAAGAGCTTGATGCCACCCATTCCTATCATGGTTAATCAATCAATTTTTATTACGGTCACAGACCGGCATTGCTTTTTGGGTCATAATCCCAAAGGCCCTTCAATCACAGAATGTATAACAAACAAACATGAAAAGAAAGTGGTTCAATCGATATGTTGACCATCTTGATCAGTAGGACAGCTGTGCCTTCTCTCTCTCTCTCTCTCTCTCTCTCTCCCTCCCTCCCTCTCCCTTTCCCCTTCCCTCTCTCCCTCTCTCTGTCTCTCTCTCCCTCCCCCACTCTCTCTCACGCACACACCAGAATTTGGGGTTTAGATGTTGATTTACTCACCAGAGGAACAAATCAGCATGCCTTGCAAACTGGAGCTGGGTGTCTTTACTTATGATTTATGGAGCCAGCTGCCCACACTTTTTTTTTTTTAACCAAGCCACAAATTGAGTTGGGAGTTCCTTGGAGAGAACTTAAAAACACTCCGCTGATTTATAGAAGACAGAAACAATTTTATGTCCTTCTCAAATGGACTCTCAAAGGCTGGAAATAAAGGCTAACAAACATCTTCTTTTAAAACAATGTGGTTTTTATTTGGCATGGGAAGTCTTCATGGTATGCTTAATCAGTAAATGGATTTTGAGGATTCAATGTTCTGATCAAGTTCATAATATGCATTATATAAGCGTCATGTTGCTAAGCCACACTTGAGCTTGTCCTTCAGAAAAATCTTTCATCAAAACAGTCCGAAGAATGATTATTTGCATTTTTAGATTATATGCTATACGGTGTCTATTTATTCAGCTTGGATTTATCCAAAAATCTAAAACCAGAGGATGAATAGGTTATAAGGTCAGATGCTCCACCTTGGTTTCCAAGAATTGTCTCTGTCCTGGATTGTCCAAGTGAGGTTATTCATCAAAGTTCCAAAATCCTGTCAAAAGTAGGATGTGCTGGATGAGTTGTATAGTAGAAAAATGTGAGCAATTGCTTATCTACTTTCTGTAATAATATAGCTTCTGACATTCATACTTCTTGGCTGCATCTCTGGCTAAGCCCTCTTCTTCTAAGAAGTTCTCCTTTGACCTTTTAACGGATTGTTTTAATTTTGTAATTTCGTGTTTACACTGTTGTAAACCACACTGGGATTTTTACAATGGAAAGAACTACTAATATACTGTATGCACTATACTTACTACAGCTATACTAACAACAATAAGCAGACTAGAAAGGAGCCTTGAGATATGTGTTTTTCCAAGGCGCCTGTCTCATTAGCAGCCCTAGATACAAGAGGTTCTAGAGTGTCTCCAATTGGGGATATTGATTCACAACAATGTTGTTTAAAGGCATTGCCTTACCAGAGTGGTTTCATAGAAATCAGTTCTCAGCCCACAGTAATGATGGACCTCTACTTCAATTTATACAACAGAAAGACAGTCTTGTAACAGTTTTCCTGTGTTTTTATCTTGGCTATGGTTTCCTGCTTGCTTTAACGAATACATAATTGAGTAATCACACAATTTTTGATGAGAAAATCATGGGTTGCTGGCTTAAGGTTGCATTAAATAACCCCATTTTTGCTCACTTCCCCTGGGCTTTGCATTTGGGAGTTTGTTCAAGATATATCCTTAGGAAAAAGCATTTCACAGGCTGTTTTGCATTCCATTTTATAGAATGGAACTATTTTATATTAGCTAAACATGGCCCTCTACATTTTCTGGGAAGGTGCAATTGTTATTGTTCATATGAGACATGTTAATTGTGATTCTGTTCCTGATTCTTGTGGAGAAAATCAATGGAATAAGAAGCGGTTGCATCTCAAAAGGTTGTTAACAGATGGAGTTTTCTGTAAACAAGCTATCAGCAACCAATAAACAGGCTATCAGCAACCGATGAACAGAAAGTGCTTTCATTAGACATTATACTTAGTGTTACACTGGGTGTACACTTGTTATACTGAGATATAGTTTCTGAGGCTTTTTCTTCTTTAGCTATATCCTCCCTACTCAAGACCTGGGTCTATTAGTCTTCAGTATGAACAGAAGTAGACCAACATGTGTACAGACAACCAACAGGTGTGAATCAATGCGAGCTTCTTATAAATATGTAGGCGCGAACCGATCAGTCAGGAAAATCATTTTGCTTGGACTTCTTCAGTGTGAAATAACTGCCAATGAAGACCAGTTGAAACTAAATATAGAATGTCTAGTGACCTGCATCCCTGAGGATAATTCTGCAAAAATGGACTGGCAAAATAAAATAGAAAGAACTAACAAGAAAGAGAGTATTTTTGGAAGCAATATCTACCCAGCCTGCCAGGAAAAAAATGGCATTGTCCCGACGGACAAAACGTCTTTCATGTAATTAGATTATTTCCCATCACAACACAAGAAGCGTTGAACGTTAACCAAGTGCTTAGAGCAAAGTCTACCTAATGATTGCAAATTCTACAAGCCTGAAAAGATCTGGGTTTAGGGTTGCAAGATTCTGGCTTGGTTTCTCCAGCTCCCCTCAAAATGGCCCTGGGGACATTCAAGACACAGTTGTTGCTGCTGACCAAGGAACTGCTCAGAAGACCTGGGCAAACAGGTGCAGGAAACTATTTATAGAGCTTTGGAAAATATGAATTTTCTGGCAAGATCCTGCAGCCATTCACTTTAGCGTCATGCTCTGCTGTGCAAACGGTGGTATAAGAGCAAAATACACCCATGAAACTGAAGCAAGAACTGGCAACCAGCCGCATAATGTTCTACTTAACCTTTTATATATATACATTTATTTATTCTGTGACTGTAGGCTGTGGGTAGTGTCACCTAGGTAGACAAAGGAATGAGGAAGGAAGAAAAAGCAAGCACTTCTATGCTCCTGAGATGCAGAGCTGCCATTTTTAAGGTCTACAAGGCCACCACAAGAATAGTTTTTTTAAAAGGCTTGCTCATGGAAATGGAAGGGTTAAAATGATAGATGTGGGATCTGCAGTGATTTGGATTGGCCCCCTAAGTTATAATGATTGGCTATTGTTTGAGCTACCAATGGGTATTAACTACTCAGAGGATGGAAGCAGAATCCATCCAAGGACAAGGCATAGATATGTTGGAAGGAAAATCCATCTGGTTCAGTTCCAAGCCAGGAGAAAGGCAATGGAGACAAAATGGAGGCTGGAGGCTGGTTGGAAAGAAAGATGCCCTTTTAGTGAAGAAGCAGAACCACCAACCATGTATGATTCTGGGCAACTGACAAAATGGAGTTTAGAGTGGGTGGGTTTTTATACCTTCTGGATTCCTAAGGGGGTCATGTAGAGGTCATAGCTGGCTCTATAAGCAAAAGAGGAAATGCAAATCCTAGGTGTTTGTCTGAGCTAATCTTGTCAACCTTTGGCTTGTTGCTTATCTGGAGTTTCTGTCTGACCTTGTCTTTCTGAATGGAAATCTGCATTTGTAAAAGCTGGCCTCCTCAGTTTCTGCTTGGGGCAGGGAAACTGCAGCTGGTTTCTGCCTCCCTTAAGATTTTTTTTTTAATTTCTCCTTTAGGGGACATATTTTATCCTGCCTTTTTAATATTTCCTGAAATATTTCATTCTTCTAGGAGTGGGGGGTGCTCCCTATACTTCCTACAGATACAGTGACCATATTTTTGAAAATAATAATAATAAAGGACATACCTGAAAAGGGGGGAAATCTGAAAAAAGTTCAAAAAGGTTTAAAAATGTAATTGTTTATGTTTATAACTTTGATTTGCAAATGAAGCTTAAGAGCCAAACCAAGAAAAACTTTACAAAAATGCGTTTGAATAAATGTTTCTAAAAAGCATCAAAACTATGAAGGTCTGAGAGAAAGATATGGAAAAGGTTTTCTGCGATCTGACTGCATTAAATGCACCTTAGCTGTGCATCTCCATGGTAAAAGATGAAGGACCAAAACAAAAGACAAAGGGGAGTTTTTGGAAAATAAATAAATCTGTGGAGTCTCTCGGGTTCTCTGAGTTTAGCTGTTTTCTTGCAGATGTTGTCAGTCCTGAAACGGACCTGGATGATGCCATCTTTGTGGCTTTAGGGTTGCCACAAGGCAGAAGAGGTGGCAGGGAGGGGGAAATAGTTAGCTTGGGTTTTGCAGTCAAAACAAAAAGTTTTCCTGTGGGAACCAAGGTCATTCCAACAGGTAGCTGGGTGAGGAGGAGTGAAGTAACCAAACAACCAGCCAGCACTTCTATTGGACAATGTGACTGATTAGTTAGTTAGTTTGGGTGTCAGCATCCCGTGGCTCTGGAGTCACATGCGGCTCTTTGGGCCCTCTGCTGTGGCTCCCAGTTGGTGATCCTACCACTGGCTGGCCCTGCCCCTCACCCTCCCATCCCAGTCACTCCTTACCTAGCCTGAGAAGATAAAACACACACACACACAAAAACAGAAATGAGAGGGAGGGAGGGAGGAAGAGAGACCCATTTCCCACAGAAAAAAACAGCAGCCACAAAACCTGGTGGGGTCATGTGACTACGTGGGAGTGATGTTGAGTTGACCATGCCCACCCAGGTTTTGTGGCTCCCGGTGTTTTCTTTTCTGTGGGAAATGGTCCAAATGATTCTTTGAGTATTTAAGGTTGCGGACCCCTGAGTTAGTTAGTTTACTTTATTGTCATTGCACCTCATACAATGAAATTACATCTTCAGTGTACATTATACATAAAATAAAAACAATAAAAACAAAAACAAAAACAAACATCCTTCACATTCTATACAATTACATTGAAAACCCCTGATATTGCATTAATATTGCACTATACAGTAGGATTCAATGTAGTTACTGCTCTGGGATAGAAGCTATTTTTCAGCCTATTTGTCCTTGACTTGGAGGAAGAGGGAAACTTTCAATTTTAATCAGGTGAAAACCATGGAAACTTTCAGAGTCAGTTTTCACCAGTTGTGCCAATATGATGTATCCAAATAAATTGTTCATCTGCCTCGGAGTTCTGATTTCAGTGGGTTCATTCCTTGGAACCCTGACAGATGTTTCATTGCCCAACTAAGTAACAGCATCAGTGCTGCTGATGTTACCTAGTAGGGTAACCAAATGTTTGCAAGAAAACCACAAAGCTCAGAGAGTATCAAGGGCTCCACAGTTTAACCCTGAGCTACAAAATAAATAAGAGATAAATACATCTAAAGAACAGCTTTTTGATATAAAGAACTGTCCTTTACAATGAATGGTCAATAGCTTGCTTGCAAGCTGAGCCAGAGGTGGTATTCAGCAGGTTCTGACCAGTTCTGGAGAACTAGTAGTGGAAATTTTGAGTAGTTTGGAGAACCGGCAAATACCACCTCTGATTGGAGATTTTACAGTATCCTTCCCCTACCACGCCCACCAAGCCACACCCACAGGACCGGTAGTAAAAAAAATTAAATCCCACCGCTGAGCCAAGAGTAGACTTTCTTTGGTTTGCGTAAGTGCAGGCACTGAAGGACCAGTTCTCTAAAACTGAAAATACAATATTCTCAGTGCTACAGGCTGGCTGGTTCAACACATATTAAATAGTGAAATTAAAGCAGAAAATATCAAATGACTTGTCAGCTAGATGAAGGTCATCAAGTCACTTTTGTTACAACTTAGTTTGAAATCCACGTCCTTAAATCCCGAGCTTTGGGAGAGAAAAATATCACATTGATGTTGTCGCTTAGAGGCAGATACCGATCTGCTGGCAGTTGTGCAAAAATTGCAGCTGTTTGTGCAATTAAGTTGCCATTAGAACATGGAGTTGCTAAACATTCATGTATTTATTTGTTCTTTCCTTTATTACATTTGTATGCTGCCAAATCAAGCCAGCTCTTTGGGGTTTTGAAGCAGATAAAATCAAAGTGGGATAACATTGCAAAAGGAAAACAATCAAGTAAAGCAAGAACTAATAAAACAAGGATAACTCAAGAATCCCAGGAAACAATTCCAGTGTCCATAAGGCAGCAATGGTTCGTTGAAGATCTAAGAGAGCAAAATCCATATTGATAGTCTTCCAGAAGAATTTATTTATTTATTTATTTGTATTCCCTCTTTATTACTTTTACAAGTAACTCAAGGTGGTGAACATTTCCAATACACCCACCTTCTTCCTCCTATTGTCCCTGTGAGGTGAGTTGGGCTGAGAGAGAAGGACTGGCCCAAAGTCACCTAGCCAGCTTTCGCTAAGGTGGGACTTCAACTCAGTCTTTTGCATTCTAGCCTGGTGCCTTAACCAGTAGACCAAACTGGGAATGCCAGATAAAACATTATTGCCTCTCACCACTTATACCTAAGGAATTGTTAGCACCATCTCTGCTCAGAAGATACAAGAAGATGGAGATCTTAAGCATATTTGCTAGAACTGTTGCCTCATTCCATTTTAAAGAACACAACTAATGCTCCCATCTGACTTTTGAGACCATAAATCCATCATTAATTAGAGTTGTTGTTTTTAAAGATGTAAGCCCTCACCAATCAAGTTGTCTGGGCATTCACATCAAAGATGAGTTTTGTCCTTGTTTCATCAAGACCTAACTTGGAGGATAAGTTTTTGATGTGACAGGTAAAGAGTTCCTAAGACCACAAAAATTCAATTAGTATTCTTTAATTGCACTTTAACAGTGGTGTCATTCAGAATTCATCTTGAAATGAACACGTTTTTGTCTGTCCTATATCTTCCTGTCTCTTCTTCTCATAGAGCAGGGGTCTTCAAACTTAGCAACTTTAAGACTTGTGGACTTCCACTCCCAGAATTCCCCAGTCAGGCTGGCTGGGGAATTCTGGGAGTGGAAGTCCACAAGTCTTAAAGTTGCCATGTTTGGAGATCCCTGTCATAGAGAGGTGGAAGGTAGTTTTCCTGTTTCCCTTGTTGACTCTTTTTTTTAAACAGAAAGCTCATTGCATTTCAAAACCTTCATCTTGAACTGAGCTGACCTGCAATGCTTTTTGTTTAAATGATATTTTACAGTTTGGTTTGGATGAGCTGGTTCACAATTTATGAGTGTGCTCTGTTGCAACTAGCCAAATCTGAGACACCTGGGTGTCTCAGAAGGTTTCCGTCAGGAAATACAGCCTAACTATAGGACATTCAGATGGAGATGGATGAAGCATGGTGTTTGGAGTTCTGCCTTATGAAGAACTCACGATTACGTCAAGTTAAAGCTGCTAACTCTGCTATATTCCTCTGTTCTATCTACTTATGATGGCAAAGTCAACTGTATGTAGAACTTATAAAGGGCAGAAATAGACAGTTTACAATCTGGGGTTCCCATACAATTTTCACAGGACATCACCTCAGACAGACAGCATTTATCTAATGAAGGGAAGGAATTTTGCCCATCTTGAGTGGGCTGGGAAGCATTCAAATATTAGCTCTTTAGCTGCCCTGGTTAAGCATGTTGTGCAAATTCATCTCTTTAATCTTAGGAGTTAAGGCTAAGCAATATATTAGTATGGCTATTGACAAGTGATTGATTGATTTTTCACATGTTTGAACTGCATCTCAAATGTCTGTGAAGATTCTCAGTCATCCAGGTCGTGGTTGTCCCAAAGATGCTTTTTCAAGAGGCAACTGGACTTTCTCGTTTTTCTTTTGAAGATGTTTTGCTTCTCATCCAAGATACATCTTCAGGTGTCACTGGATGGTGGGGAATGGAAGGATTTAGACTCCTTGCAGACACTGGTCATTTGCATTCTTTTAGAGCAGGGGTCTTCAAACCTCACAGTTTTAAGACTTGTGGACTTCAACTCCCAGAATTCCTTCTCCAGTCAAGTTAGCTCAGGAATTCTGGGAGTTGAAGTCCACAAGTCTTAAACTTGCCAAGTTTGAAGACCCTTGTTTTAGAGCAGGGGTCACCAACCTTTTGGACCTCAGGGACCACCAAAGCCATAATTTTAAATCCCAGGGACCACTAACAGGTTCTGTGCACATGTCCTAATTTGTGGGTGTGGCTTGGTGGTCATGTGACTGGCTGGGCATGGCTTGGATGTAAATATTATAAATATTTATATAAATATTGATTTTTTTTTAAAAAAGAGCAACTTTTATCCAGAATCAGGCAAAGCAGGCAGGCAGATTGAGTTGCTCACAGAATCACAGATTCATTCAGAGATCTATCTATCTGCCATTGGCTAGCTCAGTCTGTCACATAAAATTTGCTTGCAAGCAAATTCATAAAATTTGCTAGCAAGCAAACTCACAAAATTAACTCACAACACACCATATATGTAATTATTGATTTTTTTTAATTAAAAAAGAGCTACTTTTACCCAAAATCAGGCAAAGCAGGCAGGCAGATTGAGTTGCTCACAGAATCATTTAGTGATCTATCTACCTGCCATCAGCTAGCTCAGTCTGTCACATAAAATTTGCTTGCTGTGAGTCTGCACTGAATGATAGAATCTTCAGTCCTAAGGGAGGTTTGGCTGTGCTTAAAAGCAGAGCCGGAGATTTAAAGAGCTGTTTTAGAGAGTCATTGAGGCCACATGGAGGTTTATCTGTGTCATCAGGATCACCTGATTGATGCAAATGGGTGTGCAGCCTTCTTGGAACTGTCCAGTCAGATCTGAAGAAGCTTCTTGGATGAGAAGAGAAAGGTCTTCAAAGAAAAAAAAAACCAGAAAGTCCTGTTGCCTCTTGAAAAAGCACCTTTGGGATCTCCCTCAATAGTGGAGCAATGCTTGTTTCCTCTAACGTGCGCAGACTTCTACTGAGTCAGATATCATAAATAATCAAAGTAAGCTGAACAATATTAATGACCTATTTTTAAAAACTTTCAAACCACTGGGATCTGATATCATGTCATAATTTCTTGCTGCAAAGGTAAATCATTTGCTTATGCCATTCAGCAGGGTTTCTTAAACTTTTGGGCTTTCCTTTTAGAGTAAATTTAATGTTCAATCCTCTCTTAAAATCCAAACACCAACATGAACACAAATGCACAGTGAAAACAATGAATCTTTGAGAAAGGTGGATTTATTGTGAAAATATAAGTAAACGGTTTTTCCTTTGGACTCCGCCTGCAGTTCTCTAGAGGATGCACACCACACAGTTGGGAAACTCTGCTATATAAAATTGTATTTTATTACTAAAGTTTATTACCCACATGGAACTAGGTATATAGGTTTTCTTTTTATACTGTGCTCTGATAGGTTTTCTGTTATACAATACATTTCACTTACTTTCTTAGGAAATATATATAAGCATAAGATTTTAGAATGAACAAAAGAATACGCTTTGAAAAGAATATGTTATATCCTACACTTCTATCTACGGTCAGACATTTGATGACACATCTGTCTAGAAATGAGGAAAGTGAATTGAATGTTATACCTGATCTGTGTTGACTCATCACATCATATGCAAAGAGTAGATAGCCATAAACTGTTGACTACTAGAGGAACTGCTGAAAGCTTCTTTGATGTTTGACAGGACACCAACAGAAGTGTCAGGATCACATGCTCCCCCAAAAACTTTGATTGTGTGCTTTGGAATGCAGTGGAACCTTGGTTCGTGAACGCTTCTGTTCACAACCAAATTGGGTGACGACCAGAATTTTCAGAACAGTTTTGCTTCTGGTTGCAAACAGATCTTTGGGTGATGACCAAGCAAACCTGAAAATCACCATGATGATTTTCTCTGCAGCAGCAATTTCCCCTTTGGCACAATTTTTTTTTGGGGGGGGGTGTTTGGTCTGCACATGTGCAGATGATCGTGCTTCCGGTCACAAGCAAATCAGCTTGCGACCATAGTCCTAGAACGGATTACTGATTACTTGAGGTTCCACTGTATTAACCTAACACAGAAAGGTCAAGGCCCGCAGGGTGCTTAATCTGGCCCATGGGACCACCCTGGAAGTAGCAAAGGACCGGCCAGCGGTGCCTCTGCCAGCAAAAACGAAGCTCGGGAGGGCCGCGTGCTGCCCTCCTGAGCCCCATTTTCTCTGGCAGAGGGTTGCAGGAGGCCATCACAGCTGAAAATGGAGCTCGGGAGCCTGTTTTCACTGGCAGGGTGCCTGGGCCACCATAGGCGCCCATGATACGAGTGACATCAAGCCAGCCACATCTACTCTGGCCACACCCATCCTGGCCCCCTGAGGTCAAACACCTGATGTGGCCCTTAGTGAAATCGAGTTTATTTATTTATTTTATTTTATTAGACTTGTATGCCACCCTCTCTCCCTAAGGACTCAGGGCGGCTAACAATATAAAATCCATACAAATTTACAGTAAAAAAGAATTAAACTAATTACAAGCCTAAACAGTTAAAAGTCAATTAAAATTTTAAACCCCCTATAAAGCAAACCCACCCCCCTTAGTTAGTCCAGACCAGCCTGTTCAAAGAGCCAGGTCTTAAGGTCACGGCGGAAGGAGCGGAGATCGGGGGCCAAATGAAGGCCCAAGGGAAGTTGGTTCCAAAGGGTGGGCGCTCCCACAGAGAAGGCCCTACCCTGGGGACCACCAACCAACAGTGTCTGGTCGATGGTATCCCAAGGAGGCCCTGTCTGTGGGAGCGTACCAGGCGATTGAAACGCGATGCCGGCAGGAGACGCTCCCGCAAGTACCCCGGACCCAAGCCATGTAGGAGTTTGACACCCCTGGTCTAATAGAACATAGAATCACAGGGCTAAAGCAGGGGTCTGCAACCTTAAAAACTCAAAGAGCCATTTGGACCTGTTTCTCACAGAAAAGAAAGCACCGGGAGCCAATAATTTAACAACCAGTGGGACTGGGTGGGTGTGGCCAACTCGACATCACTCATTCTGACCCAGTCGCCTCCTGCTCTGAAATATGGGAGGGGCGGGGCCAGCCAGTGGTGGGATCAGCTGACAGGGAGCCACAGCAGAGGGCCGAAAGAGCCGCATGCAGCTCCAGAGCCGCAGGTTGCAGACCCTGGGCTAAAGAGACTCCTCCTCAAGGCAAGAGATCTTATACCATCCTGGTTACTGCCAGTCTATTTTTGAAAACCTCCACTGATGGAGTACCCACCACTCTAGGAGGCACATTATTCTATGCACTCACCCTGGAAATTTAAATAAAGCTGATTTTTGCGAGTCTTTGATAAACTGTATTTCCTCCTGCCTCACCCTCCCAAACATATTTTCCTTTCAAAGCCAGACATCAACAGGCTGCAAATCCAAACAGAACCAAGAATTTGGATGAGAGGTTATGCTTCATTTTAAAAAGTAAACAAATAAGTGAGCTGTCAAAAGACAATTATGTGATCTGGGAGGGATTGTATTTCATAAGAGAGCTATTATCTCCAGTTTTAAGGTGGGCAGAGAGTTACAAGTAATGAATCAGCTTTTGTGATGCTGACGAAGTTCACAGTTTAGTCTAGAATTCAGAGAGTTGAATGTGGTTTGGGCAGCAGCAGAACGATACTTATAATTAACAAGTGGGTTTTTTTCCTTTGCGAGTTGATCTGAGCCTGGCATTTTTTACTTTGGGAAATGTTCCTTTCACTGGAAGTGATAATGAAAGAGAGGCGCTCTCTAAATCGCAAGAAATATATGAATTTTATAAAGCAGTTTACTGAAAGTGCGATCTGTCAAACAAAAAGAGAGCAACATATAAAGAAAGCATAGTAGAAAATATTATGAACCATTAATTAGAATTAAACAAATCATTGGAAGAATCGTATTCGTTGTAGAACATTCCTAATACAAGAGACTTCTGCTAATAAGAACAAACTCTCAACTACGTTTAACATACTTGTTTTCAAATTTTAAAGTTAAAAGTTAAAGTTAAAAGGTTCTAAATGTCAAATAATAAAACCACCCTTTTTATAACTTCAGGCTCCTGAAACGTGAACACCTAAAAGTTCTTATCATGGGCAATGAATATAGGAATAGATACACCTAAGCAGGGGTGGGCTTCAAAAATTTTAACAATGGGTTCTCTGCCTAGTTGCTGATGGGCGTGGCCATGGTGGGTGTGGCCTAGTTGGCCTCCTGCACCATGGTGGGGGGGGACATTTTTGCTCTCCCTGGGCTCCAGGAGGGTGAAAATGGTCTCCCCAGAGAACCTCTGGAGCCAGAAATGGGCCCATTTCCGGCCTTCCTGAACTCCCAGGTGGTGCATCTTTCACCCTCCCCAAGCCTCCGTGTGCACCTTGTGCTTACCTGCATCCAAAATGGGCCACGTGGGGACTCCTGGGAGGGGCAAGGAGGGGCCAGCCAGGGGTGGAATTTGGAGGTTCTCCGAACTGTGCAGAATCTTAGCTAGAGGATATCCCAAATCCTTGGGCACCCTTAGCAGCCCACTCCTGCACCTAAGAAAGAAAGATTAAAATGGAAGATAAATCATAAGAATACCTTATGAAAAAAAATAAAGGTAGAAAGATTTATATGTTTGTTTGTATCCCACCTTTATTATTTTTACAGATAACTCAAGGCAGTGAACATAGTCTTTCCTTCTTCTATTTTTCCCCACAACAAAAACATTGTGAGGTGATTTGGGATGAGAGAGAGTGACTGGTCCAAGGTTACCCAGCTGGCTTTCATGACTAATGTGAAACCAGCACCCACAGCATCCTGGTTTCTAGCCTTAACCACTAGGCCACGTTATCACTTAAGGCACAATCCTATTCAAGATTCAAGTTTGGTAAAAGGAAGGACTGAATATAATGTGCATAGTTGGACTGTGACATTTGCTGCAGTCTTATACGCAAATGGTCACCAGTTTTGATGGCTGTAAAGAGGCCTTGGGCACCAGGCCAAGTCACCGAAGGGGTTATCATCAACCTTGGAAGAAGAGTGGTATAAAATTTTTAATAATATATAACAAGTAGGGCCATTTGCTACTTCCTGAATGACTGGAAAGACTAAAACATAGCCTCTCTTGAGTCCAGCTCTATTCTTTATGATTACATGGATACTTCCAAGTAACCTACTTGGACATAGTAGAGAACTGGTTTGCCACTGGCTGACTGTTTTCTAGAATGCAAATCCTGCTCTAGAATGTTCTAGTGGCCCTTCTAGATCTAGATCCCAAAGTGTTTCCTTTAAAAAAAAAAGATCAGTGTTGGGCCTTGAATCATGATAGATCTTTCCAAAAGCATCTAGTTGACCACCATGGGACATAGAACACTGTGGGACATAAGGTGGACACTGAGCCTGATCAAGCCACAGGTTTCTTTTGCTTAAACACCAGCCTTTCTTAAACACCAGCCTTCCTTGCCAAACCCTAACTACACCATAGCAATCTCCTCTGACCCACACTGTGATTTCCAAGTTCCAGCTGATGATTACTGTCCAAGAATGGTACTGTCTGGCATTGTCCATACCATGCATTCCTAGTCAGCCTACCATGCATGCCTGCTTTTGCGAATTGTGTGTAATTTTAACCTTCCAGACACTCTTCCTTTAAGCAAAAAACATCTGTGTAAAACCCCTTCGCCTGCAGGGTTCTTGTTTGCAAGGTCCTTCTGTAACACCAGGCTCGGTTAAAGCCAGTGTGACAGTAAAACAAATGAACGCGGGTGGCCTTTTGTGGCCCTTTGTTCTAACATTTTCCCAAAGGGGCTGGCTTAATTATTTTTGAGGATGCAATGCTGAAAGACTGGCTGACAATGCAGGTTTGCTGCACCCTCTTCATTCTCATGAAAAAGGTATTTTTAACCTAAACCTCAGCCTGATATATGCTCAAACATCTGCCAAATTTAGGGCTCCATTATGGGTTAAAGTCTAGATGATGGGAGTTCATTTGTCATGCCAATAAGCAATCAAAAGCCAATGTACGCACCAATAAAAATAGGAACAGCTTTTCACAATATTTTCTATTGCTTCTCCTGATGTAATCTGAGAAAAGCACCATATCAGGGGAAAATAATTATTGGAAGCAGAAAACAAAGCCATATTCATGGTCATCATGCAGTTATTTTGTAAACAAAGGCATTAAATATGGGAGTGCTCTTATGGTGAAGAATGCCATAACATCACCTGACTTGACTTTTATTGGGAAGAATAAAGAATAATTTACTCATATAATTTATATGGTTTTATTTTGTTGTAACGCACCCAGACTCACTTGGGTGAGATGGGGGGGGGAGGTTTATGGGAATTGAATAAATAAAAATATACAAATATACAAATATGAAAAATAAATAGAAATGGCCAGTCTAAGCTGCTTGGAAACCTTGGATATTGCCTTAGATCTGTTTCTTCCACTTATTTAATGCATGAGGAATAATCATGCAAAACTACATGCATTTAATATTTTCTACACCTAAATCTAAATCTGAAAAAATTCTACATCATTACTTAAGATGAATTGCAGCTGGGAAAGAGATGCAATCCAAGTGCCTAATTAGTCTTCCTCATAATAGAAGGGGAACTAATACTAAGCTTGCAGGAATAGCCAACACCCTAGGAGACAGGCTCAAGATACAGAGGGATCTTGACAGACTTGAACACTGGGTCCTATCTAACAAAATGAAATTCAGTGTAAATTCAATCCTACACTTAGGCAAGAAAAACCAAAAGTACACATATAGACTGGGTGAAACCAGGCTTAATAGCAATAACTGTGAGAGGGATCTTGGAGTCTTAGTGGACAACCAGTTAAATATGAGCCAGCAGTAAAAGGTAAACCGCACCAAACTTGATTGCAGGAAATACGACTTCAGCAACAGAGTGGTCAATGTCTGGAATACTGTACCTGACTCTGTGGTTTCTTTCTTCCCCAAACCCCAAAAACTTTAATCTTAGACTGTCTACTATTGACCTCACCCCTTTCCTAAGAGGTCTGTAAGGGGCGTGCATAAGCGCACCAACGTGCCTCCCATCCCTGCCTATTGTTTTTTTCTTATATGTATCCATTTCATGTATTCATAACTATGTTATACTTATACCTGTTATTTTATAATCGCTTGACAAAATAAATAAAATAAAAAGTGTGCAGCGGTAGCCAAAAAAAGCCAATGCAATCCTAAATTGCATTAACAGAAGGATACAATCGAGATCAAGTGAGGTACTAATAGCACTCTATAAAGCCTTAGTAAGACCACACCTAGAGTACTGCATCTAGGTTTGGTCACCACACTATAATAAAGATGTTGAGACTCTAGAAAGAGTGCAGAGAAGAACAATGAGAATGATTAGGGGATTGGAGGCTAAAACATACAATGAATAGTTGCAGGAATTGGGCCTGGCTAGTCTAGTGAAGAGAAGTACCAGGGGAGGCATGATAGCAGTGTTCCAATATTTGAAGGGCTGCCACAGAGACCAGGAAGTCAAGCTATTTTCCAAAGCACCTGAAGGCCAGACAAGGAATAATGGATGGCAACTGAGCAAGGAGAGATTCAACCTGGAAATAAAGAAAGATTTTCTGATAGTGAGAACAATCAACCAATGGAACAGAAGTTGCCTTTGGAAGTTGTGGGAGCTTTGTCACTGGAGGCTTTCAAGAAGAGACTGGACTGCCACTCATCACAAATGGTGTAGGGTCTCCTGCTTGGGCAGAGGGTTCAACTAGATGACCTACAAGGTACCTTCCAACTCTGTTAATCTAATCTAACTCCTTCAGTCATTGGCTCAATCCCTACACCAGAACAAAGAAGTCAATGAGATGGTGGCAACTCCTCAAGACCTTTGGAGAAACCGGTTTCAGGAGCCTTGAAAAGTTCACTGACCTGAATGTTTGAATTCTGCAGTGATGATTAGTAAAAAAGCAAAGTGGTTGATGATGGGAAACAGCTTTCAGAGGGTCTCATTTGAGTTCCAGTTTATTTACTTTTGCTCAAGTGAACATTTTGGGGCAGAGCCAACTTCTGATCTTCTTGTGGAAAAGAGGGTTGGATCCAGTGATTAAGCATTCCCTACCTTGCTTCAAAAGGCAACTTTTGAAGTTAGGGCACTGCCAACAAGCCAAAACTAGACCTTTGGAATTGCCCCAAAGCAACCTATGATGTGTGGAGGTGTTATCAAAAAGCATGAAGGACATATCCACTTTGAAGGGACCCTTGAAAAGAAAAGTGTCCTGAGACTGAAACAGAAACACCTCCCGCCCCTCTTCAGGTTGAAGGGGATTTGATTAGACCCAAAAACGAAGGAGGGCACTTTAAAAGGAAACCCTTGGACCTCTCTGTGTGTAAACTGGAGCTGGAAATATTTTGATTCTGTATCAGGTTTCCAGACGTGTGAGGGACCTCTACCAGCAATCTTTAGCCCTACAGCTGCCATAGATGAATATTCATCAAGTAAAATTCCAGAAAGAAAGAACAGCATGGCTGTATGTTAACCAAAGAGTTTTCCAAATGTCCCTATCTACAATGAATGAGCGAAAGACTGGAATTTGCTAGGTGTCATCCCAAAGATCCAAATCTAAATCATGCACTCATAGGAGAACATTCCTCCACTATCTGGACCATGACTCTACCCAAGTAATCCCTTCCAGGACTTTCTAGGTTGAAGTTTTGTTTGTTTGTTTGTTTGTTTGTTTGTTTGTCAAATATGTACAAGATAACAAGTATAGGTATGAACATAAACATGAACAAAGGAAGTAAATACAGATAAATGGGGACAGTAAGACAGGGATGGTAGGCACGCTGGTGCACTTATGCTGCCCCCTTTAAGGACCTCTTAAGAATGGGATGAGGTCTATGGTAAACAGTTTGAGGTTGAAGCTGTGAGTTGTGGATAGTCTGGTTCATCTTGCCCAAAATTCTCAACTGGAAAGTTCATAATGTCTATAAGATAATCTCTTCCTCATTTTGGTTTTCACTACCTATTTGGTTACCTTCTTCCTTTCTGTTGCTCCCCTCTGGGAGGAGGTTTCAAAGTATTTCTAGCAGGACTACCAGATTCTGTAACAGCTTTGTTCCCTATGCCATCCATTTGATAAACGTGCAAGATTCATTTTTCTCGCCATGTACATTTATACATCTGAACTACTGGGCTGTTTCTCTGTGTCATATAATATATGTGGGTATGTAGATATATTTATTTATTTATTTATTTATCTATTTATTTCTTTATTGTCATGTTTATGTAGTATATATTGGAGGTGGTGACATTTCAGGAGCTGTATGCAATGAAATTTAATTTTAATGTATGCCAATTAGTGTACATTTAAAATGACAATTAAATTATTCTTAGTCTAAGTCTAAATTCAACCTATATAATTACCCAGAAAAACATGCCAGGTTTGTAGAGTGAAGACATGAATTAGGAACAATTTAATACCTATTAGCTAATATAAGAAGACAAAAGGAGACCCGATTTTGTTTTGTGTGATTCAAACAGAAATCTGTATGTAGGTGAACTGGGATGATGGGTAAACTCCAAAGACTGGTTACAAATTGGTAAATTGAGTTCAAATCAAGAGGAAAAAATAACTTTATCTTACACAATTCATAAATCTGCGGGATTTTATCATACTTTAACCTTAAAATTGTCTTTAAATGTCTCATTTCTCAGTTATCCCGGTCATGGTTGTCCTAAATATGCTTTTTCAAAAGGCAACTGGACTTTCATTGGTTTTCCTTTGAAGACGTTTCACTTCTCAACCAATAAGTCTTTTTCAGTTCTGATTGAATGATGGGGAATGGAGGAGTTTATATTCCTTGCAGTCATCTGGTCATTAGCATCTTTCTGATAGTCATTGAGCCACTTGGAGGTTATCTGTGCCCTCAAATGGGTGTGGAGGTGAAAAGGCTCCTTTGGGATTGCCTTTAAGCAGTTTGTTTTATATTATTATTAATAATAATAATAATAATAATAATAAGTGTGGATCATTGACATTGCCATATCTGGTGACAGCAGAATCGACGAGAAACAACTTGAAAAAATCACCAGATATCAGGACTTGAAAATCGAACTGCAGAGACTCTGGCATAAACCAGTGCAGGTGGTTCCAGTGATACTTGGCACACTGGGTGCTGTGCCTAAAGACCTAGGCAAGCACTTTAAAACAATTGGCGCTGACAAGATCACCATTGGTCAGCTCCAGAAGGCCACCTTACTGGGATCTGCTCGCATAATTCGCCGATACATCACGCAGTCCTAAACACTTGGGAAGTGTTCAAATAGTGATTTGTGATACGAAACCCAGCATAGTTATCTCGTTTGCTGTGTGCACTGTTGTTTTTTGTGGCAAATAATAAAAATATATTTATTGCCTGCATATGGCACTTTCAAGGTCAAACTAGAGAACTTGGCTCTCAGTTCACAATTCTATTTTTTCTTCTTCCCAACTGCTGAGTGTGCCTTAACAAGAGACTGGATTCCTTCTGACACAATGTTACTTTTTAATCAACAGCCATTGTAATGATAAACTAGGATTCCATAAGCAATCAACAATTCAGAAGCAGTGGAAAGTTTCCCACCCTCAGTCCTGAAGAAGCTCCAGGAAGAAAGATAACTTAAACAATGCACAAATCCATTCCTCATAAAGAACAGACAATTGCGAAGCTGGAGTTATGTGAAAAGATCCAGGGGGGGAAAAAAACAGTTGCATCTGGTTGGAAAATCAACATTAGCAAAAGTGTTTATTTTGCGATCAATGCCGATACCTTATTTGGAATTCTGAAAGGAATCTCTTTTTTTAAGTAGGCTTCCGGGCTATTTATGTCAGCATTGTATTCCTAAAAATATCCAGATTTTACAAGCATTCCCTAGACTATGAGATCCAAGCAATCTGATATACATTATAAGCAGGGGTGGGATTCAAAAATCCCAGCAACTGGTTCGCTGCTCAGTTGCTGAGTGGGTGTGGCCATGGTGGGCATGGCCTACCGGAACTTCCAGGAGGGCTCTTTTTTGCCTTCCCAAGGATCCAGAGACTTCCCTCGGGCCTCTGGGGGGGTGAAAACGGCCTCCCCCGGATTCTAGAGGCCCTCTGGAAGCGAGAAACAGGCCCATTTCCGGACTTCCAGAAGGCCCGTTTTTCTCCCTTCCAGAGCCTCTGCACAGAGCATGCACTTATCTCCATTGAAAATGGGCCACGTGGAGACTCCGAGGAGGGGTGGGGAGGGGTGGGTGGGTGTGGGGCCAGCCAGTTGGTTCAAATACCAGTTCAGGGAACCAGATGCAAATTTAACATCGGTTTGCCCGAACCGGTCTGAACTGGTAGAATCCCACCCCTGATTATAAGAATTACAGAAAATTTGAGAGCTAGTAGTAAAGGTGTAGTAGTAAAGGCAGGAGTCTCCAAATTTGGCAACTTTATGGCTTGTAGGCTTCAACTCCCAGAATTCCCCAGACAGCATGGCTGGCTGAGGAATTCTGGAAGTTGAAATCCACAAGTACTAAAGTTGCCAAGTTTGGAGACCCCCTGAGTTAAGGCATCAGGCTAGGAACCAGGAAAAAGTGTGTTCTAGTTTTACCTTGAGCATAAAAGCAGGCTTGGGTGATTTAGGGTCAATGACCAGGAGACTGAGATTTCTAGATCCGCTTTAGGCATGAAAGCCAGCTGGGTGACTTTGGGCTAGTCCAGCTGGTTGCTCAATTACTGTCATAAGCAATGGATTAACACTCAATTGATTGGAACAAAGCAAATCCTAAATTTCCAGGGAAATGCTAGAAAGGAAAAAAAAAGTAAGAATTGGAAAAAGTTGTAGGGTTGAAAGCCATTAATCTTCTTCAGATTTAGATAGGACAACCACTCCTCTTTTCACCAATAGACGCCTATTAAGGGAGCTTGGAGTCTTAGTGGACAACCAGTTAAATATGAGCCAGCAGTGTGCGGCAACAGCCAAAAAAGCCAATGCAATCGTAAATTGCAATAACAGAGGGATACAATCAAAATCAAGAGAGGTACTAATACCACTCTATAAAGCCTTAGTAAGATCACACCTAGAATACTGCATCCAGTTTTGGCCACCATGCTCTAAAAAAGATGTTGAGAGTCTAGAAAGAGTGCAGAGAAGAGCAACCAGGATGATAAGGCAGCTGGAGACTAAAACATATTTTTTTATTTATTTTTATTTTATTTTTATTCATATTTATATCCCGCCCTTCTCCGGAGACTCAGGGCGGCTTACAGTTTTTGGGATACAACCCAATGCGCTCAGCAATAGCCTTCATTCCATTGTATATGCCTGCTTATTACTAAGCGGCATTTTTACAAAGTCAGCTTATTGCCCCCAACAATCTTGGGTCCTCACTTTACCTACCCCGAGAGGATGGAAGGCTGAGTCAACCTTGAGCCTGGTGGGGATTCGAGCCTGCAATAATTACAGGCAGCTGGAACTAAGTGCTAGGCTATTAACAGCCTGCACCACCAAGGCCCTTATGATGAACAGTTGCAGGAACTGGGCATGGCTAGGCTAGTGAAGAGAAGGACCAGGGAAGACATGATAGCAGTGTTCCAATATTTGAGAGGCTGCCCCAGAGAGGAGGGGGACAACCTGTTTTCCAAGGCACCCAAAGGCCAGACAAGGAATAATGGATGGAAGCTGATCAAAAAGGAATCAACCTAGAAGTAAGGAGAAATGTGCTGACAATGAGAACAATCAACCAACGGAGCAGCTTGCCTTTGGAAGTTGTGGGAGCTTCATCACTGGAGGCTTAAGAGCTCAGTAAGAGCTTGGACTGCCATTTGTCAGAAATGGTCCTGCTTGGGCAGGGGGTTGGACTAGATGACCTACAAGGTCCCTTTCAACTCTGTTAATCTGTCATGTAAAACAATATTGCTAAATATATCTCAACAAATGCCAACATAAAGTGTTGGAAGAGCTGACTAGGGCATCAATCATTATGCATATGGTATTCATTGCTAAGGTCTCACTCTAGTTTTGCAAACAGAGAATTTGTCCCTGTGGCTTCTCATCTGGCATTCCTTTCTTGCCTTTTTTCAATGATGTTGAAAAAGCTAATGGCCCATTCACAATTAAATGACTTTTGCACCCAAACTGACATGACCGTAATAGCCATGAGTGTTCCCTTTTGAAGTTGGTTAATTAGATCAAATATAACTGAAAATTGAAGCCCACCAAATGCACCCACGCCAAAACTGCAGGATGAGTTTCCTAATTAAGACATATAATCTTCTACAGCTGCCTGGTTTCCTCTACTCCTTTTATTCAGTTGGCACAGAAGTGCCGATGCAAGCTATAGAAAAAGGACCTTGAAGTCCAACTGTAGCCTTTTGCATTTTTATTTGCTGTACGAGCTCTATAAGGAGAAGCAGGAAGCAGAAGGAAAATCTGTTTTCTGATCTTCTGGCATGGGGTCACATTCAAAATTTTGGTCGTCTGCTTGTTTTCAACTGCCCTGTGATGAACAGGGAACAGACAAGCACGTGCGTTTTTTTTAATGAGCTCGTGCGCCTTTTTGATACATCTGCCAGAATTTCTAACCTCCAGCTCTCACATGCCACCATATTTTAGTTTTGAAAAAAGAACAAAAATAACATCTCCCCCCTCTGCAAAATACCATTTAAATATTGATGAGAGCCAAGACACCCAGAGTAGAAAGTCATCCTTTAAAATATGAGCACACTTCTAAAAGAAACATTTCCCCTGTCAAGCATTGTCCAAGAATCACATGATGAACGATTGCTTAAACATTCCAGAAGAATTAAGGAGGAGGATTGGTTAATGAATGAAAATGGGAGAGAAAATGTTCAGTATCTTGGTGGTTGGCTTGAGTCAAGTTTGCTTCTCTGGCTATGGCACTTTCCTTTTTAAAAAAAAAACAGTTATGCAGAACTTAAATTCAGTGAATTCCTGGGAATAAACTAGTGAGATGGGTCCATTATTATGATATCACCTGTGACCTCTTGTTTTCAGCTTTGTCTTATAGTTTGTGATTTTTTAAAAAATAAAATGATCATAATTGTTTTAAGCATGGATTGATTGTTTTATCTTTGGGGTATGCTGCCCAGAGTCACCTGCTTGTAAGAACTGGACAAGTAACTAAATCAGATGTCCTTGTGACACCCTCGCAATTGTCAATCATTAAGAGTTGTATTGCCTTTACCTTCCGAATGCCAAGGCTTGCGTTGGTCATGGGAAAATCTTCTCTCTTCACTCCAAAAACAATTCCATCAACACACATTGACCTACAACTAGCCTACAAACCTCTCAGAATCCAAATCAACTGCATAGCTAACCAGAGACAGCACTGAACCTCAAAACCCACACAAGCCTCCCCAGCCAACACTTCACCTCCCAATGACCCTCATCTGATGTAACCTTTCCATCACAAGACACCCACTGATGACTCACACTTGACCCATCACAAGACCCTCATTTGACACACCCAGATCTGACCAATCATAAAGCTAGTAATTAGAACTGCAGAAAGAACATTTATTACCAACCTGCCTTCCATTGAGGACCTATATACTGCACGAGTCAAAAAGAGGGCTGCGGAAATATTTACATATCCTGCACATGAACTGTTTCAACACCTACCCTCAAAACGATGCTATAGAGAGCACTGCACACCAGAACAACTAGACACAAGGACAGTTTTTTCCCTAACGCCATCACTCTGCTAAAAAAATAATTCCCTCAATGCTGTCCAACTATTTACCAAGTCTGTACTACTATTACTATTAATCTTCTCATCACTCCTTATCACCCATCCCCTCCCACTTGTGACTGTATGACTGTAACTTTGTCACTTGTATCCTTACTGTTAAGTTTGCATGAAGAGACAGACATCAAAGAGAGACATCAAAGTAAGGTACTACCCCTGGCAGTCCTTGGAGCATCCTTTCCATAAGGCTTTGGAAGATGCCTGGTGCCACACTTACTCCAAACTGTAACCTTTACATTTGAAAGCACCTCTATGAGTTACAATGGTTTGGGCCTCTGCAGTGGCATCATCAACTGTTAGTTGTTGATATGCCTGGGCCAGATCCAATTTGGCAAAGACTGTACCCGTGCCAAGTGAATGTAGTAAATGATGCACCACTGGAACTGGATCCGTGCTCTGTTGAAGCGCATGGTTCAATGTCCCCTTATAGTCTCCACAGATTCTCACTGACCCATCAGTCTTGACTGGTGTGACTATGGGTGTCTCCCACCTGGAGTGGTCAGTGGGCTCTAAAACTCCTTGAGCTATTAGTTTATCTAATTGTGTGTCAATTTTTCCCTTTAAGGCAAGTGGGACCCTTCTGGGCTTTAAAAGAATTGGTGGCACCTTGGGATCTAGATTGAAAGTGATAGGGGTCCCCATATACTTGCCCAATCCATCGCTGAAGACCTCTGGAAACTCAGACTTCAAGGCCTCCTCCCATTCAGTGTTGCTCACGTGATCGATGCCAGTCACCTTGATGCCTAGTGGATTGAACCACTCAAGTCCCAGCAAGCTTGGGCGATCCTTGTCCACAATGGTCAGGGGCAAGCGTTTGGTGTGGCCTTTGAACTTCATGTTGAATTCTCTTGTTCCAACTACTGGAATCTTGTTCCCTTGGTAGTCTTTAAGAGTCAGTGCTTGCTTCTTGAAATGCTTCTTCTGAATGTTTGGGAGTAGTCTGTGAATAGTGTCTCATGACATCATAGATAAATATGAGCCTGAGTCCAGTTCCATTTGGCAAGGCCTTCCTTCAATTAGTACCTTGACATGCACTTTTCTGTTATTGATAGAAGAAGAATGACCAATAGTTACTGTCTGATGAGTTTCATTCTTCCCCTTTGCTTCTGTGCTGCACCCCATTTTCTCACTGAGGTTGTTGGGCTTGAATTCTTTGTCAGGAAACTTCCTTCTGTTGGGTGGAGTTCTGGATGATTTGCAGACTCTTGCTAGGTGTCCTCTTTTTCCACAACGGAGGCAGATGGTATTTAGGAACTTGCATTCAGTGCGGGGGTGGCTTCCCCCACAACCTCTGCAATAGAAATCTTGCCTCTTTCTTCCCAGGTCTTTCTTTTTCCGCTCCATTCTGAGTCTATAAATTCCTTCCTCCACCTCACTACAGTCTGACTCAGAATCTATTTGCTCACAATGAGTTGTTGTGGACTTTTCCACATCAGGATGGCTTGTGGCCTTGTTAATTTTCTTCATGGCTGCTGCTGAGGACTTGGTAGCTTCTGCTAAAGAGGCCTCTTCTATTGCTTCCTTCAGCGTGATCTTAGGTCTTAGGTCTTGCTCTGAAGCACCTTGTCTTTAAGGCCCAGAACAAATCGATCGCGCATGGCCTCTTCTAAATTGTTAAATTCACATGCACCCCCAATGTCTCTTAAACTTGCCACAAAGTCATTTACGTTTTGCTTTCCCCTTGATCCTGACGGTAAAACTCGTGTCTTTTAATGAGGCATGATACTTGGGGGGGGCATAATGGGCTCTTAACAACTTTTCTAAGTCAGGCCATTCCATTACCTTCACGTCTGCAGCTCCCACCAATGCCTTCGCCATCTTGAAAACTGCCGGACCGCAGTGCGTGAGAAAGACCACCCTCTTCCGCTTCTCAGAAATGTCAGCAAGATCGTTTCCTTCCAGATACATTTGGAAACGATCTGCATACGTCTCCCAGTCTTCTGCTGTCAGATTGAATGGGGCTGGGGGGGTGTTCAGCGCAGCCATCTCTCTCTTCTTCTGTTCCGTTGCCTTCTTCTTCAGGGAGATCCCACCTTCATCGCCAGTGTTACGTTTGCATGAAGAGACAGACACGGAGTGCTTCAAGCTCTTTGTTTATTAGTGACTACAGCTCAGAACGAACCCACTTTGGCTGGGCTGCGGCTGCTACTTATAGCCAGCAGCCGCAGTTGCCAGCCAATCAGAGTGCAGGGTTTTCCCGCACTTTTTAAACCAATCATTTCTTACATTTTACAAGAACAGTTCAAACTAAACCAATGACTTTAAACCTGCATACATAATACTTACAATCTATATTGACTGTTTCCTGGTATGATTTGATTGCTTATTGTACCCTATGACTATTATTAAGTGTTGTACCTTATGATTCTTGACTCTTGATGAATGTATCTTTTCTTTTATGTACACTGAGAGCATTTGCACCAAGACAAATTCCTTGTGTGTCCAATCACACTTGGCCAATAAAGAATTCTATTCTATTCTATTCTATTCTACTTATAAGCCCTTATAAGCAGAACACTGACACCCTCTAAACTCTGCTGAAAATGTTAACTTGCCTGGTAACAAAATGTTCAGAAACCAACCCAGAAGCTCAGAGAATGAACCTTCATCCAAGCTATAGATAGTTGCCGCTACTGCAAGTCTTCTCTCTTGTCCCAATAGCACATTTCATCAGGTAATGAACTGTGGATGTGCCTATCCAGTTAAAACTCATCTATGGGTATCCATATGCACAGACCAGGACCACTGAGAAATTTCATTGGTTTATTTGAAATCTTGGCATCACACTTGGAAACCATCAGCAGGTCACCTTAAACTGCTGGCCTTTTGGGGTTTTGTAGATCTTCTCAGAAAGTTTCACCAGCCAAGTAAAAGCTTTTTTCACATTTTTATAAAGAAGAATATTCTGTTTTGATGGTTACTTTTGATCAGAGGTGGTATTCAGCAGGTTCTGACCAGTTCTGGAAACCAGTAGCAGAAATTTTGAGCAGTTTGGAGAACCGGCATATACAACCTCTAACTGGCCCCACCCCCATCTATTCTTTGCCTCCCGAGTCCCAGCTGTTCAGCTGGGTCTTCTTTTGTTGCCCTGCACAGGAGAATGGAGCTGGAAATCAGGTTAGTGGGGTGAGTGCTCTTCTCTGCACAGTTTATACAGTCTCAACATCTTTTTTATAGTGTGGTGACCAAAACTGGATGCAGTTATTTCTCATTTCCTCTCAACATTTCAGGAATCCATAAACTTGCATTGCAAAGTTAATGTAAAGGACTATATCTTCCCACACATTGAGAACAACCCCTGGCCTCTTTCACTGTTGTCTATGCTGGCTGGAGCTACTCAGATTTGTAATTCTTCTGAGTTATTCACCCTTGGGTTATAAAGATTTGACTTCCAAAGTCTGCCAATGGCAACATTGGGCTAAACAGATTTGATTTTATTACTTCTGATCCCAAATGTTTGAGAGTTGCCTATCTCTGCCTTTGCTTCATTTGTTGATAGAGTCTACGGCTGTTCCAGAGTGTAAAATAAACCAAGAGAGGCCAAAATGTGACCAAACAAGTAAGGGCCCTTAATCATGGCCTGTTAGAAGATTGGAACAAAACAATGGGTTATTTTGACCTTTCAATGAAAGAGCAGAACAAGAGGTTCTCTTGTTTAGGATAAACAGATTGCATTTGCAGAAGGTTGATTAGTCTTGAGAGATTGCGAAGTAATGACCCAGAGAACATGAAGAATTGTGGCTTCTGAAGACAGCTAGACACAACATTCTTGGCAGGATCTGGGACATCAGAATATGCTGGTTTTCAGCCATCATAAGATTTTTGCCTGTTTGTCACATCAGAAAGAGTATAATACAAAGCAATCTTGGTACCCTGGGCAGTTTATTCAACCAGTGTATATTTTACCCTCAACTACTGCTGCAAATGAATAACTTGTGACTATGAACCAATGAGCTATTACAGAAATTGGTGTCCTGTTCTTGGTAAGACTTTGCTCAACTCTTTCTAAATTTTCCATGGAAGTGTAGAATCAGACTCAAACTAAGAACCAATTAGAGACCAGCCTTCATCAACCTGCACCATTAGAAACTAGCTCAAATGTCTATGAAGATTCTCAGTCACCCAGGTCATAGTTGTCCTTTCAAAGGTGCTTTTTCAAAAGGCAACTGGACTTGAAGATGTTTTCTTTCTTATTCAAGAAGCTTCTTCAAGTCTGACTGGATGGTGGAGGGTGGAGGAATTTATATTCCTTGCAGTTATCTGATCATTAGCACTCTTTCTGAAAGCTGTTGAGGGCACAGATAGCACTTAGCAATAGCACTTAGACTTATACACTACTTCAGCCCTCTCTAAGTGGTTTACAGAGTCGGCATATTGCCCCCAACAATCTGGCTCCTCATTTTACCCACCTTGGAAGGATGGAAGGCTGAGTCAACCTTGAACCTGGTGAGATTCAAACTGCCAAATTGCAGGCAGCTGGCAATCAGCAGAAGTAGCCTGAAGTACTGCACTCTAACCACTGCACCACCACGGCTCTTAGAGATAAACCCTCCAAGTGCCTCAATGACTTACAGAAAGATCTATCAGAACAACTGATTACAAAGACAGGATTCAGTCAGTCAGTCCCTGCTTAGTTCCTATGCAGGCCATCTTTTCTTCTTTTAAGATGCTGGCCAAACAACAGGAAATCTGTTGCCTGGACTATGGCCCACTTTATGGTCACTAAACCCTGCAGCTCAACACTTCTCAATGCGGGTTTCAAGCAGAAATAATGGTCTAATGATACAGTGGTGTGTTTCAAATATTTTTACCATCGGTTTGGTAGGTGTGGCTTGGTGGGCTCGCTTTGCGCAGGCGCAGAGGCGTTTTGAGTCACCTCCTGCAATCCTGTACTCTCCCTGACGCTTCAGCAGCTGTCGCACAGCAATTGCTGTGCCATGCAAAGCAGCTGCACTTCAAAAGCAGGACATAAAGGTTAGTATTGGAGTGCAGGTGGGCCCAGCACAGAGCATCAGAGAGAACTGGTACAGTCTCCGCTGCTCATCACCACTACTGGCTTGGCAGAACCGGGCAGACCTGGTAGAATACCACCACTATAATGATATATGTATAAGGGTGAAATTTGGGAAGTATAATAAATGGAAGTCCCTAGAAGCTTGTTGCAATGAAACCTTTGGCAGATAAATTTCTCTACCACAATGTAGATCCTGAGTCCAGGGTTCAGCACTAAATCCTAGTCTCCCGAATTCCCACAGCTTAATTTGGCTGCTAGGCTCAGATTCAGTCTGGAACCCACATCACGTATCTGATATTAACACAGTTGAGAAGGTTCAGAAATATTTCACAAGAAGAGTTCTCCACTCCTCTACTCGTTGCAGAATACCTTATGCCACCAGACTTGAAATTCTAGATCTAGACAACCTAGAACTACGCCGCCTTCGGTCCAATCTAAGTATAGTATATAAAATCATACATTGCAATGTCCTACCTGTCAATGAACACTTCAGCTTCAACCATAACAATACAAGAACACACAACAGATACAAACTCAAGTAAACCGCATCAAACTTGATTGCAGGAAATACGACTTCAGCAACAGAGTGGTCAATGTCTGGAATACTGTACCTGACTCTGTGGTTTCTTTCTTCCCCAAACCCCAAAAACTTTAACCTTAGACTGTCTACTATTGACCTCACCCCTTTCCTAAGAAGTTTGTAGGGGGCGTGCATAAGTGCACTAACGTGCCTACCATCCCTGTCCTATTGTTTCTTTTATTTTTCTTATATGTATTCATTTCATGTATTCACAACTATGTTTATCCTTATTGTTATGTATGCAGGTTTGAATGTGATTGGTTTAGTTTGAACTGTTCTTGTAAAATGTCAGAAATGATTGGTTTAAAAAGTGCGGGAAAATCCTGCACTTTGATTGGCTGGCAACTGCGGCTGCTGGCTATAAGTAGCAGCTGCAGCCCAGCCAAATCAGGTCTGTTATGAGCTGTAGTCACTAATAAACTCTTCACTGAAGCACTCTGCGTCTGACTCTTCATGCAAACTTAACACTTATACTTATTATCTTGTAAGTGATTGACAAAATAAACAAACAAACAAATAAAATAAATAAAGATTTAACCTACCTGCTTCAGACCCATGGCCTGGTATGGCTGAACAGGAGATCTGACTGGAAACCAGAAGCAAGCTGTTAGGAACAATTGATTGCATTCAGCTAATATGAAGGTTTGTTTTCCTCTTACACTCATGCCAATGATTCTTTGCTTCATGTCTGCACTTGTGAAGCCAAACAGTTGCTTGCTGTTGACATAACCAAGGTCTTTGACCTGAAAACTACTGGCTCTCGGCTTCTGTCATAAATGGCCAATGAACTGGATTCAGCTTAGGGTGACTTCATCAGGTAATCCATCAAATAACTTGTCTCTCTTGAAATGTTAACTAAGATGGGGAAAAATAATTAACATAACATAGAAGCAAGAAGTGATTAATAACACAGCCTCCTAATTATATGCATAATTATACCAGTCAGGGTGGCACGAAAGATGTTGAAATCACAGGAAATGGCTGTTTGGGGTCAATTTAACCTGCTTAGCAAGACCTGCCAAAAATGGTCTTTCTTACAAGCCAAGTCATTATCTCCTTGTTTCACAGGAAGACCAAAAGTGTTGTAGTTTCCAAAACTACACACAACTGAGTCACATCTGTTTACAAAACGTCTTCAGTGCTATTCCTGGTGAATCTCTTGTTTTGAACAATGCATTCTTGGCCTGGATAACCTCAGAAACTGGAATGGAAATAGCCTTTGCCTGAGAAGGCTGCAGAACATCGAGGCTGAAGAAATGAAAGCTGGGATAAAAAGAGAAGAAAGGGGAGATGAGACAGTTAGGAAGAAGTGTGGTGCATGGGGTGAGGAGCTTTAAAAACACAAGTTTAAATTCTCTTTTGATTTTAAGCCAACCCCCGGTTAGATTTTTCACTCCAGGCTTATGGGCCTATATATTATCCTTAGTAGGAATGAATTCCAATGCCACATTTTTCCTGTGGAGGAATGCATGAGTTGCTGAGGTGGAGAGAGATGCAAAAATCCATGTATAACATCCAGGAAAATATCTAAGTCCAAAAGCATGCAGGCATCTATTCTCCTGCCCACAGAGCTTTCCTTAACCTGCCTTGGTGTTGCATCCAAACAAAAGATTTTCTTCAGGGAGGAAAGAAAAATATGGTGCAGTGGGGCAGCGTAGGCAGTTTTAGGGCCCCAAGAATGGCCCCTGTAATACCACTGCTCTGCATGCTGCATTGGTTACCAGTCTATTTCCAGGTGAACTTCAAGATGTTGGTGATTACCTTTAAAGCCTTTCATGGCATGGGTCTAGGATAGTTGAGGGACCATCTCACCCACTGGCATTGGCTTGTCCCATTCATGCAGAAGAGGAATGCTGCGGGTCCCATCAGCACAATTTTTCCAACTGGCAGGGTCCAGGAAGAGAGCTTTCTCTGCTGTGGCTCCTGCCCTCTGGAATATCTTGCTCCCCGATGTTGGCCCCAAACCCTCCTAGCTTTTTGTAAGGGCTGAAAGACATGGCTCTGCCAGTTGGCCTGGAGCCCCAGTGGAGGTGGTTGATTGAGTAATAACAGATCCCATCTGACCCCACTCCACCCCCGCCCTCCCCATATGTCCTTAGGTCTTAATGTCTGGTTTTAATTATTTATGTTTTAATTGTATATGTATAGACGTATTTTTATGACTGTAAGCCACCCAGCGTTACCCTATGGTAAATGGATAGAATAGAATCAAGAAGGAAAGGAAAGAAGAAAGGAAAGAGGAAATGAAAGAGAAAAGAAAGGAAAGGAAAGGAAAGGAAAGGAAAGGAAAGGAAAGGAAAGGAAAGGAAAGGAAAGGAAAGGAAAGGAAAGGAAAGGAAAGGAAAGGAAAAATCACATCTAAAGTCAACTCTAGGACATCCAGATTCCCTCATATTATTGAAATGAACTTAGAGCACAATCTTTGGAGAACATTCACGAGATTCCTGACTTCCAAATTTCTGAGCAAGTTTTTTTCCACACTGGTTTCCAAAATGGAACTCAGGATTTACAGTTAATTGTTGTAAAAGTATGACTGTACAGTGCTGCATTGTTATTTTGTGTTGTGGAAGTGAGAGGTCATTTCATTACCTAAGTCATTGTTTTTTTTTACATCTGGCTCAAACATGTAAAAAAATTAAGCCTTTGTATAATTGCACATTCAGTTATTTGATCTGTATGCATTGAACTAATTTGCAAGAGACTGTATGTTTATTACTAGAATGCTTTTTACAAGACAGCTTTGATACAATTACACATAAATTTGCTCCAATTTGTCTATTGATGTATTAGATTTATCCCCCACCACAATTGGAAACCGTTGGGAATTTAGAACATTGATCAATGCATTAAAGAAAATATTAGGATAAAAAGAAATAAAACAGAATAACATTTTTTAAATTATTACAGGTAGTCCTTTACTTATGACCACTTGTCATGCCAGCACATTCTGAATGAAAGAAAACTTCTAGGAGATTTTCCATGGAATGTGTTGCAGTGGTCCAAATGGGAGGATATGATGCCATGAATTACAATTGGAGAGCTTCCAAGTCCAGGTAGGGCCATAATTAACCCATCCCAGTCAAAGTGGGCAGTAAGGTAAGCTCTCCTGGACATGGGTTCCACCTGCCCATCTAACAGTATCTCTAAGCCCAGGGGTTAGCCCTGAAGCCATTTTGGAGCATCTTCAGGGCTGCCACAGCAAAGCCTGTTGGAACTGTGGGTGTCATGCCCCTGTTGGAATCTGATTCCGAGGGGGAGGGTGAGCAGCTGACAGGGAGTGAAAGTGTGGCTCCGGTGGCTGTGGAAGAAACTGGGGAAGGGCACAGTCCAGCTGGGCAGAGCAGGGGAGAAGTGGAGGTAGAGCAAGGCAGACAGAATTTAGTGGAAGATCCAGGCCCACCTGCTCTTCATCCTAGGGTATGCAGTGAGAAACGGAGAAGGGAGCAATGTGAGTTGCGTGGCTTATGGGGGGTGAAAGGGCCCTGATTCCCTTCATTACCTGCAGCTGGGAACACAGTGTTTAAAAAGGGAGATTGCGCACAGCAGCTTGTTGGAAGCAAATCGTGAGTTATCTTTTATTGTCGAGGCTTATCTGGGTTCCTGGCATTTTCCCAACTGTGTGTGTTTTGTTGGCCTTTGAAGTCTGCAATTCCTTATACTGCCCTGTCCAGTTAATTGCTGCAGCGTGGTTTGTGTGGATTTTTATTTACAGTTTATATGTACTTTGTTTGTGGACTGAATTTCCGCCACTTAAAGACTGTTTTTGGGAGAGTTTTTTCTCCAGCTGAAGGTAACTGGACATTGGAGGCAAAGTTGGAGATATTAAAGGGACTTTTCTTACTTATGTGACTGTGTTGCCTTTGTGCCACACCCTGGTCATCACAGTGGGAATGTGAGGGGGGAGATAGAGATAGCTGAAGGCAGAGGTGGTATGCAGCAGGTTCTGACCAGTTCTGGAGCTGGTAGTGGAAATTCTGAATAGTTTGGAGAACCAGCAAATACCATCTCTGACTGGCCCCGGCCCCATCTATTCTCTGCCTCCCGAGTCCCAGCTGATTGGCTGGATCTTCTTTGGTTGCCCTGCACAGGAGAACGAAGCGGGAAAGCAGATTAGTGGGGTGGGAAGAGTATCCTTCCCCTACCACGCCCATCAAGCCATGCCCACCAAGCCACGCTCACAGCACCGGTAATAAAAAAATTTGGATCCCACCACTGGCTGGGGGATGTGTAGCCAAAATAACATTCTTCTCTTGGGAACCAAGGATGTTCTCCCCAGCTGCTGGAAAGGTGTGGATTAAAGGCAGCTGGTGTTGGGACAGTGACCTGATTGGGCCATGTGATGAACATGTGAGCTGGGGGCAAGAACTTTGAGGTTTTTGATTTGGGTGGGGAAAACCTCGGGTCCTTCAGAGTCAAGTTTTCACCAACTGCGTCAATATGACATTCCTAATAAATTCTTACTTTGAGGAAGCTCTGGATCTCAGAGTTTCAATCGTCTTGGGTCTGTTCCTTGGAACCCTGAGACTTACCCGACTCTGAAGGACCAGGAATGACACCAGGAAGAAATCAACAGGCAATGCCAGAACATCAGAAAACCCCCATTAACGAAAAGGCATGGCAAAAACTGCAGGCCTGAATTCGGGTGGGGAATGGAAGGGAAAAATGCCGAGCTTTCATTATTGTCCAGTTACCCACAATGAACCCCAGACCACCTCATGCCTGCCCAGGGCCGATGCGAAGGAAATTAGCAAGGGTTTAAACAATAATGAAAACATGTTTTGGAACTTAAGAGAGTTATTGTACATGAACTCATAAAGGAGTCGATCAGCGCATTTTACCCTTAAGCCTAACTGGCTTCTTTTTAACCAACTGCAAAACTGCCAGTCAGCTGTTTTTACAAAACCCTTCTCATACTCAGCAGCCCTGAGCCTTGTGGGGGCTGGGGGACCACCCACATCTGTGGTATTTCACTTCCCATTGTTCTCCTTCCTTTTTCCCATCCACTGGATTCCCTTGCCTCAGAGGCAGTCCTCCTACCCAGCACCTCTATCTGTCTTTCTCTCTCCATTCTTTCGAGAGCCTGCCCTTTTCAAGGGGGTGACACTGGCAATTGTTGTGTTTTGCTTTGGGCCACAAAAAATTGGGTGTGCTGCAGAGCCCAAGTGAAACTACGCCCTGCAGTCTTTTAGAATAGAATAGAATTGGCCAAGTGTGATTGGACACACAAGGAATTTGTCTTGGGGCAAATGCTCTCAGTGTACATAAAAAGAAAAGACACATTCATCAAGAATCATAAGGTACAACACTTAATGATAGTCATAGAGTACAAGCAATCAATCAAACCATACTAGGGAACCGTCAATATAAATCGTAAGGATATAAGCAACAGTTACAGTCATACAGTCATAAGTGGGAGGAGATGGGTGAAAGGAAGGATGGGAGGATTAATAGTAATAGTAATGCAGACTTAGTAAATAGTTGCACAGTGTTGAGGGAATTATTTGTGTTGAGGGAATTATTTGTTTAGCAGAGTGATGGCATTCAGGCATCCTTGGTGGCTCAGGCTGTTAAATGCCTGCTCTTAAGATCCAGCTGTCTACAATTACTGTAGGCTCGAATCCCACCAGACTCAAGGTTGACTCAGCCTTCCATCCTCTCGGGGTAGGTAAATTGAGGACCCAAGATTGTTGGGGGCAGTTAGCTGACCTTGTAAAAATGCCGCTTAGTAATAAGCAGGCATATACAATGGAATGAAGGCTATTGCTGAGCACACTGGGTTGTATCCCAAAAAATTGTAAGCCGCCCTGAGTCTTCAGAGAAGGGCGGCATATAAATGTAATTAAAATAAATAAATAAATAAATCCTTGTGTCTAGTTGTTCTGATGTGCAGTGCTCTATAGCATCATTTTGAGGGTAGAAGTTGAACCAGTTTATGTCCAGGATGTGAGGGGTCTTTTATTCTTCGAAGGAGCAGAAGAGCAAGATGGGCCATCTAAAGATGAAAAAATAAAACTGTGTAGCACTGAATTAGAGGGCTCTCTAAGCTGAAAGAAAGTTTGGTCAGGCTAGTGGACCATATGGTTCCATTGTTCAGAGTGATGACACAGATGTTGAGTATGACAGTATTTATGAGGTCCTTGTTGGTCTCTGAGCTTGGTTGTTTTCTTCCAGATGTTTCATTACCCAACTACATAACATCATCAGTATTTATGGGGAATATATCATGGCTTTCTAACCTTGTTTAAAGGACAGATCAAAGCCTTTGTATTATGTAGCGAGAGATAATACAAAGGGCCTTGGTGGTGCAGGCTATTAAACGCCTAGCACTTAGCTCCAGCTGCCTGTAATTACTTGCAGGCTTGATTCCCACCAGGCTCAAGGTTGACTCAACCTTCCATCCTCTCGGGGTAGGTAAATTGAGGACCCAAGATTGTTGGGGGCAATAAGTTGACTTTCTAAAAATGCCGCTTAGTAATAAGCAGGCATATACAATGGAATGAAGGCTATTGCTGAGCACATTGGGTTGTGCTCCAAACATTGTAAGCCACCCTGAGTCTCCAGAGAAGGGAGGCATATAAATATGAATAAAAAAAATCAAAAAAATCTATATGCTAAGAAGTTATCACAACTGTCTTCTTGGTCCACCATATGTGGGCTGCAAAACTCTAGGTGACTACTAGATGGCAGCAAAGAGGCACCAACAACTCAACTCTGTTGCCCTCTAGTTGTCTACCTGCAAAATGACTTCAGCTGAAGCCATGCTTCCTCCTGCTTTGTTTCTTGGTAGCTATTCAAGGGGGAGAGCATGCGGGGTGGCTCAGGAATGTGGTGCCTCAACCACCTAGCCATAACATCTACCAGCCGGTGTGTGAACCAAGGTCATTTCAACGGAAACTTGTCAAAGTTGACCGGGAACCTACATCTGGATTGATTGGCCCATGTGACCTGAGAGACAAACAGAGGTGGAGAGGTCTTATTCTTTTAACTATCCCTGAGCGCGGGAATAATTTAGAGCTAGATTCACCTTTCTAAGTGCCGATATGATATTCCCAATAAAGGATTTCTTGAACCAGAGTCCTGACTTCCCTGAGTTCATTACTCGGAACGATGACACTAGTGACCGATCTGAGATTTGCAGCCCAGAACCCATAATTTTACTTACGTTAAGATTCAAGTTGCTTACTCCACAAGCGTCTGGCCAGATGAATATTCGTCCCCAGGATTCTTCTCAGCCTTGTCATCTTTTAATAGACAATGCCAGGTTTGAGGCTGAAACCATTTACGTCTGTGGCATACATCCTTTTACTACCACAGTGCATCCCTCTTCGTAGCACTTGGCGCAAAGTCTGAGCCATGTGTTTTTCATCAAACCAGTTGTCTCCATAAAATGGAGCATCAAGAGGAACGGCTTTATTTTTGGTAGAATTCAAATCCATCCATTGCTTTTCTGAGTCTAACCTTGGGGAGTTTGGTAGAGAGGGCTATGATTGAAAATAATAATAGCACCTTTACACGAATATGTTTTTTCTGGCCAAATTTAGAAATCGATAAAGTTGCCAGGAAAAAAAAAAATCATGATATGATAACCTCTTTATTTCTTTGGAAGAGAGGACTGTCTCTCTTTTCTTTTCTTTTTTTAATCAGTCAGCAGAACAATATGTCCTGGCACAACTCTTATTTTTCTTTCAACAGCCCTCTCACTAGAGACGCATTTGAGACAATTGAACAAAAGAGGGGCGGAGAAGCCACAGGGGTAGGCTGCACATTTAGTTTCAAGGTTAGCCCTGATAAGGACTTCCAATGAACAGATGAAATCACACAAGGCATCCTGGGGGAAAAAATGGAAGGAATCTGGATTGGTTAACTTTGCAATGCCTCCAATATGACTCGGCAGGTGAAGGAGTTGAATGCTGCTGTGGCTGCTGTTCTTCTATCCTGGTATATTTAATGGTGTCATTTTCCTATAAGATCCTCCTGGAAAGACTTTTAATTAATGAGTTCGTCCCAAAGAGTGGCCAGCTCTCAGTGTGCTCCCAGATGCTTTCTCAATGCCATTATGCTCTTCAACCAACTGTTTCATGTGTGTGTGTGTGTGTGCACACGCGCACGCATGCATATAGCATAGCAATAGTATTTAGACTAATATACCACTTCACAGTGTTTTTTACAGTCCTCTCTAAGCGATTTCCAGAGTCAGCATATTGTCCCCAACAATCTGGGTCCTCATTTTACCCACCGGAAGGATGGAAGTCCGAATCAACCTTGAGCCCTGTCAGAATTGAACTGCTGGCAGTGAGCAGCGAGTTAGCCTGAAATACTGCATTCTAACTACTCATTCTAACTACATCATGACCCTTCCTCCCTCCCTTCCTCCTTCCCTCCCTCCCCCTTTGCCTACCTCTTTCTCCCTCCCTTCTTTAGCACTTAGCAATAGCATTCAGACTTATATACTGCTTCACAGTATTTTTACAGCCCTCTCTAAGTGGTTTACAGAGTCAGCATATTGCCCCCAACAATCTGGGTCCTCATTTTACCCATCTTGGAAGGAGTCAGTCTTGAGCATGATGAGATTTGAACTGCCAAATTGCAGGCAGCCGGCAGTCAACAGAAGTAGCCTGAAGTACTGCATTCTAATCATTGTGCCACCGTATGCTCATCTAATAGTTTGAAAGCCTGCAAATGCGAGTAGATTAATAGGCACCAATTTGGTGGGAAGGTAACAGCATTCTTGTGTACCTTTGGCGTACAGTTATGCTGGACACTTGACCATAGAAAATGTCTTTGGACAACACTGGCTCCCACAACTGGGCATGGAAAACTTTACCTTTATGTATTTGTATTTTTTTAAAAAATAGGAAGCACAAAACTGTAAAATTATCTTTATTTCCAAGACTGCTACAGGACCCCAGAGTTTGTAAGCACGCTCAGGAAATAAAAAGGGAGGGAAGGAAGGAAGGAGGGAGGGTGGGAGGGAAGGAAGGAAGGAAGGAAGGAAGGAAGGAAGGAAGGAAGGAAGGAAGGAAGGAAGGAACAATACTAGCCATTATATGTCCATAACATCCTTCCAACATTTTTAGAGATGATCATAAAATTTAAATACTTATCATCAAAAGAAATAAAATGAGAATGTAGCATTCACATTGAATCATTGCCAGCCCACTGAATGAATAGAAGGGATTGTGATATGGCACATGGCATTCTACACCTTGGCTCACAGAGCAAAGTAGATCCACTAGATTTGGCAATGAGGAGAGGGGTCTTCAAGTCAGTTTTGACTTTTGGCAACTGCCTGGACTTCTTCCTGCAGCTGAGAGGGTGTGGCTGGCCCCAGATCACCCAGCTGGCTTCATGCCTAAGGCAGGATTAGAACTCACAAATTCCTGGAAGCGAGCTGCAACTTTATGCCTTTTAATAAAACGTATTAGTTTAAAAATGCATTAGTTTAACTTCTGATTCCATCCTTCCTCCAGTGGACTGAAAATAACTTTCATATGTTGAGCAATAAGGCCACATTACAACTTAATGCTGATAGGATTATTGAAACCAGGACCCAAATCGTATTACAAAAGACAAAACTCTTTAAATATTTAACCATTTTTATTTCAGGTTTTGCCACTGACACACAAATAGCAGAAAACTGACATATAGTATACATGGTATACACCAAGCACCCAGTACCATAGGCATTTCTATCCTTTTGCTGTACATTTTGCAAAAGAACTATTAAAAACCCACATACAATTAAAAGCCCTTCTCTCCCCCCAATATCACCAGAACCAAAACAAGGACTTCAGTGCTATATAGTTTACGAGACTCAGCTGTTGTGGAAGTGAAAAGTTTAAGGCAAGCCTCTGAGAAACATGATAGGCCAATCCATGAATAAAGGGGGAGGACAAATCTTTAAAAACATCCAATCAGATCCGTCTTCAGGGAATCAACACTCCGCTTGAGGTCTGTGCTGAATCTATATTTACATTACCGATGCATTGTAGGATATTCCCTCCTATTTTTTATATTTAAGATATTCTGAAACTCTTTGGGCAAGTCTAAGGCTCTTCAATTTCAAATTTCAGAATTCCATGGAATGGAATGCCCCAAAGATGCTTTTTTCGAACGGTAAACGGACTTCGTTTTTCCTTGAACACGTTTTGCTTCTCATCCAAGAAGCATCTTCAGTTCAAGTCAGAACTGAGGAAGCTTCTTGGATGGGAACCGAAATGTCTTCAAGGAAAAACAAACAAACAAAGTCCCGCTGCCTTTTGGGGAAAAAAGCACATCTGGGGCAACCATGACCTAGATGACTGAGGATTTCCACAGACAATGGAATGTAATCACAACTCATCTTAACCAGAGTAAATAGATACTTACATTTTTGCTAGATGAGTAACAAGGGCACAAAATCTTTTGACACTGACACATTTATCAATCTAAAGAAAGAAACTAGATCCCTTTGCAAACAATAATTACATTGTGATTCAGGTGTGTACTAGGCAGGGTATGTTTGTAAAGAAATTGTTTAGCATTTGATTCTCCCCCCCAAAAAATATACATGCATCTGCAAAGCTTTTGGGACAAGACAAAACAGTTGAGTTGGTGGACATAACTAGAAACCTAAATTAGTTGAACAGCTGTTTCTTCTCCCCAAGGGAACTTGGGAAACATAGCTGTTTGTGTCGAGAACTGTAACTTCTTACTGACATTTCTCATTATCCTTGCCAAACTACAATTCCTAGGATTCTTAAACAGCTCGCATACACACAAACACAAATACGCACGTCATATTTATAGGAGGAAGACGGTCGCCTTCCACTGTCTGTCATTTGCTTTCCTTAGAGACACAGATATTGTACACCATATAATTAAATGGATTTAGTCATCCCCTTTCTCTAAATAATGAGAGCGATGGATTTCATAATGTCTCCTTACCCTATCGACTCGGGAATCATTTAGAGAAAGCTTTGGCAAGATAATAAAAAATTTAAAATGGACAAAAGCTTGTGGTGTAATCAGAACCAGAAACTGACCTGACAATAAAAGGAAGTGTGAATTTTTATGAGCTGGCGGGAGCCAATACATCTATCTGGAAGATTAGTTAGGCCTCAGAATCTTTGACATTGTTCTCCAGCATCTGAAGTTCAGAGCCTCAGAACAGTCATGCTGGAACATAACTGGTTCCACAGCCCCATGTTCCCATAAATATTCAGTGACTCATGCTTCCTTTGAGTGTGGAAGTCTGTCACAACCAGCATGACACATAGAGACAGACCATGATTGATTATTCCCCATGAGCCAATTCAAAAACCAAGTAATAGTGACCAAGACGAGCTGCAAATTTGACAAGTGACGTCTAAATTGAAAAAAGCTCTGAAATGGGTTTGAAAGCCAAAACTGTTACACAACCTAATTTTCCTATTTAGTGACATTTACAATTTTTACAGTGGACAGATAGTATTTTCTGGAATTTCTCATCTCTAGAGATGCACTGGAATTATTAACATAATCAAGATCCTATCCATACCCAAAAAACAACATATATTATTGTCTTATGCCAGGTTAGCTGGAATGGGGGGAAGAAGAAACAAGATCAATGAACTCCAGTTTGCACCAATATCAATCTTGCTCGAGTACATGCCATAGCCCCCCTTTTTTGAGTAAAATCGGACAGTCAACTTTTAAAAAGTTAGCTGAATTCTCTGAAATGACAATTAAATTGATAAAATTTCAAAAAAAACCATCTTAAATGTAACAGGGTTGATATTTTCAATATGAATGCTTTCCCATTAAAAGTGTGCATTGGAAGTATGAGAATTTCTGATCTGGACTCAACAGATTAATTTTAGAACCCTTCAGAACCTTTTGACCTAAATTCTATACAAAGGTCTAGAAATAACAGCAGTCAAGCACCTTGGAATTACAGTACCACTAGAGAAGAACAACAACAGAAATAATTATGTCCAGTCCAGAAATTTACCACTCTACACTCTGTACACTATTGGCAAATGAATCTTCATAATTCTTCTTCCTACCATCTCAAGGTCAGAGAAGCCCTCCCATAAAAGGTCTAATTCTGCTCCTCTAAAAAATATCTTATGGTTTCTATGGAGCCATTTCAACAGGTTTGGATATGACCTCGTAGAACGTAAGTCCCTGTTCCCTTTGTTCGTGCGTTTTGTGAGTGTAACACGGGTTTTTTTAAACTTGTAAACGTTCTTGAAGGAGAGAGAGGAATGGTCCTATTTTTTTGCAAATAGAAATCCTATTCAAAAATAGAACAAAAAAACTCATGTCAGAAGCACCATTTCAGAGGCGGGGACCCTAGTTCCTCTCTTTGCTACATGCGGCTGAAAAGAAGCCCGTGATTATTTTTGGAGAAGGCATGAAAAATCTGGAGGAAGAATTTAAAGTCCTAGAAGCTCTAGGAGAACTTGTCTTTCATCAAGATACACATTTGAAACCAGAGCAGACTTTGGCTTTTATTTCTACTCCACACTTCAAGGTGTGCATTTGGGGGGGAATACTCACTACTATTATAGAATCCACAAATATGAAACTCAACTTCTGCAGCCAAAGGAAGTGGAAAAACAAGCAGTGATGGGTGGTAGCCATCAAGACTCAAGCTTCCATTGAAATAAATCCAGGACCAAAATATTACGGGATGAAAACTCCCTAAGGCCAAAGTTCTTCCAAAGTTCTTGTTAGTGTTATCTAACACTCCGTTGTGGTGGGTTTCTCCTGAAGGTTTCATAGGGCATCTGCAACTCAAAGCTCCCATGCATTTTATCCCAGAATCTTGGAAGGGTTGGAGAGCACCTGTAAGAGAATGATCACTGACACAAAAACATAACACATATCTGTTCTCTTTCACACAATGCTATGGAAATTGGACCGTCTTCCAGAGCATTGTCAACAGCTGTTTTCACCTGCAGATATTAGGAATGGCATGTTGTTTGCCTATTAATTTGTTCCTACACTGCCAAAGGTTAGTCTAATGATTGCTATAAGACATTCCAGCATCTACCTAAGAATATTGTCTAGTGTTCCTAAAGAAAGATGTAGAAACTGCATCCTAAACCAACAACCCTAAGATTACAAAATCAAGGATGTTGACTCTGGATAGTATTTTACTTCACATATCATTTGTCCTGCTCAGCTTTGCCTTAGGGTGAACTATAGGACTGCATTCCTACCTGATCTATCTTATGTGACGGAACGGACCAAATACTACCCTCTAAGCTATTTATATTATTCAGGAATATTCTGCTTTTCATGAGATGGGAACTATTTTTTTTTTACATACCTCCAGGTTGAAAAACAACAGCTATTCCAACCATTCAATTTTAGTTAATAGAATTTATACAGAAAACATTAAGGTGCAATATCACCATGATAGGTTTTCAGCACAGGACAAAAAGAGGATGCCTCTGTATTACGGATAAGATTGTTGTTCAATCTAACAGAATAACAGAGTTGGAAGGGACCTTGGAGGTCGTCTAGTCTAACCCCCTGCTCATGCAGGAAGCCCTATACCATTTCAGACAAATGGTTATCCAATATTTTCTTTAAACCCTCCAGTGTTGCAGGATTCACAACATCTGGAGGCAAATTGTTCCACTAATTAATTGTTCTAACTCTCAGGAAATTTCTTCTTGGTTGATTCTCTCCTTGATTAGTTGGGCATGAGTTATAACTATACTTTCTCCTTTACTTTCTAATCATGTTCAAGTCCTTCAGCAGAATCATCCTGGGAGCCTTTAAGTTCATCTCCTTTTCATTTTTTTTCCATACAAAGAACAAAGCTCACCTGGCCTGGATCCAAAATCCAACTTTCAGGTGTTCAACATGTATTTTGCAGATGTACTGTGGATTGGAGAATTCTAACCTGAACCAGTGACCCCTAATGTGGGCTTAACTAATGAAAGCAGGGAAGAAAAGTCAAAAGATGCATTCCTGTTCACTAAGGAACAGAAAAATAAGATGCAGCTCCACCTTACCCTACATGGTAGTTCTCTTGGCATGAACCATGAGAAGTAGGCAAAACTTCAGAGGCAGTTTGGTCCAGCACCATTAAAATGTACATTGCTCATAAATGTTAATTGGTAGCTACCAATCAGTGACTGGCTATTAGTCCTGCACAGAAGTATGAACCCCATGTGTGTCTTAGAGACCTGCAATTCCACCAGAGCTAGGATATCACTTTCTTAGGGGTACCATGTCATACTCATGGAAGTCTTACAATTCTTTCATTCTAGGTTCAATGATACTTCCTTATGGTCCACTATAAACCGAGGAGTTGAAGGAGGTGGGTGGTCCTAAGAGTCCCTTTTATATTTTAGATCTTTTTTTATTATTTTGGAAAGGATTTCTTAGAGCCATGGCTCTAAGAAATCACCTTCCTTGTCTTTGGTCCATCTCAAGATAGTGCTGCTTTTCAGTTCTGGCCTTGCCTTCTCCATCATACATGGCTGAATGGTGATAACTTCTAGGAGGTTTGGGCAATTTCGAGGTAGTTGTTTACTTCTGCTTTACTACTAAGTGACTGGATGGTCAAAACCTCTATCAAGCCCCCTTCTTATTGGTACTCTTCTTCTTCCCTCTTAGAATGTTCTTGGTCAAAATGCACTATGTAGTGGACCTCCTTCCACTCCACTGGATCCCACTCCCTCCCCCCCAGAGGCTATTTTTACACTTTCAGCCACTTGATCACTGAGAGTCAGAAAGTAGCACATTTGACTTTGGTCAGTTGTAGAGACAGCCCGGTCAGCAAGGTCTCAGGGTGCAAAAGTCCAACTCCTGTGGTTTCTTCCTGAGGTTACAGCGTTCGCGGGGCAGCAGGATGCCACCCCGCCCTGTGCATCTCAGTATGCGCCTTTTAAACCCCCTGCCACAAGTTTTGGAGCACGAAGACCAGGGAGATGCCTCCCAAGTTGGGCAAGGATCTCCACATATCCTGATGTCAACAGGCCTCTGAGTGGCATCGCAAGAGGAGGCCAGCTGGCCAAGGACGTCGCGACAGAGCACCATGCGTTTCTGAAGACCGTTGCCGCAAGTGACTGAACAGTCTTCCCAGTTGGTGGTAGCCCATTTGTAAGCAGGGCGTTTGTAATCCAGCTGACCCAGGTCCAGGCGGTTGGACAGGCTGAGAATACTGTTGTTGAGGACTGTAGGACGCTTCCCATCTTTACGGTGGTAGGAAGACTTGTCCTCTTTGCTTTCTTTGGGCAAGTAGAAAGAGTAGCGTACTCGAGGTGGCGTCATCTTCCCAACTGATAGCACTTCCACCGTCAGGGGTTCCTGGATGGGCATAAAAGCTTGGAGGCTTTCCACTGCTGTCCCTGTTCCACTATAGCGAATCACACTGCCCTTGACTATCAAGTCCCTTTCCATCGCGGAGACAATGAAATGTCCATTCAGAAGATATTTGCCATATACATTCTTCAGGGCCAGGTAATTGTCATCACTAATCAGACCCTTGTAGCCTCTCTGACGGATGTCAATGCTGGAGGCACCAGCTGGGAGGAGCACCACAAAATTGTAGCCATGCCTAGAAGAAAGACAAAAGGTAGAAGAAAGACAAAGCATTAATACAAGTTAGCAAATTTACCTAAGACAGGGGTGTCAAACTCAAGGCCCAGAGGCCAAATCTGGCCCATGGGGTGCTTAGATCTGGCCCATTGGGCTGCCCTGGAAACAGTGAAGGACCAGCCAGCAATGACTTTGCCAGCGAAAACAGAGCTTGTGAGGACCGCATGCAGCCCTTCCGCGCTCCGTTTTCACTGGCAGAGGGTTGCAGGAGGCCATCCCAGCTGAAAATGGAACTTGGGAGCCCGTTTTCACTGGCAGAGTGCTCAGGTCACCACAGGCACCCCCTGACATGAGTGACATCATGTGGCTATGCCTACCCTGGCCACACCCACCCTGTCCCCCCAAGGTCAAACACAACCCTGTTGCGACCTTCAATGAAATCGAGTTCGACACCCCTGACCTAAGAGATACTTGACTTGTGTTGGCCAAAAACAAGGGTTGCAAAGGTAAGACAATGATGCAAAGCAGGTGAACTCATGCCGTGTCCCTATATGGGACCACAATTTTTGGCTGATTTAATAGAGTTAAGCATGGAGAATAGATTTTGAGCTATAGGTTCCTGTAAGTTCCAGCACTGTGGCCAGTATTGGGGAATTCTGTAGACTGTTAACACACTCGGTTTCTGCCCTAAAAATGATGTGTTCATTTTCCTCAAATGTCCTGCTTGTTCTCTCAGAAGGGTATGGCATGAACATAGCCCATTAATTTATGATTCAATATATTGGAAGGACTGAGAAGATGGGTTGATTCAGTCATTCAGTTGAGCATCTGACACAGATCTAGCAAAATATTGCTTTGTACTGAATCAGGACATTGGTCTAGCTACAACCATTCAGTTTTCACGCAGGCCTTTCAGTGACTCTATCCAAAGTTCACTCACATGGGTTTGGTGAACAAGCCTGAAACTTTCTTGCAGCTTTTATTGTCTCCTCCACACACACCACACTTGTCGAATTTCTTTTTGGAACCAAGTTTCCCATCGCACCCAGCTTTGATACATTTTCCCTGGACGCATAGCGAGCTAGAGTCTGGAGAACATGGTGTACCATCCACCACCTGGAAATCAGAAAGATATAAATAGAATCCAATGCTGCTTTAGTCAAATCTAGAGAGGGTGGAATATTGATCTGTATCAATTTCTTTTGGAAACAAGTAATCATCAGTCATCCCTGCCCATGGTCCTAGCAACGGAAATGTTATCCTTTCCTCTGCCCATAGAATCTAATTGCCCCATTTTTCACTAGGACTTTTGTCGTGTGGTTGAATGTTCTGCAGTGCTATGCATGATGAATACCTGTACATGTATCTTGATTTTTTTTAAAGATATTACTGAGATTTTGGGCACCATTTGGAAGTGGAACAGGGATGAAGATTCAAAACCACCAAAATGATTCCAAGAAGCATTTTAGCTGCACCTAAATGATTCCAAGTAGCATTTTAGCTGCACTGCACTTCAAGTAGCATTTTAGCTGCACTGGTGGTCCTCGACTTACGTCTGGTCACTTAACGATTGTTCAAAGTTATGATGGATCCCTGCTCCCCCCAAAATGCTAACTTAACAACCTGTTTTCATAGTCACAAATACTCCCCCCCTCCCCAGTCAAACAATCAAATTATGGGCACTTGGCAACTGCAAACTGTGATGTTTTTTCGCTGGTTTCCAGCATTTCCTTCCAGTTTCTAGCAAAATACACCACTTAGGAAAATTGAGTGGCTTAACAACCATAGTGTTCACTTAAGAAACACCAGGAAAAAAATGTCAAAAAATCGGGTCTGGTCACAACTGCATCAATTTATGATTGTAATTCCAGGTTCAGTTATGTTGTAAGCCAACTGTTTTATCATAGAGTTGTCCATGGCTCCCATTAAAAACCAAGGCTGTGCTTCACATGGAAGCAAGCAAAACGTGATTGAAAACATTACACAAATAATTGTGAACAGAAGTGTAGTATTATCATTGAGTACATTTGTAGGTTTAATGAATCCAAATGAAGTAGAAGGGAAAGACAATCATTTGTCAATGTTTAATATAAATAAACTATGGAATTGCTCTCTTTCCAGGGAAATCTAAATACCTTTAATCACCCTTCAACAAACTTCCCTTTACAATTTCTCTTTTTCTCTAAATTGAAAGTCTATTAAAATACATTCCTTTCATTTTAAAATATCCACTGGATGTGCCTCTTTTTTTCAGCCATATCACCTTTGTCCTAAGTCTGTGCTACCATCCAATTTTAGCAAAATAAAATAAAATAAAATAAATTAAAAATCCAGCTTACCTTTGGGGCTAAGACATAAAAGTAGCCAGTTCCATTGGCTCGACAGATGAGTTTGCATTTATCCCGGGGAGACACCCCAGAATATTTGGGGACCCAAGAAACAATAGCGGTGAGACGATTTGTGCTATGGTTGTAGCCATTGAAAGCTTCACATTGTTCTTCCCGAAAACTCTTCCCTGGAACTATGAGAAATCAGTTTCAGAAATGGTTTTAGGAGGTGGCTCCTACCATCACAAATAGAGTGATGATCTAGTGAATCTTCATTGCATGTGTTCATAAACATGGGACAGGAACATAAGCAGTGGAGAAAATCCAACATAGCTGAACATTTTCTCTCCATAATGCCCAGATTTTTATCCTGCTTTTATTTTTATAAATAACTCGAGGTGGTGAGTTATCTAATACCTCCTTCCTCCTCACATACCTAATACTCACAACATGCCTAATGCCTCACCTAATATCTCCTTCCTTCTCCTATTCCCCCACAACAACTCTACAAGTGATTTGGGCTGAAAGGGAGTGACTAGCACAAAGTCACCCAGCCAGCTTTCACACTTTAAAGTGGGACTCAAACTCCTGGAGATTGGCTAAAAGTCAGCTGGCTTTCATGCTTAAAATGGTACTAGAACGCACCATCTCCTGGTGATTGACCCAAAGTCGCCCAGCCAGCTTTCATGCTTAAGATGGGACTAGAACTCACAATCTCCCAGTGATTGGCCAAGTCACCCAGCTGGCTTTCATATTTAAGGTGGGACTACATCTGAAAAATCAACTGGTTTCTAGTCTGATGCCTTAACTCCTGGACCAAAACCTAGTGTAGTTGTGGACTCCCCTCCAAAGGAATGATCAGCCATCATGACAGTGCTGCCTTTGGAAACTTCGTTAAATCTCACCTGAAGCAAAGCAGGGATCCAAACTGCAGGAACGATATTTCACTCGAACGCCTTCGCAATATTTCCCTTCGTTGGCTGGAGGGGGATTGTTGCATTGACGTTTAGCCAGCTGGACACCTCCACCACATGTCCTTGAACAGGATCCGTAAGGTGCCCATTTCCCCCAGTTGCCATCCACCTGTCAGGACATAAGACACTGAGCAGATACAAAACTAACAACCCCCTGGTTTTTTTTTTTCTCAAGGAACACAATGCATTGGCTCACTAGGACCATGAAATGCGTACACGATGTTTTTTCAGCATTTTTAATAATCATCCTATTAGGAATCATTCTTTTCCCTGGCATTTCGAAAGAGCTGACTCATTGTGGAAACTAACAAGCAATTAAATCAACTGCTTGTGCAGATCTCTGCAATTTTCTTAAGTGGATTAAATGAAACCATAACAAAGCAAATCAGCAATGACTCGGGAGAATGTGAGTACAACTCTCCAAATCCATGTGGAATGCAATAGTTAATTTAGATGCTTCCAAAATTCTAAATTTTGGATCATTCATGCCTGGATCGAATTATGTTGGGTTGCCTACTTAGCAGACTCTTTTTTTAAATGTTTGTTTGCACATGCGAGAGTATATCTGTGACCTGAACTTCATCTTGGTGAACCTCAGCCATTGGGCTGCCCTTCATGCGAGGAGCCAACAGTACTCACCCGGTACTTACTGATGTTATGCCTCTCCACACATGCACCTTTCATGCAGAACTTCCCTTCTCCACAGCTGGTGCCATCAGCCCAAGGGAAGTGACGGGTCTGGCACATGATGTGACCACGAGCCTTCCCAGTGCACCAAAGCTTGGTGCAGTATTGCATGTATGGGCAAGGCTTGGAGCCAATGCCAAAGGCCAGCTCACACTGCTGATTGAGGTTGTAGCTGGAACCGGGAAGTTCTTGGGGCAAGGAGATCGGCTTGGTGGGTTGGTCCAAGAGGCAATCACCTGGAGAAGACAGAGCAATACAATGGGAGGTCAGGGCACCATCCATAGCAATAGCACTTACACTTATATACCACTTCATGGTACTTTATAGCACTCTCTGAGCAGTTTACATATGTCAGCATATTGCCCCCAACAATCTGAGTCCTCATTTTACTGATCTCAGAAGGATGGAAGGCAGAGTCAGCTTTGAGCCAGTCAGGATCAAACTCCTGGCAGTGAGCAGAATCAGCCTGCAATACTGTGTTCTAACCACTGAGTCACTGTGTGTCAGGGTTCCAAGTAATAATCCCATATCAAGCAAAACTCCAAGGCAGGCAAAGTCCTCAAGGAATAGCTTTACTGGAAATACCATATTGGCACAGATCTGATGAAACCCGACTCTAAAAGGTTCCCACGGTTTTCACCTAATTAAAAGTGAAAGTTTGTCACTTCCTCCAAACCCTCAGCCACAAGGTCCAATCAGCATGCAGTTCAGTTGCTAGATGGCCTCAGTCTCCTCCTTCTGAACACCTGCAGGAATGTCCTTGGTTCCCAAGGAAGAACATTTTGTTTTGGCTACAGCACCCCAGCTATCTCTATTCCCCCCTCCCTATCCCTCCGCTCTGGTACGTGTCAGCACTGAAGCAGGAAAATGAAAAAATGGCCTCAGTTCAGCCAACTTCAAGAGTTGACACTATGGCTCTGTAGCATCAGGACTATTTCTCTTTCTTTGGTACCAATACTAGTCACAACGGCGACAGAGGTGAAAATACAGTGATTAGCATTTACATCTTTAAATTGTGAGCTGATCTGGATATATAGATTGGAGGTTGGCACTGAAATCTGATATAAATCCCTTTTTTAAAAAAAAGAAAGAAAGAAAAATTCTTCAGGCAAGGAAGAGTACAGTTGACCTGCTGCCATACAATTCCAGATCCTTCTAAAATGGGTGTTCCAAGTTAGATTCAGCCATAGCATTTCTAATGATTTACAGCTTTCCAAGTGTAAATTGTTAGTAAAAGTAGAGGAGTGAGCCAAAACAGCTTGATCGGGTGATTATTCTATTTTTCTAGACAGCTGGTTTTAAGAATCTCCACCACCCTCCAGGTTTAACTTCTCTAAGGGACTCAGCTTCTCTACACTCCTAAGAGTAGATTCACATAAACATCTTGATAGCATAAGATCAAGCGTTAAAAATGTGTGGAAACTATCTGAGATGCTTACAAAAATCTTGATGAAAGGTTTTGCTTCCCGTTCTCCAAAAAGATTTGGCTCTTTCTTTCCTCTCTTTTAATTAAAGGAAGAATCTTAACATTTCAGGGGTATTTGGTAGCAAAATGAATATCCAAATTAAAGGGAAATTCTTTGGTAATTCCAAATCTGGAATTAATAAAGTCACAGTCTAATACTGTGCTTGTATATAGCAATAGCAATTGCATTTAGACTTATATACCGCTTCACAGTTGTTTACAGAATCAGCCTCTTGCCCCCAACAACCGGGGTCCTCATTTTACCAACCTTGGAAGGATGGAAGTCTGAGTCAACCTTGAGCCTGTGAGAATTGAACTGCCAAACTACAGACAGCCAGCAATCAGCAGAACTAGCCTGCAGTACTGCATTCTGACCATTGCGCCACTACGGCTCATATCACCTGAGTCTTAAGGAGGTTGGCGTAGTTTTGACTTAGCAGTGTCTAGTGTTTTATAAACCATGATTTATGGCTTTGTATTCAGTGTAAACCCACTGCGGCTTATTAACAAACCATTGTTAGAACAAAAGCCAGCTTAATACAGTACATGAAGCCAGTCTGAAAATGTATTATGTCATCAGCTCTGGACTCCAACAGGAGTTCCATTACTAATGAACAAAAGATGATATCTAGATTACATCTTGACTGCTCATGTCTGCTCATGTCTTGGGTGGTCTCAGCTTTAAGATTTGGAGAATCCCACAGAGAAATTCTGTTTGTTTAATTGATTGTTGCTGGATGCTCCAGCATAACGTACACTCCAAGATTTGTCCTGAAATCCCACATTAGCACACTATAAAAAAGCCGAACTCCACTGGGTAGCCTTTGTCACAATTACTTTGGCTGAGAGTCATTGCCACCAAGAAGGACATAAACTCAGATTATCTGAGGCAAGAAGTGTATTATAATATACTTGTGCAAAAATCAGCAGTGACTAACCACAAGAATTTACTATTCCAAAGTAAATCAATGTCCGAGTATATTCATGAACTGGAATAGAACTTAATAACAAGGTCAGCCAATGAGAGCTGAATTGAGGGCTGAAATTTAAAGAGAGAATCTGGATGTGGTTTATCTCTGTTCTGTACTCAGTTCTGAAGTGAAAGAGAAACTAACTTGCTTGCTGAAAACTAGAGCTCTGCTCTGAACTGGAGCTGTAACATGTCTGCTTCTGTTTGAGTTTGCTGTTTGATGTTGGAGAAATCTACAACTGGTATTGTAAAATTTACTTTATATGTTTATAAAGAAGTTAAATGAAGCTTCAGCCATCTGTGTTTACTTTTCTGGCACTGAATTTACGCTGTAATACTCTGAACAATCAAGATGAGAAAAGATGGTTTCTGGAGTTGAACGCCTTTCCTTTCTTCTAAGTAGATATTGTTTCACAGCTACCCTTCTGACTTGTCCACCTCCATTTCAGTGACAAGGGTATTTACCAGCCTGTTACCAGACACACATCCATAGTCTCTAACCCCCATCTCTATTTCACATATCTATCTCCTCTCCCTTCCTCACCATGTCCGCTGTCCAGGAAGTCAGTGATGATGGCCGTGCTACAAGGGGACCATGGGTTGATACGGTCAATTTGGATGAGAGTGGGAGACATCATATGGTTGGTCTTTAGTTTACCAAAGACTTCTTCACAAGCCTTCACGTTGTCATGGGGCATGTTGAACACATGTCCTAGAAAGAGAGAATTACGATTTGAAAATTGCAGGCAGCATTCTGACACTTCCGAGAAATAAAATTAGCAATGAATAGAAGTATTTGTTAGTTTCTCCTTTCCACATGCTGTTTCCTCTTCCTGAAACCCTTTTTTCCCTTTATGCAAAATGGAAGGTGGTAGAGAGTGAACTTAAGTCCTTCTAAATCAAGAACAGTGCTTGTGTTCATCATCATGGTTAATTTGGTTAATGATTAAACCAGGGGTGTCAAACTCAAGGCCCGGGAGCCAGATCCGGCCCATGGGGTGTTTAGATCTGGCCCACAGGGCCACCCTGGAAACAGTGAAGGACTGGCCCACGGTGCTTCTGCCAGTGAAAATGGAGGGCCGCCCGCAACCCTCCCAAACTCCGTTTTTGCTGGCAAAGGGTTGCAGGAGTCCATTGCAGCAAAAAACAGAGCTCGGGAGCTCATTTTCACTGGCAAAGTGCTCAGGCCACCACAGGCACCTGACATGAGTGACATTAAGCTGGTCACGCCCCGCCCCCCATCTCCCTCAAGGTCAAACACAACCCTGATGCAGCCCTCAATGAAATTGAGTTTGAGAACCCCTGGATTAAACCAATTTTCTTATCTGAACATCTGGTCAAATTCAACCCATTCATATATATTATGGAAGGAGTCATTAAGGGGTTTAAAAAGAAGTCTCTTTTATGCTGCCCTGCAATATTATGGACCGAGATATCAAGACTTGAACAGGCCACAAGACAAATCTGTTGGACTAGGCATGGTCTGGAGGCTTCATCAAGTTTTCATTTGTGTCCTCCACCTCCTCTTTGTTTTTTCTTCCATAATCCATGAAAGAAGTGACCTCTGTTGCATACGGCTTTGCAGGGCCCACAGCAAGACTGTTGTACTCTACATTCCCTTTCCTAGATCCACAAACATCTTCCTTCTCCTGCTCTAATCAGGTTGTCCCTCAAAGGCCAATAAATTTACAACAGATGCAGTGTGCAATTCCTGCCAGCAAGACCTGCAAGCCAGCAGTTTTCTTTGCCAAGACTCACACCATTTACTATGTGTGCAGATACTTGTCCTTTCCAATGTCTGAAGGGCGAAAAAATGAGAAACAAGGGAGGAGAAGAGAATTTCTTATTCAAATTCACAGCTACTCTGGGTGGGACATCTGAAAGCAGGCCACAGACATACTGGGACTTAGTGGAAGAACTTCTAATTAAACTAGGCCAGAAATGAACTATATTTGTTTAATGTAATTTCAGAATATTGACTGTCCTCCTTCTAGATTAAATGATAAACTATCTCACCCAGCATTCTGCTTCTCACTAGGATTGACCTATTCCCTTGTTTCTTCTTCATGGGCTTTTCCACAAGGGCAGGGTCTGTTTTTTTCAGATCAGATGAGTATTAATCTGAGAGAGAGTGACTGAACCAAAGTCACCCAGCCATCTTTTGTTCCTAAAGTGGGACTAGAACTCACAATCTCCTGACAATTGGGCCAAAGTCATCCAGCAGTCTTCCATGTTTAAGGTGGGACCAGAACTCACAGTCTCCTGGTGATTGGCCCAGAGTGCCAAGATTGGACACCCCTGGTCTAAAGACGGGATAATCCAAAATGTGCAGTCTTCACAATTTTGGGTTGGCTTTATTCAGACATTACATGATATCTATTGCTCATGGTGATAGTTAACTCAGTGAAGAGATTGTCCTACAAGGCAATGGCAGCCTGGGTCACTCAGATAAAAGTGCCACCAACCCTGAAGGCAACCATTAAAGACAGCAGAGGGCCTTGCCATGAGATGGTCTACCCCAGCCAGAGGAATCTAATTTGCAGTGAAACCATTTCTAATTTTGAATCGGAATGATTTGATCCTCAAAACCCCAAATCCTCTTCCTGCTTTGCAAATGAAAACCAAACCATTTGGTTGTCACTTCAGGAGACACTCTGGCGCTCTGGATCGAGGTGTGTGTCTAACGCATCCCAGCAATTACATATTATTTCAGGATCTCTAAAGCCTGGGAATAGAACAGCCAGCAACGAAGAGTCCTCCACTTGGGATTCCTTCTCTTTCGAACAGCTGTTCTCCAGCAGTTCCAACTGAGCCTTCCCGTGGCACAGGGAATAAAATTGCAGGCTGCTGCTCTCTTTTTCCTCCACAAACATATATATACATGTTCATTTACAAGGCTGCGTTTCCCACAAAACTATTCTTAAACTTTTGCTATTATCAAGACTTCCTGAACCAAGTACTGGGATTTATTTTAAACGTCAAGCTTCTTTCCCTAATTAGAGAGAGAATTCTTCTGTTAAAAATGGATTCAATCCACACACCCCTCCCTCCATTTCCTTGGCAAAATCTGTTTGGCAGGTGTCAACTGCAGGTGTGGGCTCTGCCTCTCAGCTGTGGCTTGGGTTAAGTGACCACTTCCAAAGTCGCTGGCTGATGGATTGAAACTGCTGGCCAAGAATGGCCTGCCAAACATCGGAAGGAGAGCATGCAAAACGAGGCAGATGCAAAGCACAAGCTGCCAATGACTCGATGCTGCTGGACTCAAAGGCTTAAACAGGCTGACTTGCAACCATCTTCTGGAGATCGGGGTTCTCCCAGTTCCCAATCCACTGTTTCTTCCTTTTCTAACTATAGGTGACCGTCCCAAAAGTCATAGAACTGAAATGCCACAAAGACTGTTGGATTACAAGGCTGGTATCTCTGAAGGTGAGGAAGACCATGAGAAGAATCCCTACAGCAGGGGTGTCAAACTTGATTTCATTGAGGGCCGCATCGAGGGCTGTGTTGGACCTCAGGGGACTGGGGTGGGCATGGCCAGGTGGGCATGGCCAGCTCGATGTTGGGGGCACCTGTAGTGGCCCAAGTGCCCATCCAGTGAAAATGGGCTCCTGAGCTCCATTTTTGGCTGCAACAATCTCCTTCAAGCCCCTGCCAGAGGAAACAGAGCTCCAGAGGGCTGCCCATGGCCTTCCTGAGCTCCATTTTCACTGGCAGAGGCTCCATGGGCTGGTCGTTCACTGTTTCCAGGATGGCCCTGCAGGCCAGATCTAAACACCCCATGGGCCAGATCCAGGGGTGGGATTCAAAAATCCCAGCAACCGGTTCTCTGCCCCGTTCCTGGGTGGGCGTGGGCATGGTGGGCATGACCTACAGGAACTTCCTGTTTCCAGCTTCCGGTATGCCTCCAGAGCCTGGAGAAAGCCATTTTCACCCTCCCATGGGTCCGGAGGCCTCCCCGGGCCTCTGGGAGGGTGAAAACAGCCTCCCCTGGCCTATGGAGACCCACCGGAAACCGGAAACAAGCCCGTTTTGCGACTTGCAGTTTTCCCAGGAGGACTGTTTTCACCCTCCCAAGGACCTGGAGGCCTTTCCCGAGCCTCTGGGGGGGCAAAAACAGCTTTCACAACTTCCAGAAGGCGCGTTCCCCCCCCCCCAGAGCCTCCGTGTGGCCCCTGCACTTACCTCCATCAAAAATGGGCCACATGGAGACTCCAGGGAGGGGAGGGGTGGGTGGGGCCAGCCGGTCAGTTGAAATACCAGTTCAGCAAACCAGATGTAACTTTAACATCCAGTTTGCCTGAACCAGTCCGAACCAATAGAATCCTATCCCTGGCCAGATCCGCCTGCCCAGGTCTTGAGTTTGACACCCCTGCCCTACAGGGATATTGTTTTAGTCTTTGTAATCTTCAGAAGTTTTTTTTTTCTTTGAATTTATTCTTACCCAACCTTTATTTTTATAAATAACTCAAGGTGATGAACACCCCTAATATTCCTTCCTCCTATTTTCCACATAGCAACAACCCTGTAACCTGGGTTGGGCTGAGAAAGAGGGATTGGCTCAAAAGCATCCAGCCATATTATAGACTTAAGGTGGGATTAGAATTTATGGTCTCCTGAAGATTAGCCCAAAGTCACCCATTTGTCATTCATGTCTAATGCAGGACTAGAATTCCCAGTCTCCTGGTGATTGGCCCAAAATCATCCATCCATCTTTCCTGCTTAAGGTGGGGCTAAGAAACCACAGACTCCTGATGATTGGCTAAAAGTCACCCAACCAGCTTTAGATGCTCTTCTAAGTCTTCTCTCTCATCTTTCTCTCCTTTTCAGAAGCCTTACCTAGCTCATCATCTTCTTTTAACGACCCCATAATCCCTTGCAGGCTGGAGTCTGAGCAATTGAATGGAGCAGAGTGTTTTACTGGCTGGATTATTATTATTATTATTATTATTATTATTATTATTATTATTATTATTATTATTTATTTATTTATTTATTTATTTATTTTATTAGACTTGTATGCCCCCCTCTCTCCCTCAGGATTCAGGGTGGCTAACAATATAAAATCCATACAAATTTACAATAAAAAAGAATTAAACTAATTACAAGCCTAAACAGTTAAAAGTCAATTAAAATTTCAGACCCTTAAAACAAACCACCCCTTAGTTAGTCCAGACCGGCCTGTTCAAAGAGCCAGGTCTTAAGGTCACGGCGGAAGGAGCAGAGATCGGGGGCCAAATGAAGGCCCAAGGGAAGTTGGTTCCACAGGGTGGGTGCTCCCACAAAGAAGGCCCTACCCCTGGGCACCGCCAATCGACAGTATCTGATCGATGGTATCCCAAGGAGGCCCTGCCTGTGGGAGAGTACTGGGCGATCAGAACGTGATGCCGGCAGGAGACGCTCCCACAAGTACCCCAGACCCAAGCCATGTAGGACTTTGTAAGTTGTCACCAACACCTTGAATCTCACCCGGAAGGCAACTGGCAACCAATGCAGGTCGCGCAGGAAGGGTGTAATATGGGAGTATCGGGACACCCCCATCACAACCTGCGCAGCTGCATTTTGCACCAGCTGCAACCTCCAGGTGGTCCGCAAGGGAAGTCCCATGTAGAGGGCATTGCAGTAATCGAGTCGGGAGGTGATGAGTGCATGAGTCACTGTCCGTAGGGCATCTCAGCTCAGGTAAGATGCCTTTCCTGTAGCCAATGAGGAGTCTTGTTCAGCAGGTATATTGTCATTGTGCCCAGAGAGAGAAATATCTGCCTCTACCCAGGGTCAAACTCCTTACCTAGCTCATGAGCTGTAGTAAAAGCAGAAGGAAGACCATCATCCTCAATGACGGAGCAACTGCGTTTGGGGTCACACATTGTGCCAACATCCGCCATTCCCAGAGTGTCACAGGTCGTAGCACCACACAAATCCTGCCAGGAACAAGAAACTATCCTTTAATCTCAATAGTTTTTTTTTAATAATTTAAAATGTTACGTAGAGACAATTTGGTTGTGACAGCCAAAATGCTTCCCAAATATCCCTTTGCTTAGATTGGTTTCAACTTCAAAGGCAGACTTTTGAAACAGTTCTAGCTATCTGTTTTATCCATTTACAAAACAGTTGATAACAGGAATAATAATGAAGAACATCTCAGGATACAATTCTGCATACACCTACTGTATCTGTGAATAAGCCTTGTTAAATTCAATGGAACTTAGTTCTAAATAGATTTGCTTCTTTGCTTAATTATATTGATCTCCTGAACTTTCAGCCCTAAAGCCTCCAACAGTAATTTACAAACAACCCATACAAGAAGCCCATTTGCAAATAGGTGGATTACCTTTAGTGAAGGTTGTCAAGTAGTTGCTGAAGACCACTGAAAAGCTTTTATTCTGGATATCTAAACTGAACGAGAATTCAATCTGTTGATCTACAAGATCTTTCTAGCCCTTCTGATTAAGCTTGGTCTTTGAAGCACCAAATTACTGACATTTTACTCTGAAGAACTGCAGTTAACCATGGTTGACTTCTAGATATTTATCAGCACAGAGATTTTTACTTGAGATGAAGAGTTACGGGTGATAAGGAGAAGCTGAGGTCATCATCATCATCCCATATTTGAAAGTCCGAGTAGAAAAGGACTAGAAGGTAAACTTTGACCTTTCCAGCTCTACTCTTTTCTACTCCATTCTATTCTAGCCCAACCTTCTGTACAAGCAGGAGTCCCTATACCATTTTAGACAAATGGTTGTTCAGTCCCTTAAAAATCTCTAATGATAGAGCATCCACAACTTCTGGAGGCAAGTCATTCCACTGATTAATTGTTCTCACTGTCAGGAAATTTCTCCCAAGTTCTAGGTTGCTTCTCTCCTTGATTAGTTTCCATCTATTGCTTCTTGTTCTGATTTCAGATGCTTTGGAGAAGAGGTTGGCCCCCTCTTCTTTATGGCAGCCCCTCAAGTATTGAAACATTGCTATCATGTCACCCACTAGTCCATTTTTTCAGTAGACTAGACATACCCAATTCTTGCAAATGTTCTTCATATGTTTTCACCCTCAGCCCCCTCCAATCATCTTTGTCACTCTTCTCTGCACTCTGCATGCAGTATTTCAAGTGTGGTCTTACCAAAGCGTTACAAAGCGGTAGGATCACTTCTCGTGATCTTTCACAATAAGTGATCTTTCTTTCCAAGAGACTCAAGAATGTACTCAGGACCTCAAACTATCTAGGAAGGTATGCCTATGTAGAGTGCTGTTGGCTCATTGTAGCTGCAGCAACTCCTGAAAGAAGGTATATTACTTCTAAGAAGTGAGAATAATGGTGTAGACAGATGCGTCATGAATTTAGTGCCGTGTCAAATAGAGCATATAAAAATAGGCATATTCGCTGGAAAGCAAAATCAGAAAATTCCACCTTACTTCTTTTGGCCATGTCATGCAATCAAACTCATTGGAAAATTTATGCTTGGAATGGTCAGTGGTAAAAGGAAGTGAGGCCGCCAAAAAACACAGCAGCTAGACTCCATCAAAGCTGACACCAGCCAGAACATAAATCAACTGAAAGAAGTTGTACAAAATTGGAAAATGTAGAGAGAGTTGGTCCATAGAATCACCAAGTCTCGGACATGATTGAATGGATAGTATCATGATCACCAAGACTGCTTTGAATGCCAAAGCTCCCAAAAGTGAATGCAATCGAAAATGATTTCATACCTTATCCAGAAACAAACCCAGTTTATTTTGAATACATTTGCATCAGAGTCAGCCACAGTTACCTGTCTCACAACCAAAGACCAAAGTAACTAAGAATTCCACTGCCTGCAATGCCAGCACATCCAGAGGACATCAAGTTGCAACCCACTGATATACCTCCTAGCTTATAGCAATAGCCAAGGCACTTAACTTATATACCACTTCACAGTGCTTTACAACACTCTCTGGATGGATTACAGAGTCAGCATATTGCCCTCCAAATATCTGGGTCCTCATTTTACCAACCACTGAAGGATGGAAGGCTGAGTCAACCTTGAGCTGGTCAGGATCGAACTCCTGGCAGTGAGCAGAATTAGCCTGCAGGATTGCATTCTATCCATTGTGCCACCAAGGCTCCTTATTGCCCAATCATGCTTTACAGCTACTCTTAAAACATCTCAGATGTTTATCTAGTAATAGTATGGATGAAGCACCCTAAATGGCAATTCTATTAATGCTAGGATTAGGTGGACCTGTGAAATATGCTCATAAATATGGGTTTCTGGCAGGCTTGACAAACTGACAAAGGGGGGAGGAAGGAAACCTTTCCTAGTGAAGAATACTAGGAGAAAAGTCAAGAGCAATGCAGTATGAAGTCATGAGAAGAAACTGAGAACATAGCTGAAGAATTGAGCAAGAGACAAACATTTCACTGTGCCAGAAACAGAAGTATGGCAAGTTAAATTTCAATGCTCAAAAAGCATCTCTTGGTGGAAGCCAATTGACAAGGTAATGCTGGCCAAACTTTTGGTTGTTCTTCATCATGCTGAGTGGTGCTCTTAATATTCCTTGAGTGTGATGCCAATAACTCAGCTAAAATCATTCAAAGGGAACAAAAATCATTTCCCCAGCTGGAAACCTGAAAATTAGCTACATTTTTTACATATATTGTATTACACGTTCTAGGTATGAAAGCTTCATGCCATGACCGGCAAAGCTGGAAAAGATTCAAACCAGCCACTCCCTTGCCTAACCTCAGGCAGAACATAAGGGAACATTGCCATATCCCATTCTTACTGCTGCTGGGATCCAGGATTGATATCACATCCTGAAGAAGTCAATCCACAAACTGGAGCATGGACAGGATTGTTATGTTCTTATTACAAATTGCTTCCATAACCTCTTGTTCAAAAGTAACAAGGAAGAGCTCCAGGCCATATCCTGCAAGACTTGAGACACATGTTGGGATGAAAAGATACTTCGGGGAAATGAGAAAGTGGAGAAATAAGAAACTCAAAATAACTCCATCTTGACTGAGTTCAATATAGGTTGCACTAGAGAGAAGCTTTGATAGACTTACATATCATGTTACAATAGCCTGCCTAAAATAGATTCCAAGATTCCTAGCCCCTCTCGTTTCTTGACCTTGATACCCTTGGAAAGCTAACAATGTTTGATCTCTATCAATCTCAGCAATCTAGCAAAGAAATCTGCAGAGATTAGACTTGGACTGTAGGAGAGACATGGAGAACTGGCCATAATGTCCATAATTACAAAAAGAATTAAGATTGCACAGTCAGGATGTCTGAAAAACAATCAGCAGAAAGGTCCTGGATGGCTTGCAGATATGGTGTGATCATCACCAAACCATGCAGGATAAAACTGATTTGCAAAAGGCAAAGTGGAACAGCACAAGGGTTGTGTGCTAAACATTTCTTAAGTGCTCTTTCTGATCCTTGCAGTCTAATGCAGGGCGGGGGGAGAGAATGCTTATTTTTTGTCTCAAAGGAGAAGAGTATTTTGGTGAAATATTTATGGGTATAGGAATCTTGCAAATGACCTTAGGCAGCTAAGCAAGATGCCTGTGTCCAGTTATTGTTGATCCAACAATCTTCCATCTTCCCAGTTTTCCATACTTCAATTCAGTCCCAAGGGAAACTATCATCGGTTTGCAACCATAAAATAAATGTAGACACATCATTACAAAAAAAAAAATCTGAAAGAAATATTGAAGCACCCTGAGAATGAGAAAGGGGGGGGTGGGGACAGGAAACTGGGGAAGAAGAAAACTTGGAGAAATTTGGACAAGTTTTGTAATGGAATCGACTGCATTTAGCATGCACATCATCAATCAGCTAAAATTTCTGCCAAAATAGGTACACAATTGACATCCCACTGACTAAGATATCTTTTTCACGTTTCCTGCAACAGGCTCATAAATCAACCCCCAGTGAAATGATGTCTAAAATGTAGCCAGAATTGCTCCATCTTGCTCCCTTCCTCTTCTCCATGGCCATCTCAGAAATGCCATCGACGGGGAAATGCAGGCAGGCTTGCATCATCTTTACAAAAGACACATTTTGTATCCAGCACGCTCCTTTGTGGTGGATGTAAATCAACCGGAGCAGATGATCTGGCACTCACTTTTGGACAAAAAAATAAATAAAAATAAAAAGAGCAAACTAACCTGTCTAACAAGCCAAAAAACATCTTCTCCTAGGCAACTGCTGATCCTTAAGAGGAAGCTAGCAGTATCGGTCCCCGCATGGGGGAAATCAGATGGAGAGAGTCTTTTGCATTTTAAGCCAACATCCGGATAAAAAGGAATCAGTTATACAGGATTGAAAGGTCCCAGTTTGGGAAAGACCAAGAGTTTTTTTTTAAAGAATGTATGCTATTGTGTATTCTACATTACAGCTAGATGAAAAATGGCTCAAAGTTCACAATGTACATTGTTTCTTTATTTACCATGTTTAAAGACTACAGACTCCAACAGACTCATTCATTCATTTATGTCATCAGTGGGTAGTTGTAAAGGATTGCAACCAACAGTGCCATCAAGGATAAACCTAAACACAATAATTAAAAGAGATCTAACAGATTAACAGAGTTGGAAGGTACCCTGTAGGTCATCTAGTCCAACCCCTCGCCCAAGCAGGAGATCCTACCTACAATATTTCTGACAAATGACAGTCCAGTCTCTTCTTGAAAGCAATGATGAAGCTCCTACAACTTCTGAAGGCAACTTCTGTTCCATGGGTTGATTGCTCTCACTGTCAAAGAATTTCTCCTTATTTCTAGGTTGAATCTCTCCTTGATCAGTTTCCATCCATTATTCCTTGCCTGGCCTTCAGATGCTTTTGAAAATAGCTTGACCCCTTCCTCCTCTCTGTGGCAGCCCCTCAAATATTGGAAGACTGCTATCTTGTCTCGCTGGGTCCTTCTCTTCACTAGACTAGCCATGCCATGTACTTGCAACCGTTCATTGTATGTTTTAGTCCCCTCATCATCCTGGCTGCTCTTCTCTGCACTCTTTCTAGAGTCTCAACATCTTTTTTATAGTGTGATGATCAGCCTCCTGACCCTCAGGCCCTGGGGCAGCTTTCAAACATTTAAAATTCATAAAGCAATCATAAAAGACCTCACCAACACAATCTCCTGGCATCAGAGGTTTATAGCGTGCCTTAAACATCAAAGTTCTAAGGAAAAGTTTGATCTTGACAATCTTCCTAAACCCAGTAAACCCAAAAGATGCCACAAGATTCTTTGAAGAAATGGGGTTTCATACGCAATTATTATCTCAGAATCTCCAGCTCTATTCTGCAGTCCAGATCACTAGCAGGAGAAAGAAGAGGGATAATTTTTAGAGAAGAGCTGTTGCACCATGCTAAGCTAAACTTTCACCACTAATTTTTATCCTTTAGCTTCAACAAAGCAATCAGTTTTGTGCTGTGAATCGCAACCCAACATTCAGAAGAGATAGTTAACGTTCCAAAAATGTTCACCCTTGTCCACAGTCATTACTACATCACTACTCTGTCTTTGTGACCCTTGCCACAAAACCGAACCATTTCAAAAAATAAAAAATTCCATGTCACTGGGGTATAAGACTGCAAAATGTCATATTCCTGAAGATCTTGCTGCTAATTTTGAGAGCTCCTTAGAAATAATGAACATAATTGCACAAAATTAGCTATCAGAAGGGGAACATCACAGAAATATTATTGTAAGCAGTGACTGGAGCTGGTATACAGTTCTAATTGTGCTGGAACCACCCAGTATAATGTTTATTCTAATTATGTGTATATGACTATATAGTCCTGAGTTTTAAGAAGAAGAAAAAAAAATCACCCAGCAATTTGCAAAAAGAAAATCTAAAGTTAAGCTCCAAGATCTCAATTTCAACGTACAGTAGGCACTGGGAATTCAACCCAATTCTCTGGGTTAGGTCTGTCAATCAAAGTCGATAGTTACTGGACTTGATGATAAAACCTTCAGCCCATATCCAGGTCGTGGTCCCACTTAAAATTGCAAGAAAACCCTCCGCTAATATTCACCATATGTGATGTACATTATGGTCTGTTCGTTTTGAGCCAGGAAACATTCTATGATGAATGCTAACAGAGACTGGATTAGGTGGCCGTTGGTGCTGCAGTTGTCCCACAGCAGATGTTCCAAACAAAAGTCCTGCTGGAAGTACATTTTTTGGCCACAGGTGGCTTCCAAAAGGATAGCAATAGCAATAGCACTTAGACATATATACCGCTTCACAGTGTTTTACAGCCCTCTCTAAGCAGTTTACAGAGTCAGCCTATTGCCCTCAACAATCTGGGTCCTCTTTTTACCCACCTCAGAAGGATGGAAGGCTGAGCCAACCTGAAGCAGTCAGGATTGAACTCCAGACATTGGGCAGAGTTATGGAAGGAAGGAAGGAAGGAAGGAAGGAAGGAAGGAAGGAAGGAAGGAAGGAAGGAAGGAGAGGAGGAGGGAGGAAGGAAGGAAGGAAGGAAGGAAGGAAGGAAGGAAGGAAGGAAGGAAGGGGAAAAAGAAGAGCAATAGCAGACTTATATAGCTTTACAGTGCTTTACAGCCTCTCTAAGGAGTTTACAGAGTCAGAAGGACCTCAGTAGGATGGAAGGAAGCAGTCAAGGGGAAAGGAAGGAAGGAAGGAAGGAAGGAAGGAAGGAAGGAAGGAAGGAAGGAAGGAAGGAAGGAACATAGCCTTCAGCTTCACGGTAGCCCTCTCTAAGCAGTTTACAGAGTCAGCATATTGCCCTCAACAATCTGGGTCCTCATTATACCGTCCTCTGAAGTATGGAAGCCGGAGTCAACCTTGAGCTGGTCAGGATCGAACTGCCAAACTGCTGGCAGACTCCAGTCAGCAGAAGTAGCCTGCAGTACTGCATTCTAACCACTGCGCCACCATGTGTTGGTTAATTAGGATGCTAACTAAGCTCATCCATTACCACCAGCTTCTCAAGACATCAAGACAAGGAAGCAACCAAACTTCATACATAACTCACTGGAAATTTTAAGAAAAGACTGGACAACTATTTGTCTGGAATGGTATAGGGTCCCCTGCTTCAGCAGGGGGTTGGACTAGAAGACCTCCAAGGTCCCTTCCAGGTCTGTTATTCCATATTCTATATCTCCTTATACAATGAGATGACTAGAAAATGCAAGGATATAATACCTAGGAGAGTGCAATACAACATCGCCTGGGGCCCTGGTGGGGGTGCTCACCATTGGAGTTGGTTGACTGGGTTGACAACTGGTTCATATTTATGACCGTTGCAGTGTCCCGGGAGTCCCGTGGTCACTTTTTGTGACCTTCTTGACAAGCAGAATCAATGGGGAAGCCCGATTCATTCAACAACCGTGTTACTAACTTAACAACTGCAGTGATTCCCTTAACAATGGTGACAAGGAAGGTTGTCAAATGCGGTGCAAAACTCGTTTAACAAATGTCTCACTTAGCAATAGAAATTCTGGGCTCAATTGTGGTTGTAAGTTGAGGACCAACTGTACCCCAGCCAAGTTCCAGCCTCTTATTTCATGGCTATTTCTGCCCAGTTTCCACATATGATAAGATTGCCATCCGTTCAAAAGCCGGACAAGGCAGTGGCAATGATGGTGACTTTGAAACTTCTCACAGAAAAATATCATGCAATAGATTTATCTTGATCTATGGCATAATAAAACAGGTGGCTCAGTGGATAAGATGCTGAGCTTGTCAATCAGAAGGGTCAGCAGTTCAGCGGTTCGAATCCCTAGCGCGTAAACAGAGTGAGCTCCTGTTACTTGTCCCAGCTTCTGCCAACCTAGCAGTTCAAAAGCATGTAAAAAAATGAAAGTAGAAAAACAGGGACCACTTTGGTGGGAAGGAAACAACATTCCTCCGTGCGCCTTTGGCATTTAGTCCTGCCGGCCACATGACCGCGGAGATGTCTTTGGACAGTGCTGGCTCTTCAGCTTTGTAACGGAGATGAGCACCGCCCCCTAGAGCTGGAAACAACTAGCACATATGTGCGAGGGGAACCTTTACCTTATGACATAATAAAGGTTTTCTTTGATCTCTCAGATTTCCTTACTATAGGCGCAACTCCAATGCAAATACAATTTTTGAACAAGATATTACCAGCTCTTGCAAGATATTCCAGACATAGCAACATTGGATCTGTGCAATGTACCTTTTTCACTCTCCCTTCCTGTTTGCCGCACCCAACATATCTTGACAGGGTCTCTCCAAATCCTGCACACATAGACTAAGCTACACATTCAGAATAAATACACATGGCATAACCCTACAGGGCCGTATTCCCTTCAGACAAATTCTCACTTGAGACTACATAGCACATCCACATTGACCTAAGAGCAGCAACCCATCTGAATGCAATGGAATTGCATCATAACCAGGATCCTCTGCATGGAGCTATCTGGTGCACCAAAAAGTAGACTTGACTACACGTTCCTCCATTGGTTAGAGCTTTGTAGGTGGATTTGGGCTTGTGTGGTTATTGCTTTGTAGAAGAAAGAAACATTTAAACACAGCAGCCTCCATACCTACTATCTGACATTGTTCATTCTCCCACAGGTTGCTTCACTGAGTTTAAGTACAGCTTTTTTTCTGAAAGATTGAATACACTCATGATTTTGAGGAGAGAGGGAAGAACTTTCCACCTAAGAAATATCACTTGACACAAGGTATAATCAATAGCAACCTGGTTTTACTTCTTTGCTCAACTTCATCTCCAGCTTTAATAATGTTTTAGTGAATAGTTTCAGTGGGGTTTCCCCCAGGGGTGGGCTGCTGGGGGTTCACAGGGGTTCAGGAGAGCCCCTAGCCAAGATTCTGTGCAGTTCAGAGAACCCCCAAATCCACTCTTGGCTGGCCCTGCCCACCCTGCCCCTCCTAGGAATCCCCACGTGGCCCGTTTTGGATGCAGGGTATGCGTGGAGGCTCAAGGAGGGTGAAAAATGGGCCTCCCAGAAGTTCAGGAAGGCTGGAAATAGGCCTGTTTCCAGTTTCCAGAGAGACTCCAGAGCCCAGGGAGGTCATTTTTGCCCTCCCGGAGGCGCAAAAAAAGCGCACGGAGCCCAGGGAGGGCAAAAACATCCTCCCCCCACCGCCATACAAGGCTGACTAGGCCACGCCCACCATGGCCACACTCACCCAGCAACCAGGCAGATAACCCTTTGTTAAAATGGTTGAAGCCCACCCCTGGTTTCCCCCCTCAGATTAAACATGGTGAACTTGAGAAGCCCAATATTTTTAGGTGAAAGAAAGTTCAGAGGAAGCAGATTAGTTTAGCTTAGAGGACCGAGGTGGGATGCCAAAAAAATCTCAATTAAATGTGTTGCCTTGCATTTCTCTTCCCATTGTGCCAGTAACAGATGTATAACATCCCCAAGCATATAGAGCAGACAATTGTAAGAAACTACATTTAATGCCATTTCATGATTTCACTCATCCCTCTATTCTCTATGCTTCCTGATTAAGGATAAAATGGGTAGATTCTCTTGCAGGTATTACATAAACAGTGCCTGGGAATTCAGAAGATTCATTTTCAAATACTTTTCATGAGCACTTAAGTTGTTACTTCCTGGAGACTATCATGTCTCCACAGTCAAGTTGAACATGTTAGAAACGTTCAGAAGGGATCATTTTCTTGTCTAGACAAAGCAGAGTGTTTGTGGAGGTAAGAGGTTATTCCCTACTTGACCCCATCATTTGCTCAAGAGTAGCCTGTTGAGGTAGCCTCATGGAGGAAAAAAAGGTTGTTTGGGGATGGAAAATCCAGATGTAAGGTGTTTTTATTTTGTACTGGGAAAAGATTTTTGAGCAAAAGCCAAGGATTATATGAAACCCAGCCTTGGGCTATTTGACTTCAAATGGGGGTGTTTCACAAAGACAGTTGACTGGACCTAGTTATGCTTAGATGGTTCTGTTAAAAGAAATCTCCAGGTCCAGTTCCAAGTTTGGAATAAAAGGGAGGCTGATTGGAAAGAAAGATTCTGTTTATTGATGAACAGAACCAACACACACAGAGCATGCGGTTCTGGGACAGCTGGCAAAATGGAATTGAGAGTGGATGACTTTTATACCTTCTGGATCTCTATGGGGTCATGTGGGGGTCATGGCTGGCTCTATAGGCAAAAGGTGTTTGTCTGAGCTAATTTTGTGTTTGTCTGAGCTAATTTTGTCAGCCTTTTGTCTGTTGCTCATCTGGAGTTTCTGTGCGACCCAGTCTTTCTGAATGGATTACCAAATCTGCATTTCTAAAAGCTGGCCTCCTCAGTTTCTGCTTGCAGCAGGGTGACTGGTTGTTGTGGCCTGTCGGCCACCTGCCTCTCCAGCAGATGAATTAGAAGATGAGGAGGCGGCATGGGAATCAGGGTCAGCATCAAGGCACCTGAGAGCTTTGAGATGGCAGAAAGAGAGACAGAGGTGCAGCCTGGCCATCCATCAGCCCTCAGATAGAGAGTCAACAGCCCTGAGGTCTGGAGGTGGCTGATGAGGAAGAGGAGGAACAGCTGAGTCCAGTGCCTGACATGTGAATGCACAGAAGGCAGAGAAGAGGAGAGCAGTAGAAATCTATAGGCTGATCCTTGGGAAGGAAGAGCCTTTGCTGCTAGTGAAGCCCCACCCAAGCTCTGGGATAAAAGGCAGTGGGTGGAGATGAATAGGTGTGGCAGACAACTATTCATCTTCTGGCCAGGCAGACTTGTTAGGCTGCAGTGAGAGAGAAACTTTTTGCTGGAGTTGCTGGAGCTTCTAATAAAGGAATCTTTTGAGTTCAGGTCAGAGGTTTTATCGTGTTTGGAGAACTGGGTCAGAACACTGGTGCTGGTTTCTGCCTCCCTTAAGATTTTTCCCATTTCTCCTTTAGGGGAAATATTCTATCTTGCCCTTTTAATATTCCCCAAAATATTTCATTCTCTAGGAGAGTTGACTTTCTACAATTCCTCTGTCCAATCCATTGGCAGCTCTTCACAATCACAGATTCTTCCTACAAAATCTATGCAGATACTTTCAGGATCTATAAGTGACATTTCCCGGACATAGTTGCCTGCATTCATTTGTGGAAGAAACATAGCAACCTAAATTAGCATAGGTTCTTGTCTTATGACCACAATTGAGCCCGATGATCAGACCTAGGCTCCTTAGAAAGCATAAAACACCATCTTAGTGCTGGCAAAACCTCTTTTATTTCCACAGCTGTGAATAATGTTCATTCACAGCCTGCAAGGCTTCGCAAACAGTCTTTCAGGGGAATGTTTATAAACACTCACCTTATTGCACTTGGAATGCTGCCAGAGAACTAATTGCCAAACGCAGGGCAAGGCCAAACTTGACACAGACTCAAACAGAACTTTTCAAAGCTTGAATCAACCAGATGAACTAATTGCTTCCTGCAAAAGCTCACATCCTGTTTGCTCCTCTTTTATGGGACTTTGAGAGGGGCCAATCATCTCCTGAGTCGACCCTGCTTTCTCAATTGTTCTTGTCTTCTGGCAGCTCTGCGCATGTGCAGGCTGGGAACCCGTTCCAGAAACTCCCCCGCCTGACTGCTGCCCAAGTCTGAAGGCAGCTGATGACTGCCAGCCTGCCCTGGCCCTATCTCTGTCTCTGATGCAGAGCCCTCGTCTGAGCCTTCCTCAGCCTCCAAGATTGGCCCAGGTTCCTCCCCAGCCTCCTCGCTACTATCCGACTCTGCTGCCAGCTCCGTCAGCTGCCAATGGGCCACAACACCCAACATTTCCGTTGCTAATCAAGAGAGTTGTTAAGTGAGTTTTGCCCCATTTTTTCTTGCCACAGTTGTTTAAGTGAATCACTGCAGTTGTTAAGCTAGACTAACAGTTGTTAAGTCAATCTGGCTTCCTCCATTGATTTTGCTTTTCGGAAAGTAGCAAAAGGTGATCACATGACCCCAGGACAGTAAAACCATCATAAATACATGCCAATTGCCAAGTGCCTGAATTTTAATCACATCATCGTACGGATGCTGCAATGGTCATATGAAGAATAGTCCTAAGTCACTTTTTTCACAGCCGTTGTAACTTCAAACCAGAGGTGGTATTCAGCAGGTTCTGACCAGTTCTGGAGGACTGGTAGCGAAAATTTTGAGTAGTTTGGAGAATCAGCAAATACCACCTCTGACTGGCCCCGCCCCTATTTATTCTCTGCCTCCCAAGTCCCAGCTGATTGGCTGGGTCTTCTTTGGTTGCCCTGCACAGGAGAATGGAGCTGGAAAGCAGGTTAGTGGGGTGGGAGGGAATGGGGATTTTACAGTATCCTTCCACTGCCATGCCCACCAAGCCATGCCCACAGAACGGGTAGTAAAAAAAAATTGAATCCCACCACTGCTTCAAACAGTCACTAAATGAATGATTGTAACTTAAGCCCTGCATCTTAAGGGCTGTCTAGATCCTGGAGTTGAAATCTCAGTTCCTTTAGAAGGCACCAGGAGAGATATCCATCCAGAATTAAGCCAAATATCAATCATGGGGTAATATGAAACTGCTCTTAAACGGTCCATACTTTTTAGTCAGAGGAAGCATAATTTTGAGGTCCTTTGGTTCCAGAAAGTCTTTTAAATTCAGAATGCTTGAGTTGCAAGTATCACTTGGATGAATCTGAAAGGTGGGGGGAAGCTGTTCTGTGGAAGCTAGCCAGTGGCCATTTGTTTGCTTTACTCATTCATTGTCTTTCTTAAAAAAAAAATGTTTCCTTACTAGCGGAAAGTAGGCCTTGGCCCTTTGCCAAACACCTGCACTGACACACTGACACACTTTCTCTCACTGTGGGGCTGAAATTAACACATAGCTTTTAACGGACATTCCTTAGGCCCGGGTTCAATGGGATATTAAGAGCCATAAAGAGTCACATCTTCTCTCAGAAGTTATAAAGGCCAAACCTGACTTCCACCAAAGCTTGCAAGATTTCCTCGACTGTGCAGCAAACCTTCTCACCGGATCTCTGCAGGCCTCTAATTTATAGTCTATTAAAAAGGTACTTAAAACTTAACCGTGATTTCTTTTTACAGAGACATGCTATTAAGAGGAGTGGTAAATGAAAGAGGTGAGAGGTAATGGAAAATTTTAAACCAGAAGTCGTGCAACAGTAGAAAAACCCTGCCAGATAGCTTGCCCAACGTTAAATAGTTACAGGAATTGTTCTCCAAACCATCTGAAGGGGCACCAATTGTAGACTACCAGTTTCTTCTTTTTAATGATGCCTTGTATGGAGAGTTAACTGATGAAAGAAGAAAGCTCAGAAAAGAAAGAAAAAGGAGTTTGACCTGACACAGAAGGTCTAGACCAGAGGTGGGCAACTATGGCCCCTTTAAGATCTGCAGACTTCAACTCCCAGAATTCCTGAACCAGCAAGGCTGGCTTAGGAATTCTGGAAGTTGAAGTCTACAGATCGTAAAGGGGCCATAGTTGCCCACCGCCAGTCTAGACCCATGAGGGTGAACCTATAGCATGCATGCCGACCCCTCTTTGTGGCCGCACGCACCATCACCAGGTGCTCTTTTGGCTTCCGGCACACCAGCTGGTCTTCAGGTTTCCAGCACTTTGGTGCATGCGAAGACCAGCTAGTCGGTGCGTCCATGCACACCAGCCAGCTGGTTTTCAGTTTCCAGCACTCTGGCATGTGCACATGCGTATATACATTCCAGTTTGGGCACTCGGTGCCAAAAAGGTTCGCCATCACTGGTTTAGACTGCTTAGGATCAGGCAACCAAGGGCCAACTTGTCTCTTCTAAAGGCTCAAAAGTTGAACGCTAATCTGGGTTGGCGGTCAAGCAAGCTATGTATAGATTCTACGCTGGCCTGCATTTCTAATGTTTTTAGTATCGTAAGCAGCCTAGATGCTACTGAGCGAGTGGCATAAATATTATTGGAGGAATAAATAAATAAAATTGCACGACCAAGCCAGAAATAGGGAGACGGATGAACAGAAATGTGGGCATATGTTCCTTCACCATTGCTGGTTCTCAATTAATCGACTCATCAAGAATTTCAATGCCCATTCCACATGGGAAAAAAAATCTGCAATGCCGATGCTATAAGAAATAATGGATGGAAACTGAACAAGGAGAAATTCAACCTGGAAATAAGGAGAAATTTTCTGACAGTGAGAACAATCAACCAATGGAACAGAAATTGCCTTCGGAAGTTGTAGGAGCTTCATCACTGGAGGCTTTCAAGAAGAGACTGGACTACCATCTGTCAAAAATGGTGTAGGGTCTCCTGCTTGGGCAGGGGGTTGGACTAGATGACCTACAAGGTCCCTTCCCACTCTGATTAACTGTTGTTGGCACAGCAATATGACTGTGTGCACAAAAATGGGAAAACACTTTGATTCACACAATTGGCGAATGGCTGCAAAAGTGGATCGAGTGGGGAGAGATGGCCAAACTGACTGCTTTGATTAAAGACAAAAAAACACAGCTACATTTTTTTCTAGTTGGAAACTGCTTCTGGACTTTGTGCTTGAGGTGGGGGGGAAATGAAACTTTGATTTTTGGTTTTACTGATGAGATAGATTTGCTGATATAGAAATGGTTGGTTTATACTATTATGTAAAAGTAAGATTTGATGCTGTTATCTTATCTTACTGCACCAAAAGGAGTCGGAAGTCAAGGTCTTTTCTTTCTTTTTCCCCTTTTTCCCACACTTCTCCCTTCCTTTTCCCCTCCCTATTTTTTCCTATTATTTTGTTTTGTATTTTTGTATCTTATAGTATTAATAGTAATAGCACTTAGACTTACGTACTGCTCCACAGTGCTTTACAGCAGAGGTCGCCAACCTTTTGGGCCTCAGGGACCACCAAACTCATAATTTTAAATCCCAGGGACCACTAACCAGTTCTGTGGCCTAATTTGTGGGTGTGGCTTGGTGGTCATGTGACTGGCTGGGCATGGCTTGTATGTAAATATTATAAATATTTATATAAATATTGAATTTTTTATTAAAAAAAAGAGCAACTTGTACCCAAAATCAGGCAAAGCAGGCAGGCAGATTGAGTTGCTCACAGAATCACAGATTCATTCAGAGATCTATCTATCTGCCATCGGCTAGCTCAGTCTGTCACATAAAATTTGCTTGCAAGCAAACTCACAACATTAACTCACAACACACCATGTATGTAAATATTGAATTTTTTATTTTAAAAAAAGAGCAACTTTAACCCAAAATTAGGCAAAGCAGGCAGGCAGACTGAGTTGCTCACAGAATCATTCAGTGATCTATCTATCTGCCATCGGCTATTTGAGTCTGTCACATAAAATTTGCTTGCCGTCAGTCTGCACTGAATAATAGAACCTTCAGTCCTAAGGGAGGTTCGGCTGTACTTAAAAGCAGAGCCGAAGATCTAAAGACTAGCTAGAAAGCAAGAAATCCAACCTTTTCCTGCTTCCTAGCTAATCTAAATCTCCCGGCACAGCAGAACAGATGATGGTCGGAAAAAGGAAAAATAGCAATTTAGCAGGCAAGTTTGCAGGTAAGGAGTGAGTGGGCGGGGAGGGTTCCCGCGGGCCATGTGGGCACTGCAGCCTTGTGTTTCTGCGCAGCCTGGATGAATTGCTTTGGGGGTGCTCTGAGGATGACATTTCTCTGCAGCTCATCAAAATTTTCTTGTGGCCCACCGGTTGGCGACCGCTGCTTTACAGCCCTCTCTAAGCAATTTACAGAGTCAGCATATTGCCCCCAACAATCTGGGTCCTCATTTTACCCACCTTGGAAGGATGGTGAGCCTAGTGAAATTCGAACTGCCAAATTGCAGTCAGCTGGCAGTCAGCAGAAGTAGCCTGCAGTACTGCACTCTAACCACTGCTCCACCTCAGCTCGTAATACATAAATAACCTAAAATAAAGAGTTTCGATGCCACTGTTTTGGAGGATTGTCATGTGTGTGTGCATTTTGAGTCTGGTCTCTGGGTGTTATGTGAATTTCGTTGTATGTATACTGTGTATATACGTACAATGACAATTCAATTCAATTCACTTGCAGGAAGCTTAACAAGAAAGTTATTTTGGTCCACACTAACTGGCCCTGCTTCTCCCAGCTTTCAAGCAAACAATTTTCCAATCTGAACTGGCCATGCCAAGAGCAGCACTTCTGCCTTCTTCCACACAAAGTATGTGCTTTGCTGTTGAACTCTAGTCTTTGTTTCCAGGCTGAAATGTAGGCAAAAGGTGAACAGCGATGGAGGAAAAACCATTCCGTAGCCCTTGTCTAGTTCTTATCCATTTATTCGTCTAGTTACAATTTTGGGATACAACCCAGTGTGCTCAGCAATAGCCTTCCTTCCATTGTATATGCCTGCTTATTACTAAGCGGCATTTTTACAAGGTCAGCTAATTGCCCCCAACAATCTTGGGTCCTCAATTTACCTACCGAGAGGATGGAAGGCTGAGTCAACCTTGAGCCTGGTGGGATTCGAGCCTGCAATAATTGTAGACAGCTGGATCTTAAGAGCAGGCATTTAACAGCCTGAGCCACCAAGGCCCTTTTGGAGAAGAATCTTCCTCAAAAGCAAAAATAAAAGCAAGCAATCAAGCACTATCCTCCACGTGTCCATAGCTCCAAAGCATCTATCAATTCTTTTCTCCTTTTTCTCCCTCCCTCCCTCCTCCCCTCTGTCTCTCATTTCTAATGAAATGAGAACTCTGGGTTTATATAACAGCTTTTGGCAGGAAAAGGAATTTTATGTATCAAGAGACCACAGATGGAAGAGTTCAAGAAAGGCAGATGTCTTCGTTGATCCAGTGCCCTCACAGTGGGATTTGAGGAATGAGTGAACAGCGAAGTAAGCAGGGCTGGGCTGCTGGGGGTTCGCAGGGGTTCGGGAGAGGCCCTAGCTAAGATTCTGTGCAGTTCGGAGAACCCTCAAATCCCACTCCTCACAGGCCCCACCTGCTCCTCCCCTGCCCTCCCAGCAGTCTCCACATGGCCCGTTTTGGACACAGGTAAGTGCAGGATCTGCGCAGAGGCTCGGGAGGGTGAAAAACGGGTCTCCTGGGAGTTTGGGAAGGGCAGAAATGGGCCTGTTTCCAGCTTCCAGAGAGCCTCCAGAGCCCGGAGGGCAAAAACGCCCCCTCCCCAGCTGTGGTGAAGGAGGCCGACTAGCCCACACCCACCATGGCCACAACCCACCCAGCAACCAGGCAGAAAACCCATTGCTAAAGTGTTTGAAGCCCACCCCTGGAAGTAAGGCGTAAAAAACGCAAGTGGGCATTGTTTGAAAGATGGGGTGGAGCTCTCAAAAGGTGGTGGAGGCCAAGTCCATTGAAGGTAACTCTGTAGACTTCAGAGTACAGGATTCTTGGTACTCACAGAGCTTGTTTGTTTTCTTGCAGATTCAGTGGTGGGATTCATTTTTTTTACTACCGGTTCTGTGGGTTTGGCTTGGTGGGTGTGGCAGGGGAAGGATACTACAAAATCTCCAATCAGAGGTGGGATTTGCCAATTCTCCGAACTACTCACAATTTCTGCTACCGGTTCTCCAGAATTGGTCAGAACCTGCTGAAAACCACCTCTGGTGTCATTACTGAACTAGGTTACATCATCAGTGTTAGAAGAGATTGGGGTTTTCTCTTTGCTGTTATAAACATGGAGCAAACCTCACACTCACTTGCCCTGATGATGTTACCTAGTTGGGTCATGAAATGTGCGAAAGAAAGGAGCCCACAGTTTAACCCTGAGCTATTAATCTTCTCTTCCATTGGTACTTTGCAGTACCACTATCCAGAGTTATGAGTTAAGCAAATTAAACTTATAAGCCTCAGATTTGTAACTTAGGGCATTTTCATTAAGAACTCTGCGCCAGTTTGAAACCAACTCCAGATTTGTGGTTTCTTCAACTTGCCAGCACTCAAGAGGTAAGCCAGTTAATCACTGACTCCTCTACAATGTACTTGAAACTGCAGTGAAGCTAATGTTTTCTTTGCATTATTAAAGCTCTCTAGTATGCTTTCTCACTTTGGAGGAATTCTTGCCTCACTTTCACTGCTCATTTCTTGATTTCATCCATCTTAACAAGCCCTTTCAAGGTAAAAAATGTAGCTGTCCCCTTAAACTTCTGTTTTCTTTTTCTTTCTTTCTTTTTTTACATACAAGAAAATTCCACCCAACATGGAGTAAGACCATGGGAGGAAAGGAATGGAAGCAATTGGTTGTTGTGGTTTCTGTTAAGTTTGCATGAAGAGTCAGACGCGGAGTGCTTCAGTGAAGAGTTTATTAGTGACTACAGCTCATAACAGACCCGATTTGGCTGGGCTGCTACTTATAGCCAGCAGCCGCAGTTGCCAGCCAATCAGAGTGCAGGATTTTCCCGCACTTTTTAAACCAATCATTTCTGACATTTTACAAGAACAGTTCAAACTAAACCAATGACATTCAAACCTGCATACATAACACCCCTCCCCACTAGGTTCACTCCATACTCAAACCCCAACCTATCTAATGTATTCTTTTAAATAGGTGGGGCTCTTACGTGCTGAGACCTTGTGGTTCAGAAGTTTTAATGTTCTCACCCAGTGAGAGGAAATGTGTCTGTTGACATTTCCCTACTTGGGCTTCCAGTGAAAGAAGACCCTGTTTGATTGTTACAATCTGGTCTCTCCTCCCAACCCATCTACAACCCAATGTCAGCACCCAAGTCAGGTAGTGATGTGCAATCTTCCACTTGTAAGGATGGATTTTGGCATTGTGAGAGGTTTTGGGATGGTTCCTGTCGTAATGGCTCGTTACACATGGGGTTGATTCTTGCTTGCTGATTATCCTCATGCTCCTCCCTCCCCTAGAAAAGGCATTAGGTATGGGAACTAGAGAGGAACAATTGCGATGTTCCTGAGGTAATCTGGATCTAAGCTGATCAATGTGCTTGCTCCAGAGGACTCCATCCTCTGTTTGTACCCTGTAAGAACGAGGGCCTGTGATTTGAGTTATTTCAGCAGGAATCCATGAAGGCTCACCCATAAGATTCTTAGCATAAACAGAATCACCCACACTGAACGTGCGAACTTTGCTAGTGGAATCTAGTGGTGCATTGGGTGCGTAAGTGGGATGAAGGCGGTCAAGGGAAGACCTAAGTTTCCTACCCATCAACAACTCTGCTGGGGATAAGTTAGTTGATGGGTTAGGAGTGATGTGCTGAACACTAAGAAGTTTTTCAACTTTCTCAGTAATGTCCCCAGGACCCAATTGCTGAAGCTTTTCCTTGGTAAAACGTACCACTCGTTCAGCCCGGCCATTAACCGAAGGGTGCCCAGGGGCTGTCAGGGCATGTCTGATACCCTGTTGTGCTAGATAGGATTCAAAAAGGTTGGATGTAAATTGAGGGCCAGCTCATAACAGACCCGATTTGGCTGGGCTGTGGCTGCTACTTATAGCCAGCAGCCGCAGCTGCCAGCCAATCAGAGTGCAGGATTTTCTTGCACTTTTTAAACCAATCACTTCTGACATTTTACAAGAACAGTTCAAACTAAACCAATGACATTCAAACCTGCATACATAACAGTTTCCTTCATCATGGAGTAGAGGTGAGTGGATGTTGACTTCTCCAGGGACTATGACACTACTGGGTAGTAGAAAAAGAAGAAAAATGTGGACTGTCTTCAGACTGCTTTGGACATATTACAGAATAGAAATGATGGCAAATGTCCTTAAGTAAGATTGGGACAAAGAAGAGAGAAAGAGAGAGGGAGAGAGAGAGAAAGAGGGAGGGAGGAAGAGCTACATATAGTCAACTTACAACCATTCATTTAGTGACTGTTTGAAGTTACAGAACTACAGACATGTGACTTATCAAGTCTATGACAATTAACCGCGGCCAACTCACCATGGTCAACCTGCCACAGCCAACTTATTTATTTATTCATTTGTTTGTTTGTTTGTTTATTGAATTTATATTGCCGCCTATTTGCCCATGGTGACTCGAGGCGGCTTACAGAATGTAAAGCCAAATTTAAAACAAAAAAAAAACAATAAAAACTAACAAAAAGTATCAACTAAATTAATGAAGTACAATAGAACAAAATCTGGTGGGGGGAGATTTATTTTTATTGCCACAGGACAACTCACTGTGGGACAACAGTTACACCAATATCAATGTTGGAATAGAATCATTAAAGAAAGGATGCAAAAGGAGGCAGATAATGAAATGTGAATGACGAAAATTAAAATAACTTATTATTTATTTTAAATAATTAAATGGAATTGTTAAATTGTCCTGCAGGGAGTTGTCCCACAGAAAGTTGGCTGCAGCAAGTTGGCTGTGGCAGTGGTGGGATTCAATTTTTTTTACTACCGGTTCTGCGAGCATGGGTTGGTGGGCATGACAAGGGAAGGATACTGTAAAATCTCCATTCAGAGGTGGTGTTTGCCAGTTCTCCTAACTACTCAAAATTTCCACTACCGGTTCTCCAGAACTGGTCAGAACCTGCTGAATACCACCTCTGCTCCCCACCCCACTAACCTGCTTTCCAGCTCCATTCTCCTGTGCAGGGCAACCAAAGAAGACCCAGCCGATCAGCTGGGACTCAATGGGAGGCAGAGAATAGATGGGGTTGGCGGGGCCAGTCAGAGGTGGCATTTGCCGGTTCTCCTAACTACTCAAAATTTCCATTACCGGTTCTCCAGAAGCAGTCAGAACCTGCTGAACACCACCTCTGGGCTGTGGCAAGTTGGCTGAGGTGAATTGTCCCATTCTGTGACTTACAACCAATGCTCATGCTTACAATCATTGCAAAATCCCCATGGTCATGTGATCAAAGTTTGGGCACTTGGCCACTGGCATGTATTTACAACAGTAGCAGCATCTTGGGGGGGTCATGTGATTGACACCTTCTCAGCCTGATGATGCATCACAAACAGGCCACGCCTACCCTGGCTCCACAAAGGCATAAAATGTCACGTGATGTCATGTGACGTGATCGAATTTGACACCCATGCAATAGGGGAAGCTGGATTAGCTTAATGAGTGTGTGATTTCCATAACAACTGCAATGGTTCGCTTAACCAATATGGCAGCTATGATTGTAATATGGGGTGTGACTCCCATCACACTCACTTTGTTTAACAATGGAAATTCCGATCTCAACTGTCAAGAACAACGCGTGTCTTCAGCAGAAAGCAGAATACTCCACAATTGCAGGAAGTACCCATTCCCTCTTTTTGGGTAGTGAAGTTTTTAAACGTCACTGCAGAAACGCCCAGCATCTCCTCCCCTACTGGAGTTGGAGCACATCTTGCGTTAATTATGTGGCTTGCTGTGAAGTCTGGGAGCTTCACAATTTAAAGCAAGCACCATTAAAATAGCGGAAATAATTTGCATCTGGTCTGAAGGAGATGTTCTTTCTGTCTTCTTCATCCTAGCCTTGATGCTGACAGGACTTAGTTACCTCCCTGAAGTGAGTGGTAGGAAAAAGAAAGGTTTCCATTGGTGGGAGTCAAAAGACTTCCTGAAAAGGATCTCTGAAGCATTTGGAGATGCCATGGATGGGGAGGAATTAATCCTCCCCACACACGAGGCTGTGACCTCAACTAGTCCTCATAATATGCCAAGGATACGATCTTTCTAATCCACTGATAAGAGTGCAATACTGCATGATTAACATTGCACATTGACTGTGTTCACAAAATATACTTAAGCAGGAAGGCTTAAGTTGTTCCATAAAGCTTCACAGTATTCCTTGGGTAGCCCCTAGTTTAGTTTAGTTTACTTTATTGTCATTGCACCTCATACAACGAAATCAAACACCATCTTCAGTGCACATCATGACCATGACCATGAAAATAAACACAAACACACATCCTTCACCCTCCACACATTGAACCGAAAACCCCTGACACCGCACCAACACTGCACTATGCAGTAGAATTCAAAAGAGCTACTGCCCTGGGATAGAAGCTGTTTTTCAGCCTATTTATCTTTGTTTTTATTATTATGTACCGTCTGCCAGATGTAATAGTTCAAAAAAAGAGTTCATTCAGTTGTTGTTTTCTGAGAAGTCTCAGGTAGTATAATCCCTGCTGGGCCTTTTTGACCAGTGCTGCAATTTGAGCACCTCAGGTCAGGTCCTCTTTTATGGTAACCCCCAGAAACTTAAAACTGGCCACTTGCTCCACTCGGTCTCCATTGATAAGCAAGGGCTGGATGTCTCATCTGTTCCTTCTATAATCCACTATAAGCTCCTTGGACTTATTGGTGTTGAGGACCAAGTTATTGTCTTCACACCACAAAAGCAATCGGTCCACCTCATCTTGGTAAGCTGACTCATCCCCCACTGCCCCGGAGATGAGTCCCACCACTAGTGCCAGCCTTGAGTGGATGGGGCTCAAAATTTTGTCTCTCTGTGCATTTGGGGATGTGTGTGAGATTTTTAAAGAGTAAAATCATCACAATAAGATTCCCAAATACTTGCAAACTCCTTCATCCAGTTCCCAGCTGCTTCCTACCCAAAACATGCACAGCCTAGAAATAGTGAGCCTTCGGTTGATGAAAGGATATTTCTCAACTTAACTGCTACAGACACATATTATATTGTGCAAGTGAAACTGATTGCTGTGTTGGACCATTTTACTTGTCAGGTAGAGTTGGGTAGAGACTGAAATGACAGAAAATTCTTATGTTCAACAACTTCCTTTCCTTAAATAGCTTTTGAGACAGGATGCTATTCTTGTCTTCTCTCTGAATAGGCCCAAGACATTCCCTCACCTCACACCTCTCTCCTTCTATCCTGAAGTAGAAGAGTCTCACACTTAAGCCTACTTCTTCACCACAGTGAAGTTAGTACAGTTAGTGAGAACCAAGATATAACACCCAAGCTGAGTTAAAGGTCAATTCTCCAGCCATTCATCACAACATCTAGATATCTACAAAACTTGCTGAGTTTCATTTACTGAGTTTCCAAACATATTTATTCTGGATCTTCTTATGGGGTAAAAAAAAAAAAAACAACTAGAAAGCAAGAGGGTGTGATTTCTCATGAGCTCCAGGATTAAATTCTATGGAATGAGAAATGAAACAGGAAAAACGAGACACTTTTGCATTATCTATATAAAAACATTAATTTTCCTTTCTTTGTTGTTGTTACAGAAAGCAGGAAAGCATAGATCTGATTTCTACGACTCAAACACAATCACCTTCCTTCTCTGCAAAGAACTCTCTAACCAGCCCAAAAGTTGTATTCCTGTTATCGCATACACGTCATTTGCAAAGTGTCCGTGATGTAGCCAGTGGGAAGAATTCTGCTCTCTCTTAGAACTGATGGGAAATCTTCCAGGAATCACTTGGCTAAAACAAAGGACTCACCCACTGAGTTTATAGTGCACATCATGTGAAGTCCCAGCATCTGATGGGCAGAGGGAGAACAGCCCAAATGTGTTGGCTTTCATTTTAGATGGAATAGAAGAGGAAAGATGGCAAATATGCCTAATTCCCATGTCTTCGTTCAGCACCTTCTAGGCAGTATATACCAAAACATTAAGGCCAGTTACATTCATTTACAAGTCCTGCCACTCCAACGAACAATGTTATAGTTGTTTCTTAATGACCTTCCTTCACCCCTTTTTGTTTAGTTCATGCAGCCTACAGCCCATCAGCAGCTCTGCAATACTCTCCTTTCTCCCACCCCTAAAGTCCATTGAAACCAGACAGGGTTTCAATTGGAATTGGCACATGATGCCCATCTTATTAGATTTGTGGGAGATCATTAAGAACCAAGTTATCTAAGAGCATCTTTGATTTACTGATGTCACCACGTATTTCTATTGCTGGTCGGCCGGCTGTTTCATGCTTTTATCTCTGCTTTTTATTGGGGGGGGGAAGGAAAACTGCTCCTTTGTTATTGGTAGGCAATTAGAATTCTTATTATGCTGGCAAACTGCAACGGCGGGCAGATTGTGGGAGGTAAAATTTTAACTAAATGGAGGGCTAAACAAATAAAGATGCCATTGAACTTTGGCAAAGCAATTGAACCCCTCCAAAAATGCAAAGTGGTGGGTTTGATACCATTTTAATGAAAGAACCCCATTGAGTGTTGGTCTTAATAATAGGCTTATCAGACTTGAGGGGGGGGAGAGTTAACCTTCTCTTTTGAGTTATGATGTTGATGATTAGACAGGGCAGGTTATAGAAAGAAGAACAATACGGTGCAACTTTAGAGAGAGGGGTCAAAGTATACTTGTACCTATAACTGATGTGAAGACTATCGGAAGACTCTTATTTCCTTCCTTTTCCTTCTTTTTTCTTCTTCCTTCCTTTTATTTTTCTTCAACTTATCTTTCTTTTCTTGTACCTTTTTGCTTTTGTCCTTCCTTGCTTGCTTGCGTTCCCTTTTCTTCTTCACTTTCTTATTTATTTATTTATTTATTTATTTATTTATTTATTTATTATTTGAACTTATATGCCGCCCCATCTCCGAAGACTCGGGGCGGCTTACAACTAAAAACAAGAGACAATAAAATCCATTAAAAACAATTAGATTAAATTATAAGTTCAAACATTTATAAAATAATTAAAAAGCAACCCTCCCCCAAAGGGTCACAGCCCGGGTTGGTCAAATAACCAGGTCTTCAACTCGCGGCGAAAGGTGCGGAGGTCAGGGGCCAGGCGGTTTCTCTTCTTGTTTAAAAGTTTTAATAAAAAAATTATATACAATAAAAAGCAAAAAGTTCTACCTTCCCATGGAAAAGCCAGCAAGGAACACTAAAAAGCAACATCAGACCCATACCTATGTGATGGCCATCTACTTTGACTGATTGTTGTCATTAAAAAAGAGAACCAACCTCTTTTAGGTAAGTTGAGTGAGTAGAGAAAGGCGAAAGACCTTCTTAATTGGATCAAAATTCATCCCTTGAGACTTTCAAGAAAGAGACTGGACTGCCATTTGTCAAAAATGGTGTAGGGTCTCCTGCTTGGGCAGGGGGTTGGACTAGATGACCTCCAAGGTCCCTTCCAACTCTGTCAGTCTGCATCTGTAAAATTTAGTCTGCTTTGCCCTGGCTTAAGCAAATTTCATGTGCAGAAGTGACTTCCATCATGTTTGTATTGATCAAATCGGAGCATTTCTAGTAAAGAAACCCTGATCTATATCATGTCATATGTAGTCAACTAAGTTGGGCTGGCAGCTCACACACAATCATCATCAGTTTTATGATGTTCTATGCCATGATATAAAAAAGATGTTGAGACTCTAGAAAGAGTGCAGAGAAGAGCAACGAAGAGGATTAGAGGACTGGAGGTTAAAACTATATGAAGAACAGTTGCAGGAACTGGGCCTGGCTAGTCTAGTGAAGAGAAGGACCAGGAGAGACATGATAGCAGTCTTCCAATATCTCAGGGGCTGCCAGAAAGAAGAGGGAGTCAAGCTATTCTCCAAAGCACCTGAGAGCAGGACAAGAAGCATTGGGTGGAAACTAATCAAAGAGAGAAGCAATCTAGAACTAAGCAGAATTTTTCTAACAGTAAGAGCAATCAGAGGAATGACTTGACTCCAGAGGTCGTGGGTGCTCCAACACTGGAAGTTTTTAAGAAAAGGTTGGACAACCACTTCTCCAAAATGTTATAGGGTCTCTTGTTTGAGCGAGGGATGGGACTAAGACCTCTAAAATCCCTTCCAACTGTGTTATTCTGCAATATTCCATTCCTTTTCAGAAAACATTAGTAGTGTCTTTAAGGCTGAACTTGCAAAGCTGTGAGGGAGATAATTTTGCCATGTTGAACCCCAAACAAAGCCCCCATTCAATTGGTTTAATGGTAGCCACCACCATACTGAACAGGTTAGGTTGGACAATTAACTTCCATCATTTCATGATGATGACATTAAGAGAATTACAGCCCAGCTAATCTAGTGATTGTCTGGGAGGCAAAGGTTTACTGGCAGGGAAACGTTTACAAAACAACAACAAAACTACTGATGGCAATGAAGCCTGGAAAACTAAGAAAAGGAAGGAAATGGAAATAGTTCACTTTGGATTAGAACTTCTGTCATATAAAGGGAGATATCCAGATCAGAGGTGTGGAAACATCTCCCACAAATATAACTGAGTTTGTTGCCTGTGCATTGAAATGATAGGGACAACAAACATTCAACTTGAGCATACCAAGAAAGTCCTCAATGAAACATGAAGCCCATTACCTGCTTAAATCCCATCCAGGCAAAAAGAAAATAAAGAGCCCTGGTGGCATAGTGTTAGAATGCAGGTAATCTCTGCCCACTGTTCGATTCTGACCACCTCAAGGTTGACCCATCCTTCCATCCTTCCGAGGTTGGTAAAATGAAGACCCAGATTGTTGGGGGCAATATGCTAACTTTGTAAACTGCTTAGAGAGGGCTGTAAAGCACTGTGAAGCAGTCTACAAGTCTAAGCACTGCACACCAGAACAACTAGACACAAGGACAGTTTTTCCCCAAACACCATCACTCTGCTAAACAAATAATTCCCTCAACACTGTTCAACTATATACAAAGTCTGCACTACTATTACTGTTAATCTTCTCATCGTTCTTATCACCCATCCGCTCCCACTTTTGACTGTATGACTGTAACTTTGTCACTTGAATCCTTCCAATCTATATTGAATGATTCCTAGTATGATTTGATTGCTTATTGTAACCTATGACTATCATTAAGTGTTGTACCTGATGATTCTTGACTCTTGATGAATGTATCTTTTCTTTTATGTATACTGAGAGCATTTGCACCAAGACAAATTCATTGTGTGTCCTATCATGCTTGGCCAATAAAGAATTCTATCATCTATTTTTCTACCTGTCTGTCTGTCTGTCTGTCTGTCTGTCTAGCTATCTAGCTATCTAGCTATCTAAGTGCTATTGCTGAATATCTCTCTATCTTTACTGGTGGTTGATATGGACTCACCCAAAACAAAAAAAACCCTGATAACTTGCTTTCCTATTGGTCAAGAATCTATCACACTGACCAATCACAAAGTATACTTAAGTTGTCAGCATGCAAAAGAAGTGAAGTGAAGCATCACACCAGAGAGGCACTTAAAAAAAAGAAGTCTAACATCTGATCTCAGGATTTATAGGAGGAAGCTGTGGGGGCTGTGATGTTTCTAAAGTGTGGTGCAACTGAATGACACCCACACTCTCCCCTGATCTCCATGGGTTTGTGAAGAATATCCCCCAAGCCTCAAATGAAAGGAAAAGAAACCACATTGCAAGGAATAGAGTAGCAAATCCTCCTCTAATTAAGAACAAATCACAGGATTCCCCTTGAAGGACAAAGAATCAGGCAATTAGATGAATGGAGTTGTTTACCCCAGCAGTAAATAAATCTTCCCATGAAAAATGAGACCTCCGGGGATGAATTGGTGAACTGAAGACACTACTAAAAGCAAAGCCAATGATGCCAGCAGAATGAAGAGCTGGCAATTAAATTGACGTTTTGTCATTACTCTCTGGGCAAGGAGAAGACTTGAGATTACCCACTAGGGCTCCATGCAGTTTTGCCTCATGAGGAGAACGTAAAACAGAGGTCTAGAGTAGATTTAGAGCTCTGGGAGATTAGGGAATAGCCATCTTTTTGCTCAAACAATGTTGTGGCCCACCGGTGGCTGACAGAGCTGGCAGCAGAGTTGGAGAGTAGTGAGGAGGTTGGGGAGAAACCTGGGCAAGTCTTGGAGGCTGAGGAAGGCTCGGACGAGGGCTCTGCATCGGAGGCAGGGATAGGGCCAGGGCAGGCTGGCAGTCATCAGCTGCCTTCAGACTCAGACAGCAGTCAGGTGGGGAGTTTCTGGAATGGGTTCCCAGCCTGCACATGTGCAGATCTACCAGAAGACAAGAGCAATTGAGAAAGCAGGGTCAACTCAGGAGTAAGGCAGAGATGATTGACCTCTCCCTTAGGAAATAAAAGAGGACTGAATGGGACGTGAGCTTTTGCAGGAAGCAATTAGTTTGTCTGTTCGATTCAAGCTTTGAAAAGTTCTGCTTGACTCTGTGTCAAGTTTGGCCTTGCCCTGCATTTGGCAATTAGTTCTCTGGCAGCATTCAAAGTGCAATAAGGTGGGTCAGAACAAACAATAGTTGGCACCTTCTAAAGGACACTGGATTCACATACTTACTTCCCTATTGATTTTTGTAAATTACTTGTTAATTGCTGTGCCATGGTGGCACAGTGGTTAGAATGCAGTATTGCAGGCTAATTCTGTCGACTGCCAGGAGTTCACTCCTGACTGGCTCAAGGTTGATTCAGCCTCCCATCCTTCCAAGGTTGGTAAAATGAAGACACACAGATTGCTAGGGCAGTATGCTGATTCTGTAAACTGCTTAGAGAGGGCTGTAAAGCACTATGGAGCAGTATATACTATAGGTCTAAGTGATAGTACTAGTGCTTTTTAGCTATTAGAAACCTTTGGATTGACAGGTTTTACATCACTCCATGAATTTCCTTCAATCTTTAGTGTAAGAAATTTAAATTTGATTCATTAATGTAGAATAAAGCAGATATTTTTGAACAAAGGACTCTGAAGATAATATAAGACAGTGTTTAAAAGTTGTTATGGAAGAAGAACAAGTTTTGCCAGGCAAGATTGAGATTGATCTGAAAGTGGATTTAAAGATGCCAGGCTACAAGAATGACGTAGAAAAATTGTTGCACTGAACATACAAAAGAAACCAGCTGATGTCTTAGTGATTAAAAAGGATATACAAATAACAAGTTACCTGAGTAATTTTCCTATATTGAACTCAACAAAGGAACTTGTTAAACCTTTGAAGAATTTTGTGAGATGGGACAGGGGAAAAATGAAGAGAAATCAAGTTCTAGGATGTTATTTGAAGGGACTAAAGATCAAGACTGTTAAAAGTAAAAGGAAGGAATATAAAGTTGGTTCATTTGATCAAGGTTAAAATAGACATATTGTTATCTCTGGTAAGCCTTAATGAAATTTTGCTGACCAAGACTGAATGACATGGCCTTATGGATTTGTTTATGGATAAGAAATGAGATATAGGAAGAACAGATTCATTTGCAGAGAAGGTAAAAACCTATTTTTAAATTGCTTATATTTGTGGTGAAGGTGGAAGTTTTTCTTTATGTATTTTTTTCTTTACTATATTCTTTTTTCTTTTCTATTTTTTCTATGTTTTTTTTCTGCAGAAAGAAAATAAATAAACTTGGAAGAAATGCAACCAAAAGAAGAATGCTGAGAAAAAAGAGAAAAAACTCTGGTTACTCTCAAGTCCCTTTAGACCTTCTTTCAATCAAGGTTCCTGAAGAGGCTTTCAAAAGGAAGAGGCAGCTGTATCCTGGGTTTGGAAAAGAAAACGATTTCCTGACTCCATTGAATACATAAGAAAATAAAAGCACTGAATAAATAAGTATATAAGAACACTTCATACTTCATACTCTCTTACTTGCTTTTTTTCCAACCTTAGAACAAATGTTTGTACTACAGTTCCCATCATTCCTCAGTCCTGCAGACATTCCTGGGGTTGCTGATTGAGCAGGGCTGTAATCAGCTAACCATACAGCCCCAAGTTTAGGAAAACTACTCAACCGTAACTGGAAGGACAACTGCTTCTGACCATAAAGAAGTCCTGTGAGAAGCTCTGGAGAAAATCATAGCTGTCCATCCTAAGTTCTTAATCTTTGTAGCAAGAAAGCCCACCGAGTCATTCTACCCCAAAGAAATGCTTTGTCCTCAACTTGCTGTCTGATCAGAGGAAGGCCTTAAGTTTGGGGTAATCCACAACTTGGAGTCCTTCAGATGTTTTAAACTTTTAACCCTTGTTAAGCAACAAACTGCAGAAGTTGTCCTTGAAACCCAGCTTGTTCTGAGTCAAGTGCAGAAGAAGCAGAGCTACAAGAAGCATCAAGAAAGTCTTCCAATCCATACCGATTTATGTCTTGGGTACATTTCACCTGGTGTACATTTCGCTCTTCCCACCCCTTTGTCTCTCCTCTAAGTGAGAGACAATAGAAACCTTCTATTGCATTTACAGATGGAACTGTCCAGACCAGGAGATGATAGATACCTCTAGTTTATCCATGGAGGTACTAGACTGGAAATCTAGCAGCGGGAGGAAAGAAAGAAAGACTCCAAGCAATTGTTCTCTCAGCAATTGTTGTAGCTTTTGGTCAACAAGGCAGCTCTTCAATTCTGTCTTTCTCCTAGGACCCATTTATTAGTCTCACTGTAAACGGTGCCACAAATATTCCACCCCAAAACTAGGTTCAAAAAGAATTTCAGGTGTGTCAGATTGACGGCCAATGGCTGCAGAGAATCACAAATGTCAGTTTGTGGGAGGTGAGCTGTCAAAGACCCCCTGAGTCCTGAAATGATCCTTCCAGAAACCAACCATCCCAAAAGTGCTTTTTCAAGAGGCAACTGGGCTTTCTGTTTTTTCTTAGATGTTTCGCTTCTCATCCAAGAACGATGAGGATGAGAAGTGAAACGTCTTCAAAGGAAAGTCCAGTTGCCTCTTGAAAAAGCACCATGACCTAGAGGCCTGAGAATCTCCATAAATCACTTGTTGCCTTCTCCATGAAAGCAAGATGTTCTAGAACAAAGCTGTCCAACCTTGGCAACTTTAAAACCTGTGGAATTCAACTCCCAGAATTCTGGGAACTGAAATCCAGAGTCTTAAGTTGCCAAGGTTGGATACCTGTTCTGAGTGCCACTGGCCCATACAGCTCATCCCTCTAAGTTACAGCACTAACCTGGCCTTGCCTGGCAGGCATTCCAGCCAGATCCATTGAGCTGAGGGATGGGAGGCCACAAGGAAAGCCCAGAAATGTAGATTCAACTGGGAAGTCAATACCCAAGAAGAAAGCAAAGGCTCAAACTACTTCCATGCTGCTAACAAGGAAACAAGAGATGGATATATATCCATGAAGTCAACCAAGCTGACTTACCTGGCCTCTCCTTACAAGTGTGTCCATACAAGCAATTTGTACCAACACTCCCCTATCAAGCAGGCAAGCTTTACCCTGTCACAATAGCAGGTGATGCGCTCAGTGGGCACATTTTGAAAAGGGTCTTCGATAGCATGTAGAACCAGCCTCTTCCCATCCTCAGACCACCCACTCCTTGCTTATTTGGAAGCTGCTAGATACTGTGCCTTATCCCAAAGATGCTTTTTCTAAGAGGCAACTGGACTTGAAGATGTCTCACTTTGCATTCAAGAAGTTTCTTCAGGGCTTGGATGAGAAGAGAGAGCTGAAGAAACTTCCAGGATGAGAAGCAAAACATCTTCAAAGAAAAACCAGAAAGTCCAGTTGCCTCTTGAAAAAAAGCCCCTTTGGGACAATCACGATCTGGATGACTGAGAATTTCCACAGACAGACAGGGAGATGCGTAAGAGATCCAGTTTGCTGCCTAAGAAAAAGGCCCGGAAACAAACCCAGGCAAGGGAACAAGGAGGATTCTGTCAGCACCATCCCTGCAGAAGTTTGCATCATCTGCACCACATCTGGATTCTTACTGCACTTCCTCCTCCTTCCCTGGTCCCGCTGCGAAGACGGTCGCTCCGACACGGGAGAGCTCAGTGCTTCTGGAGGCGGCGAGGGGTGAAAGTATCTCCTCTTCCCGCCCCACGATCCTTCCCCTTCCCGCTTGCAAAGGCACGCAGCCCTCGCAGGAGGGGACAGGCAGAAGCACCCAGAGGGGGAGGGAGAGAGAGGTGGGCGCCTAAGCTTGTGAGGAAGTGGAAGCCCAGCTCCAAGAGCACAGGGAGCGGAGCCGCCTTCCCCGTCTTTCCTCCGGCCGTCCCGTCCCTCTGGCCCGCTGGAGCCCCCCCTCCCACACACACACCTGTTTGGTGAAGAGGATGGCGGTGTCCCAGTACTCGGGGTGCTTGTCGCTGCCCTTGTTCCACTTCTTCTGCCAGACGCAGAAGTTGCGCAAGGTCAGCGCCGCGTTGCTGGTCACCTTGGGCCCCTTGTCGTCCTGCCCGATGACCATGAACTGGACCACCGCCAGGTTGATGGGGTTCTGGATGCTGGGGTGCCGGTAGAGCCGGGCGGCCGTGGCCATCAGGGTCAGCAGGTAGTGTTGGAGGTCGTCGCCGTGGAACTTGACCATGGACTCGTCAGCCACCACCAGCGTCTCCACGTACCTGGGGATGGAGACGAAGCGCTTGGCGCGGCCGCTTTTCCTGGACCCCGCGGGCATCATCCCCCGGGCCGTCTCGTTCTGGCCCGGCGGCTTGGCCCCGCCGGACCCGGAGCCCTTGTACTTCTCCAGGGCTTGCACCAAAGCCGGATGGGAGGCGGAATCCACCCCGCAGCGAGAGGTGGCCGCAGCGTGGCGAGGCGCGCTCCGCCGCTGCAACAGGTGCGCCCCTTGGCTGTTGCGCAGCGCCTCGCCGCCGCCGCCCTCGGTGCTGCTGGCGTTGCGGACCGGGCTGATGAGATACTCGGCCCCGCGGTAGCCGAAGGCGCCGGTCAGCCCTCCGCAGAGGCTCAGGGCGGCGAAGGAGTCCCGATCCGAGTTGACGTCGCCGGAGTAGAAGCAGCGGCGCAAGTCCCGGTGCCCAGCCCTCCGCGGAGCGCCCAGGTAGCGGGTGGCGAAGGCGGGCGCCAGGAACTGGGCGTCGGGGCTCAGGTTCAAGTAGAAATCCTCCTGGAAGGCGGTGATCTGGAAGATGGCCCCTTGCTGAGGGGGCTCCTCGCCACCCCGCTGGAAGTACTGCCGCCCGTTGAGATCCGGATCCAGGCGGATGGGAGTCACGATCTCGTCGGCATCGGCGCGCCCAGGCCGGGCAGCAGGACCAGGCACAGCCAGAAGGACCCCCGCAAGAGAGGCGGCATGGCTTGCCTGGGCCCGGAGGGGGAGCTGGCTCGCCTGGGCGACGAGGTCACTGGCGCATCCGCCCGGCGGAAGGCAGAGTCCCCGGGTAGCTCCGGAGCCGGCGCCCGTTCCGCCCTCCGGTTCCTTGGCCGGCTTTTAAAGAAGCATCTCCTTCTTCTTCCTTCTTCTCTTCTCCTTCTCCTTCTCCCTCTCCCCCGCCGCCGCCTCCTCCTCCGGGTCTCTCTCCCCCCCCCCGCGCCCAGCACCTGGATTCTCCAAAAGGCGCTGGGCTTGTTAAGGCTTTATATACAGGGCTGTCATGTGCCAATTTTTTTCTCTCTCTCCCTCTCCGACGGAGCCAAAGGTTTGTAATCAGACTTTCTTTTTGTGTTTCCAAGGGGAGGTGCTGAAAGCTCTTATTGGGTCTGCCCGCAGCCACTTGAAGCTCGCGGAGTTCCTCGTTGGAGCTCGGCACCGGCGCTTTCGCCTGCGATTTAAAGAGGCAGCGCCGGGGATCGGCACGGATCGCCCAAGTTTAGCTGACTGCTGCGGTTCACCCTCGTCCCACCCCACACCCACCCTGTTTTTTCCTCCTCCTCCTCCTCCTCCTCCTCCTCCTCCTCCTCCTCCTCCTCCTCCTCCTCCTCCTCCTCCTCCTCCTCCTCCTCTTCTTCTTCTTCTTCTTCTTCTTCTTCTTCTTCTTCTTCTTCTTCTTCCTCTCTCTGTCTCAAGGAGGAACGTTTTGCAGCGCTGCCGTGTTTGGTGTGCTTTTTTCTGCTTGTCTCTGCAGCCAATTCGCTTTTTGCTCTAATTCAATGCTCTCTCTCTCTCTCTCTCTCTCTCTCTCTCTCTCCCTCCCTCCCTCCCTCCCTCTCTCACTCTCCGCCCCCGCCCTCGTTTCTCTCTAATTAAAGTTTTTCTGAGCCCACTGTTTGGGGGTTATGTTTTGTTTATAGCCAAATCTATTAATGGTGTCTGATTCCCACAACTGTTGCCAAGCTAAAGGCAACTGAAGGGGTACTGCACATGAAGAGAGACCAGTGGCCTGGTCAAACAGTGTATAAGGCTGCATGACATCAGATGGATGGGTGGAGAGAGAGAGAGAAGGAGGAAGGAGAGAGAGAGAGAGATACACGGATATACAGAGATACAGAGATGATGGATAAATAAAGACATAATGATAGAGAATAGATGACAGACAGATAGATAGATAGATAGATAGATAGATAGATAGATAGATAGATAGATAGATAGTTGGGTGGGTGGATGGATGGATGGATGGATGGATAGATACAGCAGTTAGATATGATAAATAAAACACATAAATGATAGATTCACAGACATAGATAAATAGACAGATGATAGAGACATAATAGATGATATAGATTGATTGATGATAGATAGATTAGATAGATAGATAGATAGATAGATAGATAGATAGATATGGATAGATAGGGTGGGTGGATGGATGGAGAGAGAGAGAGGGTGGATGGATGGATGGATGGATAGCGATAGATAGATAGATAGATAGATAGATAGATAGATAGGGATGGATAGATAGATAGATAGATAGATAGATAGATAGATAGATAGATAGATATTCTTGAACAGGGTTAAGAAAAACCCTGCTGGATGATACCAGTCTAGGCCAATTTTCCATTCCAAAATAGCTGACCAAATGCATTTGGAGGAACTAAGTAGGACAATATCAGCATCCAAAACTGACACTCAGTGTGAAAACTTTCCGTATTATGGATGCACAGCGTAGTTTCATCCAGCCAGTAGATAGATTGGTCACGTAGACAAGCTGATTTCTGACCAGCAGGTCCTTGCCCTGGTTCCAGGGACTGATCCTGAACTTCCGTACTTTAGACAATCTGTACATTGAACCTCCTGTTTGCAGGAAATCCTCTCATAATGGGAGGCTAGGCCAGCTCAATGTGCAGCTTGGAATAATTGTGTTTGCCTAGTAATTAAAGATGGGTTGGAGGGCAGGGAGGGAGTTTGCACTGAAACCAGTTTTCTATGCTTGAGGGTGGGGAGAAGAGAGGGAAAGTGATTGTTGCCTAATTAAGAAACCCCTTGGAGATGGGTTCATTGCTCCCAATGTGGGAGGTTGCATATGCAAGTACTCTTCCACTTATAACAATAGCTCTTAGACTTATATACTGCTTCATGGTGCTTTTACAGCCCTCTCTAAGCAGTGTACAAAGTCAGCCTCTGGCCCCCAACAATCTGCCTTCTCATCTTACCCACCTGGGAAGGATGGAAGGCTGAGTCAACCTGGAGCCTGGTGAGAATCGAACTGCCAAATTGCAGGCAGCCAGCAGTCAGCAGAAGTAGCCTGCAGTACTGCACTCTAACCACTGTGCCACCGTAGCTCATAATTGCAAATGGAATCAGAGTTTTGATTGCTAAGCAAGACTGTTGTTAAGTGAGTTGCATCTGATTTTAATGATCTTTTTGCCATGGTGGTAAAGCTGCAGTTGTTAAGTGAATTACACACTCATTAAGCAAATCTGGCCAGGATGATTAAGGGACTAGAGCAGTGATGGCTAACCTTTTCGGCCTCGTGCTTAAAGCGTGCGTGTGCACATCCCCAAAATGCAAAAAGCATGCATCCCTGCGCATGTGCCCTGTCCCCCCCCACATGTGACCCCTTGCACACGCATGTTTGTTCCACACACATGCACCCCGCCCCCCTGTGCATGTGCACGCATCCCCATGCATGCGCTACCCCCACCATGCTAGGCAGAGACCCAAAAACCGGCTGGCCAGCGGGAGGTGCGCGTATGCATGTGCAGTGGAGCTGAGCTGGAAGACTCTGCATACCATCTCTGGCATGCGGGCCATAGGTTCATCAACACGGGCCTAGAAGCTAAAACCTATGAAGAACAGCTGCAGGAGTTGGGTGTTTTTTTTTTAATTCATATTTATATCCCTCCCTTCTCTGGAGACTCAGGGCAGCTTACAATTTTTGGGATGCAACCCAATGCGCTCAGCAATAGCCTTCCTTCCATTGTATATGCCTGCTTATTACTAAGCGGCATTTTTACAAAGTCAGCTTATTGCCCCCAACAATCTTGGTCCTCAGTTTACCTACCCCGAGAGGATGGAAGGCTGAGTCAACCTTGAGCCTGCAATAATTACAGGCAGCTGGAACTAAGTGCTAGGCATTAACAGCCTGCACCACCAAGGCCCTCTAGAGGACCTCCAAGATCCCTTCCAACTCTGTTATTCTGTTTATTGACTTGTCAAACGGTGGCTGAGAAGGGATGTTGTGACTCTCATAAATGCAAGGACCGATCATAGGTGACTTTTTTCAGTGTTGACCAACAAGGAAAGAAGAACCATAGAGATACCAGGCAAGTTGTTTGGTCCCAAATGATGACCTATTGAATGATCATAAATATATGATTTCTTCTTCCACAACAGAAGCGAAAGTTTGCTTTGAAGGCTATTTGAACTGGGAAGGAAATTTCCAGGTTCCTGCAAGGAAGGAGGTGTTTTTACATGTGATTTGTTTATGAGCTGGGATGGGGATTGGTCGGGATGTCTTTGCAAAATCTTGCCAATGTGTAGCTTCAGTTAAATCTCGAAAGTTGTCTTCAGGATGAGCTTTTTCCATTCTAGTTCTGCTGTCACCATTCAGGGAGATGCATGCTCTCGAGAGACAGTTTTGAGAATTCCTCTTCCTTGGGAATATATTGGAAACTTTACTGCTCTCTTTCTCTGTCCATAAATTGGGTTGAAAATGCTGAAAGGCCTCAAGTTGTGATAATGAGATAGTTCATCATTATAGACAATTATAGATGATTGATGAGAGAGAGAGAGAGAAGATGGATGGATGGATGGATGGATGGATGGATGGATGGATGGATAGATGGACAGACAGATAGACAGACAAAATGATAGATAGATAGATAGATAGATAGATAGATAGATAGATAGATAGATGAGAAAGTGAGAGAAAGAGATGATGGAAATAGAAACAGAGACAGAAATGATGGATAGATGGTGATTGAGAGATAGATGTATATGTGTGTGTGAGAGAGAGAGATCTTAATTTATGGGGAAAACATAGAATGGGAAAGAATTAAGCTCCTGTAAGTGTGCTTGAATGAAAGGATTACATAATCATTCAGCATCAGAAACAGATTCTTTCTTATGACAGGCCCTTAGCTGTGGAAATGTCTTTTGGATGAATTGCACTTCAACCCTTATTGGTCAGTGTTCAAATCCACTTTAGGATGCTGCATCTTGAATGCTTTAGGAACTCTTTAACTGTTCTGAGTACATGAAAGAAATCTGATAGTAATCTTCATTACGTGCAACTACAACTCTGGTTTGAGAATGTATTATTTGTTTTTATCCATGTCTGCAGAGGAAGGGAGGAAAGGAAGGAAGGAAGGAAGGAAGGAAGGAAGGAAGGAAGGAAGAGGGAGGGAGGGTGGTAGGGAAGGAAGAAAGAAAGAGGGAGGGAGGGGAGGAAGGACTGAGAGGAAGGAAGGAGGAAGAGGGGAAGGGAAAGAAAGAAGGAAGGAAGGAAGAAGGAAGGAAGGAAGAGGAAGGGAAGGAAGGAAGGAAGGAAGGAAGGAAGGAACATTCATTCCATTCTTCGTTGGCTTCAGCATATGGGTAAACAGTATCAGATTTGCACTTCACCTCTTTGCCTCCATGTATACATAATTTCTAAGGCAGCACATAGAAATGGACAATTCTTTACCACCTCTCCAATCTTTGATTTTCATATTTGCATTTCAAGCACGGAACTACAAAGGTAAGGGAAGAATGAGGAACGGGATCATTGTTTGCTGAAGTCAACAGGAAAGTTCTCCCCATTGAACAAGCTCATAAAGAATTTTTGGCAGCAGTTGAATAAGAACCTTGATAAGGGTGGAGCTTGAAAGCAGAGCGGTGGGTCAGTTTCATCCGGGAGAATGTGGAATCTTGAAAAGTAGCTGATAATAATTATGTAAAAGCAAGGCTTGATTTAATTGCTGGTTGTATAAAGGCAGCAAAACATACAAGAGACAAAAGTACAAGCAGAAAGGATTCAGGGCTGCTATAGTTGAAGGCGTGGTGAGGCCCAGGAAAATGTCGGTTGGGGGGGCAGGGTACCATTAGAAATTGAGACTCAAGAGACATTCCTCATTCCATAATACAGTTGACCTGCAAGCTGGAAATACACAATGCTTCAATTTCAAATGAATAGAATAGAATAGAATAGAATAGAATAGAATAGAATAGAATAGAATAGAATAGAATAGAATGAAATTAGGAAAGAATGGAATGGAATGGAATGGGATGGGATGGGATGGAATGGGATGGAATGGGATAGAATAGAATAGAATAGAATAGAATAGAACAGAATAGAATAGAATAGGGAAAGAATGGAATGGGATGGGATAGAATAGAATAAAATAGAATTAGGAAAGAATGGAATGGAATGGAATGGGATGGGATAGAACAGAGTAGAGTAGAGTAGAGTAGAGTAGAGTAGAGTAGAGTAGAATAGAATTAGGAAAGAATAGAATAGAATTAGGAAAGAATAGAATGGGATGGGATGGGATGGGATGGGATGGGATGGGATAGAATAGAATAGAATAGAATAGAATAGAATAGAATAGAATAGAATAGAATAGAATAGAATAACTGAGTTGGAAGGGACCTTGGAGGTCTTCTAGTCCAACCCCATAAGGCAGGAAACCCTATACCATTTCAGACAAATGATTATCCAATCTCTTCTTTAAAACTTCCTGTGTTGGAGCACCCACAACTTCTGGAGGCAAGTTGTTCCACAGACTAATGTTAAAGTCGCTCACCTTAGGGGCTCCCATTGAAGCCAATCCTGAGAGAAGAACTTCAAAGGCTGCATTCTTTGAGAATGGAAGCCTGATCCATGGGCCTTTTTCCTTTTGATACATTTTTTTCCAATCCTGGAGAACACATTCAGTCTTGAAGCAGGGGCAGGGAGAATGGAGTTCTGAATTTCAATGGCAAAGGAGGGGGCACTGTTGGAATTGCTGAAGAATCAGGTTAGGAACTGATTGGTATTGAGAAAATAGATCTTGGTGGTTGCTAAAAAAATCAGCATCCAATTGATTGGGCTGTATCAAATCGATCAGGATAGATAGATAGATGATAGATAGATAGATAGATAGATAGATAGATAGATAGATAGAGATACACAGATGATAGAGGTAGGTAGGTGGATGGATAGGTAGGTAGGTAGGTAGATGATTGATTATTTTTAATTGATTTGTATTTGTTTATTTGTCTCCCACCTTTATTATTTTTATAAATAACTTCTGGAGGTGAACAGATCCAACACACCTTTCAACTCCCAGTTTCCACACAAATGTGTGGTAGATTGGGCTGAGAGAGTGACAAACTCAAAGACACTCATCTGGCTTTCATGGCTAAGATGGGATTTGAACTCATGGTCATCAATTGTCTAGCCTGGTGTCTTAACCACTAGACCAAACTGGTTCTCAAGTTGGGTGGATGGATGGATGGATGGATGGATGGATGGATGGATGGATGGATGGATGGATGGATATTAGCTAGATGTAGATGATAGATAAATAGATGGATGGATGGATGGATGGATGGGTAGGTAGGTAGGTAGGTAGATCGATCAATAGGCAGGCAGGCAGGCAGGCAGGCAGGCAGGCAGGCAGGCAGGCAGGCAGGCAGACAAAAAGTCTTAAGAAAGCAGGATCAAACACACAACGATAAAAAATCAGTATACCTTTTCAAAAATCTGGATTTTGTTTTTGCTTTCTTTGTTCCCCAAACCTTGTTTCCTATTCTGAGTCATCAATAGGAACTTGATCTACCCACTGAAATGTCTTGCGAGCCCCTTGGAAAGGATTGTGATTGGTGGGGGAAATGCATGCCTTATTTACCTGCCAAATTGCTACTTTTTGAGCACAGTTAAATGGGTTTCCATTTTGGAAAGAGACAGGAACATCTGGAGAAGCATTCAGAGGCCAGTCACAAAAAGCCACTTTTTGCCACCAAAATCTTAGCTCAGTTGGAAAAAACAAAAGGGAAAAAAAAAAGAAAGATTCTGAAAATGCATTCCTATTTTATTACTTAATTTTCCTCTTGATGTACTATTAATTTACTCTGTTAGGGTACAGATCCCTCACACCTTGGACATAAATTGCATCAACTTCTATCCTCAGAATGACATTATAGAGCATTGCACACCAGAACAATTAGACACAAAGACAGTTTTTTCCCTACATGCCATCACTCTGCTAAACAACTAATTCCCACAACACTGTCAAACTATTACAGATGATACAACAGTGGTGGGACTTATCTCCGGGGGAGATGAGTCTGCCTACTGAGTCTGCTACTGGTTGCTTTTGTGGTGTGAAGAATATAACTTGGTCCTCAACACCAATAAGACCAAGGAGCTTATAGTGGACTATAGAAGGAGCAGATCAGACATCCAGCCCTTGCTTATCAATGGAGACCGAGTGGAGCAAGTGGCCAGTTTTAAGTTTCTGGGTGTTGCCATCAAAGAGGACCTGACCTGGGTGCTCACATTGCAGCCCTGGTCAAAAGGACCCAGCAGAGATTATACTACCTGAGGCTTCTTAGGAAACAACAACTGGATGAAAAACTGCTGGTGACCTTCTACCTGTGCACCATAGAGAGTATCTTAACTTACTGCACCCGTGTCTGGTTTGTCAATTGCACAGTGACAGATAGGACAGCACTCCAGAGGGTTAACGTCATTGCCCAGAAGATCATTGGTTGCCCTCTCCCCTCTTTGGAAGAGCTTTATAGTTTCCGCTGCCTTAAGAAAGTTCAAAACATTCTCAAAGATCCATCTCAGCCTGGGCACCCTTTTTTTGAACTATTACCATCTGGCAGACAGTACAGGACAATAAAAATAAGGATAAATAAGCTGAAAAACAGCTTCTATCCCAGGGCAGTAGCTCTATTGAATACTACTGTATAGTACAGTGAAGACGGTATTTAATTTCATTGTACGATGTGCAATGGCAATAAAGTAAAGTAAAGTAAATTAGACTACAGACCCCAGAAATCTGAAGCAGAATTATCATGGTGGCTGGGAATTATGTATCTGGAAATAGCATAAGAGATCTTTGCATCTAGCATCTTAATCTCCAGAGCACTCTTTAACTTTCTGAATCCTCCATCTTACATCAACCAGGCTAAGATGCCATTAAATATATTCAAGGTTTCAGATTTTTCTATACCCCTCACCTATTTGTCCAAAATCATTTTTTTCTCCCTCTTTTCGATCTGGAAACCATCATTCTATTTACAGACATAATTTTTTCTGTCATTTCATGTTATTCTGATTTGTATTGTGGGGGCAAGGGGAGGAAGCACGTTTTGATCCACTCCCAAGCTTTGTTTGAAAAGTCAAATAATTAAAACCAAGAAGAATGCAGATGCAAGAAAAACTCAGCGATCTCAATGAAGTCCTGTGGTTATTTTTTTTTCTTTTCTTTTCATATTAAGTTGCTGTTTCTAATAGAGTTCTTTGAAAGGTTCCAAGCCAAAGATAGACTGGAAAAGGTTTGAAATGGTAAGGAAATGTTGGCTTGCATTGCTCTGCACTTGTCTTCACTCAAAAGTCTGGCAGAGGAATGAAAGCTGGATTTTAGCCCGAGAGAGTTGAAGCTGCATTCTTCCTGTTCCCAGCAGCCAATTGCTCACAGACTGACCAGGAAGAATGGACTCTCGTTGCAAAAAAAAACAAAACCTGGATGCAATGGAATGCTTACAGTTCTACAGAGGAGAACTGTCCACCCTGGATGTGAAACAAGTCCACCCTGGATGCAATGGAAGGCTTACAGTTCTACAGAGGAAGGATTGACTCTGTTGTTTGTTCTTCTATAACAGTCTGGTTTGGTACAGCAACCAAACAGGACAGGTAGATACTCCCAAGCAGGGGTGGGATTCTACCGGTTCTGTCCACCTCTGTAGAACCGGTTGCTCTGAAGAGCAGCAAACAGAGAGCATACATAGAACCGGTTCTATGTCTGCTGCTCTTTTGGCCGGCCCACCCGCCTGCCCGGGCTTTTACTTATTTCCTGCTTTTTCAACCGCAGCTGATTTGCACAACACAGCTGCGGTTGAAAAAGCAGGAAAAAAGTGCTTTTTCAACCTCTGCGCACCCGTGCACAGTGCTGCTCAGAGCTGTCCACGCAACTAGCTGACAACGATATACACGCGCACTCAAAACGTAAAATCACTGGTAGTTACACCGGTCAGATCCCACCCATGCTCCAAAGGATAGTTAGGACAGCAGAAAAAAACCATTGCAACCAGCCTGCCTTCCATTGAGGACCCGTATACTGCACGGGTCAGGAAAAGGGCTGAGAAAATATCTACAGAACCCTCATATCCTGGACACAAACTGTTTCAACTCCTCTCCGATGAGCTGTTTTACATGACTAGGGGTGTCAGACTGGATTTCTTCGAGGGCCAGATCGGCATTGTAGTTCTCCATGGGCTGGAGGGGGGGAGCAGTGTGGGGGAGAGAGGACAGATGCCTCCTGCAGCACCCTGCTGGCCAAAATGGGGCACGGGGGGGGTCTGTGCAAGCCCCCCCCCCGTGTGTCATTTTCACTCTCCATGGCCTCTTGCAGCACTCGGCCGGCCATTTTGGGCCTGTTTTTTGGGGGGCCTGTTTTCAGCCCTTTTTTGGCCCATTTTCAGCCCATTTTTGGCCGGCCGAGTGCTGCAGGGGGCCACGGAGGGTGAAAATGAGGTATGGGGGGTGCACACAGCCCATTTTAGCCAACAGATGTATCACGGGGCAGTTCTTTGAGATTTCCAGACCTGCCAGTTTTTTTCTTCCTCTGCTGAACAGTTAATTTCCACAGTTCTGTCTTATGTCTAAGTATGTTCACCCATGTAGTATGGCTGTATTACCATTATCCTTCTCATTTGTTCCACTGCCTTCTTTATTGGTATCATTATTATGATTATCACCCTTTGTTATTATGATTATTATCACTTTGTTGCTTTACATGTACACCTTCTGCACCAGAGACAAATTCCTTGTGTGTATAATCACACTTGGCCAATAAAGAATTCTGTTCTGTTCTGTCCATCCTGTTCTACTAGACAATTCATCTTGGACCTAGTATTAAATTTGCATTTGCTCCTTTCCATGCCAAAGGGAGCTACAGGCAATTCCAGTTCCCTCCTGAGCACGTCTGAAGGAACTGCCACATTGACACATTATAGTCTCTAGGCATTAAAAAAAAGACCATCCATAGTCTGCTTGTCATAATTACATCCTTGGTCCCTCTGCTTTCTTTGATCGGGCAAAAGACAATTATCTTGCATTTATTGCTGACTGGAAATCCCTTCTAGACTTTTTACATGAAGTGAGGGGGGCGGGAAGTGAACATATGATTTATGGTTTTGATGATTAGAGAGAATAGATGATAGAGAAGAACAGAGTGGTGGTGTAACTGTAGAGCAAGAGGTAAATTATGATAATGTAGCTGTAAGTGCTGTAAAGAAGATCGGAAGCTACTTCTTTGTATTTTTATATTTCTTTTGGGTTCTGAAGTCTTTCTTTGTTTTTTGTTTTTCTTAGCTTTCCTTAGTTTTTAACTTTCTTAAAATTTCTTAAAATTTAGAAGGATGAATGGATGGGTGGGTGGATGGATGGGTGGGTGGATGATTGGGTGGGTGGGTGGATGGATGCATGGAGGGATGGATGGATGGATGGGTGGGTGGGTGGATGGATGGATGGGTGGGTGGGTGGATAGATGTATGGGTGGATGGGTGGGTGGGTGGGTGGGTGGATGGATGGATGGATGGATGGATGGATGGATGGATGGGTGGGTGGGTGGGTGGATGGATGGATGATTGGGTGGGTGGATGGATGGATGGATGATGGGTGGTGGATGGATGGATGGTGGGTGGGTGGATGGGATGATGGTGGATGGATGGATGGATGGGTGGGGGATGGGATGGATGGGGGGTGGATGGGTGGATGGGGATGGGTGGGTGATGGACATGCATGCATGCGCACGACGGGATGGACGGATGGGACGGGGGGTGGATGGATGATGGATGGATGGGCGGGGGGTGGGTGGACGGATGGATGGATGGATGATGGATGGATGGATGGATGGTGGGGGATGGATGGGTGGATGATGGTGGGTGATGGATGGATGGTGGGTGGTGGGTGGGGGGATGGATGGATGGATGAGGGTGGGGATGGGGATGGCGGGTGGGTGGGTGGATGGATGGATGGGTGGGTGGATGGGTGGGTGGATAGATGTATGGGTGGGTGGGTGGGTGGATGGATGGATGGATGCATGCATGGATAGATGGATGGATGGATGTGTGAGTGGGTGGGTGGATGGATGGATGGATGGATGGATGGATGGATGGATGGATGAGTGAGTGGGTGGGTGGATGGATGGATGGATGGTTGGGTGGGTGGATGGATGGATGGATGGATGGGTGGGTGGTGGAGATGGATGGATGGATGATGGTGGTGGATGCATGGATGGATGCATGGATGGATGGGTGGTGGGTGGTGGTGGATGGATGGATGGATGGATGGATGGATGGATGGATGGATGGAAGATTTTGTGGGGGGGGGTAGAAAGATAGATGGTTGGATGATTGTGTGGGTGGGAGGGAGGGAGGGAGGAAGGAAGGATGGATGGAAGGTTGGGTGTGTTTGTGGGTGGGTGAGTGGATGGATGGCTAGCAATCAGTATCTCTCTTCCACTCCTTCCTGCCTGAACCTTTCCTGGAGCACTAGAGGCTGTTTGAAGATGCTATTCCAACTTGAACTTTTCACTTGAGTTTTGCTTTATTTTATCTGTATCTAATATCAATGTTTTTTTCTTCCTCTGTTCTTTATCCATTGATGTCAATGGATAAATGGCCCAGTAAACAGGAACGTAGATGGCGAGGAATATTCCTGGGACTTTATTTAAGGTCTTGAAAGAAAGAAAAAAATAGTAATCCACCTGAACATTTCAAATATTCAATCATAGTCACTGCGACTGTCTAAATATGACTTTTGGACATAGTATCATTAGCAAACATGGACCTGCCAGTTGAGAACTCACAAGAAGGTTGCAATGAGTCTTGGTTCCCTGGTTGATGCACAGATTGTCCTCAACTTACTTATTTAATGACTATTTGAAATTACGATGGTACTGAGAAAAGTGATTGACAACCGGTCCTTGCACATAGGATTCTCACAGAATCCTGGTGGTCACATGATCAAAATTTGGGCACTTGGCAACTGACATGTATTTACAACAGTTGCAATGTCCCAAGGTCATGTGATCACCATTTGCGACCTTCCCAGGCAATTTCCAACAAGCAAAGTCAATGAGGGAAGCCAGATTTGCTGAACAGCCATATGGTTCACTTAACAACCATGGTCATTCGCTTAAATCCATGGCCAACAAGATAAGATGAGACTATAAGATTATTGAGAGTTTTGCAGTGATAATTCAGTGCCAGAAAAATAAACACAGATGGCTGATGCTTCATTTAACATCTTTGTAAACACAAGTAGTTTTTACAAACCAGTTGTAGATTTCTCCAACATGGAGCAAACTCAAACAGAAACATGTTGCAAGTTCAGAGCAGAGCTCCAGTCTTCAGCAAGCAAGCAAGTTATCTTCAACAGATCAGCAGGCAAGCAAGAGAAGAGAAGCAGTTTCATCTCAATAGACAGACTCAGAGCTCCAACATAGCTGCAGAGTTGCAGAGCTTAACATAGCTGCAGACTTTAACATAGAGCCATGCCTAATCTGGTTTCAGTTTCCAGCCTAGGCTACTTCTAGTTTCAGTTTCCAAAACAGCCCTCATTGGCTGACTTAGTTGCTATGCCTATTCATTGGCTGACCTTGTTAGCAAGCTCTATTCCAGTTCATGAATATACTGACAAAGATGAATGAGAAGAGAAGAGAAGAGATCTGTCAGGGTTCTGACAATTGCTCTAATTAAATCATGAGCCTCAAGCCAAGCTTCAAAAGAATTCAAAAATTAATCAGGAGCAACATGTCCGGCACAAAACATATGAAGCCAACTCTCAGACACGCAATTTACTATAACCATTTTTTTACAGTGAGCACACCGGCCCACATTAAAAATGTGAAATTCTGTTGCCTGTTCTCAAGAGAGTGTATACCTATCCAAACACATAAATAACACACATATACAGATGCTATGTACATACATATAAGCCTGCACCAGACAGGCAGACATACATATTTACATACATACATGCATACATACATACACGTATATATATATTAATCACTGTCCATTTTGAAAACATAGCAGAACGGGGAAACTTGACAATTCACAAGGTTGATGCTATATGGAACAAAATTGTGACTGAATCTAGATGCTCTGTTTTGGATACCACGAAGCCTCCTCCCAGAAGGGAACAAGGAACAAGGTCATAAAATTGGTTGCAACTCAACTGTCCCACTTAGCCATGGAAGTTCCAGTCCCAGTTGTGATGGTAGGTCAAGGACTACCTGTACTAGTTTAATTCGTGCAATACTTTTTAAAAGCAGATTGTCAGCTCTTTGCTATGTATGAAATATCCCGTTCCTTTTTTCTTCTACATCATTGCTATATGGGCTCTACCACCTCTTATAATATATCTGCATGTGATCTATTTTTAGCCTTGATTTTCATCCAGCCATGAATTCTGTCAGTGCCAGTGAGCAAAGAAGACACATAACAGTTACTAAGAGACGGTAGGAGATACTGTTCAATCATCTACCTCGTTCAGAAATCACATCCTGAAATTGCTTAGTGACAAAATGGTCACCATACAAGGTTACATCAATTGATGGTCTTCAGGTGGGAAGGGAGAGATGGGGAGGGGAGAAATCATGTTAGCAAAATTGTGAATTGGCTACCACTTCATTTTGCGTCTCTCTTTCTTTCAAGTCTGTCCTGTGCTTTCTGTTCTCCAAATGAAATAAATAAATGGACCTGTAAGTCATCACATCTGAGAAGTGACTGGCAAGGGCAAGATACAGATTGAAAATCTAAACAATTTCCAGTGATGGATTTAGAGAAAGTTCTCCCTCGGTAGCCAAATCAGATAGGCGGTAAGGCTTATAACATTCCGAAAAGACATGCTTTTGCATTAAATTGAGATTCGCTTTAAAACTTGGATTCTTTGGAAGGGGAAGGGGAAGGAGGAGAGGAGAGGAGAGGAGAGGGGAGGAGAGGAGAGGAGAGGAGAGGAAAGAGGAAGAGAGAGATGAGGATGATGGAGTTTAGAGGAGAATGAAGAATGAAAGGATGAAAATGATGAGAGGATGGAGATGATATTATTTATTATTTAAAATGAAAAGGAATGAAGGAAATGGAATGGAAGAAAATGAAAAGGAACGAAATGAATGAATGAATGAATGAAATGAAATGGAAAAGGAAATGATGATGATGATGATATTTATGATGATGATGATGATGATGATAAAACGAAATGAATGATGGATGATGGATATTTATTATTAAACCAATGAAGATGATGGAAATGAATGATGATGATGATGATGATGCGATGATGATGAGATGTGAACAATGGATATGATTAGATGAAATTTAATGAATGAATGATGATGATCAAGATGATGATGATGATGTGATGAGATGATGATACCGAATGACATGATGATGAGGATATTTATTAAATGAATTTGGACGATGAAGGAGGATGATGATGAGATGAGATGGAATGAAATGAAGGAAATGAATGAATGGAATGAATGAATGAATGAACAATGAAATGGAAAGGAAGGAAGGAAGGAGAGGGGAGGGGAGGAAGGGAGGAAGAAAGGAAGGGGAGAGGAGTGGAGTGGAGAGGAGAGGAGAGGAGAGGAGAGGAGGAGAGGAGAGGAGGAGAGGAGAGGAGGGAGGGAGGGAGGAAGGAGGGAGGAGAGGGAAGGAAGGAAGGAAGGAAGGAAGGAAGGAAGGAAGGAAGGAAGGAAGGGGAGGAAAGGAGAGAAGAGGGAAAGGAAGGAAGGAGAGGAGAGGAGGACCTGAAGTTAAGAAATATAGGAATGATTCCCAGCCTTCTTTTCAACAGTTAATTCTGATTTTATTGTCCCTCCTCTCTGTCTCTCAGATGTTATACAAGTCTTTTCAACCCCTCATTTAGTCCACATCTTTCTTAACCTTCAGATCCATAAATCATCCATTCGTTTCTGTCTTCTTTCAGCAAAAAGTCCATATAATGTTTCCAGCTTTTCAGAAAAGCTTTTGTGGTTCCTCAGGGACCAAACAGTTTTGCCATTTCTGTGAATTCTGACATTTTCACAATCCAGTCCTTCACGACAAAGATTTCATTATTCAGAAGAGATGCAAAATTTAGAGGTTTGCCAACAAATAATGAGCGGGGAGTGAGGGGAGATTGAGAATTAGGATGGCAGTCCCTTAGAAATTGCACTTTTTCCTGTTAAAATTGCTAACTCACAAGCACAGAACTAGAGACTGGCTGAAATGGCTTTCTAAAACAGGCATCTCCAACGTTGGCAACTTTTAAGACTTGTAGACTTCAACTCCCAGAATTCCCCAGGTAGCCATTCTGGGAGTTGAAGTCCACAAGCCTTAAAAGTTGTCAGAGTTGGAGAGCTGTGTCCTAAAAGACTTCGAATATGACCTTGCAAACGTTAGCGATGCAGAGAAAGGCTATTAAAAATGGGGAAACCGCAGTGGTGGGATTCAAAAAAATTTACTACCGGTTCTGTGGGCATGACTTGGTGGGCGTGGCAGGAGTGGCTTGGTGGGCATAGCAGGGGGAGGATACTGTAAAATCTCCATTCCCTCCCCACACCTGGGGGAAGGTTACTGCAAAATCCCCAGTCCCTCCCCACCCCACTAGCCTGCTTTCCAGCTCCATTCTCCTGTGCAGGGCAACCAAAGAAGCCCCAGGTGATCAGCTGGGACTCGGGAGGCAGAGAATAGATGGGGGCAGGGCCCATCAGAGGTGGGATTTGCCGGTTCTCCAAACTACTCAAAATTTCCGTAGCGGTTCACCAGAACTGGTCAGAGCCTGCTGAATACCACTTCTGGGAAACTTATTGTGTGAATGACTGTCACGGATTCTTTTATGTATACACAAGTCAGGGGACTCCCAAACCCAAGAGAGCAGTACAACACAAGCCCCTAGGCAATAGACACACACACACACACACACACACATATTCAAAGGCTAGTACTCAGTGCTCTCTACTCCATTCTTTCCCACTTCTATTTCTGCTCCATCAACTCTTCCTCCTTGTGAGTCCTCCCGCTGGACAGCAGTGTATTTTTCTAACTGCTTTAGGCTCCTTTATTTCCACAGATGTGGACACAGATCTCCTTCCTCTTTCCCACACACCAGCACCAATGCACCCAGATACTTCTCTGTTCAGCTTTTATAGCTAATGGTGGTTATTCTAGCTATGGAGAGACCTTAAAGGGATAACTCAGTAGCAGCCCAGGTGCTGGCCATTTTGTAGATGGCTTGTCCTCTCCTAATGACATTTTACTTAAATCAAATTTATTTATTTTTTCCCAATCTCCATTGGGAAAATCTCCATTCATTTTTTTTAATTCTAGGAGGAGCAAGCCTTTCCTACACCATCCAAACTCTGTTATTCTGTTATACATGTAATGCTCAGCCTGAAATAAGTTGAGTGTCCGTTAATTAGCTAATCTTGTTCAGTTCTGTATTTTTTTCCCCTTTCACTAATGCATTGCACATTATTCTGCATAGTTCTAGAGCTTCAAAGCTTTGGCGAAGGCTTTGAAGAGTAGAATACAATGGCCATGTTGCTTCAGCACGTGGATAGCGAGTGTACAGCTACTTTCCATTTTTACAAGTGTCAGCGGAAGTTACAAAGAGGCTGCAGCAGAACAGAAAACAGAAAACACTTCATCAAGGCAAAGTAGATGAGTTCTTCACCGTGACAGGAAAGCTTTTAACTCTGGTTCCTGTTTCCTTCAGTGACCCTTGAGAGGAGTCATTGAAACAAAACAAACGCAACAATGAATGAATGTGGACTTTTGTATCGTAGCTTTCTCTCCAGCTTCCCCAGGTTGGGGAAACAGAGAGCACCACACCTCAAAAACAGAAATGCTGAAACAAAAGGGGGTTTTGAATCTGGATAAATAGTACATAATTATAGAAAATGCTCAAAAAAAGTCTTTTTGAGAATTGCATCAAACAATAAGAGCATCAGTTAAAGTGCCAACTAACCAAGAGATCGTGATAGATGGTAGATAGATAGATAGATAGATAGATAGATAGATAGATAGATAGATAGATAGATAGAGACAGAGGTAGGTAGGTAGGTAGGTAGGTAGATATAGACAGACATGATTAAATAGATAGATATAGATGATAGACAGACAGACAGACAGATAGATAGACAGGTAGGTAGGTAAGTAGATATAGACAGACATGATTAAATAGATAGGTATAGATGATAGACAAACAGATAGATGATTAGATAGATAAATGATAGATAGATAGATAGATAGATAGATAGATAGATAGATAGATAGTAGGTAGGTAGGTATAGACAAACATGATTAAATAGATAGATATAGATGATAGGCAGGCAGGCAGGCAGATAGTTTCAAAATGTAAAAATGTGATAAGTCATCTAAGCATGCTAAACACCTGCATAGACACATACACATATAATTAAATGGGACAAGCTAAAAAAAACCCAAAGTGAAGAAAAAATATTTTTTTAAAAAAACGAACAAACTAAAGAAAAGGAGAAAAATCTATCCTATACAGTTAGTCCTTGACTTACAACAGTTCATTTAGTGACCGTTGAAAGTTACATCAGCACTGAAAAAAAGTGATTTGTGACTGTTTTTCACACTTATAACCACTGCAGCATCCCCACGGTTCACATGATTTACATTCAGATGCTTGACAACCGACTCACATTTATGATGGTTGCCGTATCCTGGGGTCGCATGATCCCCTTTTGTGACCTTCGGGCAAGCAAAGTCAAGAGGGAAGCCAGGTTCCCTTAACAACTGGGTTACTCGCTTAACAACTGCAGTGATTCACTTAACAACGGTGGCAAGAAAGGTCAGAAAATGGGGCAAAAAAATCACTTAACAAATGTCTCGCTTAGCAATATAAATTTTGGGCTTGATTGTGGTCATAAATCAAGGACTACCTGAATATTAAACTTATCAGCAGGCACTGCTTTATTAACAAACCCCATGCCCTACTTCAATATAATCAACATCAGATATCGTTGTAAAACATCACAACATCTCTGCAATAGTAGCACATATTACTGTTCTGACCCAAATCTTGTTCCAAGGAAGCAAACATGAAACAGAGGTAACAGCAAAACCTTTTAATTATTCTTTATGAATTCTGTTCCTTCCCGGTTAAAAGGCTGTTTCAAACTAATTGTCTCTGATAAGAACGAGCCTTCCCAAGGTTGTGCAAGGCTGCCAAGAACACTAGATAAAGTTACTAAGAAATATTTCAAACACAAAGAGTCTCTGAACACCAACCAAGATACTCTGAATGTCCACAAGGCTTGAGTGCAAAAACTTCTTTGCTTCCTGCAAAGAGCTCTGGTTTCTCAGCTGGCTTTTATCTCTTAAGGGAGGGGCCATGACCTTGCCGCCTTACTCCTGAGTCGCCCGTGCTGCTGCAGCTTCTCTTTCCTTTGAGCAGCCCTATGCACACGCATACTGAGCACAGGCTTCTTGGGGGCCTCTTCAACACTGCTGCCAGCCTCCACAATCCCCAAAGGCAGCATTCCACTCCCTGATGGTCCTGGCCCCATCCTTGCATCACATGCAGGCCCCTCATCTGAGTCCTCGGTCTCCGAGACCTCAGCCGTCCACACCTGCAGCTGGCAAACCACAACACTTGGTTTATTCTTTGATTAGGAGAAAATTGCATGCATTTCTGAAAGCAAGTTCATAACTTCTGGAATAATATGATTTGTCTGGTTTCTAAATATAATTCCTGTAGCCACTCCCATGCTTATTGCAGCTAAAATTCCTGATAAACAATTGTATTCCAAAGCTTGGTATAAACCTTTTAGCATTGAAAGATTTCCCTATAAATCTACTCACATACATTCAAGCATTATACAAAAACAAGATACCAGAAGAACTGATGGTCATATCATTATGGTCAATGAACCTTTAAGTTAGCCAGCTTCTTCTTGGACAGAACATGTCAGATGCCTAAAATTTGGCTAACTTGAGGGTTCATTGACCATAATGATATGACCACCAGTTCTTCTGGTATCCTGTTTTTGTATAATGCTTGAATGTATGTGAGTAGATTTATAGGGAAATCTTTCAATGCTAAAAATGCTAACGCAACGTTGAGGTTTATACCAAAGCTTTGGAATCCAACTGTTTATCAGGAATTTTAGCTGCCATCAGCATGGGATAAGCTCATTCATGCTATTGTTCTAAGATGAGAAGCTGGACAGATACACTTCTGAACATATTTACTTCAAAGGTCAGGGAGACAACTGACATTATTGTAACTTGGGATTTACCTCCCGCCTTGAGCAAAGACACGAGCAAACTGAAAACAGCCCTGGGACATCATATGCTGATGCCACCAACTAGGAACTTAGCTGGAATTGCAGAAGCATTGTATTTCTGACCACAATGCGAAGCCCAAAGCTTGCTTTCTCCTCAGTGAGTCAAAAGGTGTGGAAATCAGGCATGAAATGGAGTGCAAATGACTGTTGCTAATGGAATTCCTGTCTCCAAGTAAACATATTTATTTACTTACAGAATAGACTTGGAAGGGACCTTGGAGGTCTTCTAGTCCAGCCCCCTGCTCATGCACAAGACCCTATACTATTTCAGACAAGAGGCTGTCCAGTCTCTTTTTAAAAACTTCCAGTGATGAAACACCCACAGTTTCTGAAGGCAAGCCATTGCACGGGTTAATTGTACTCGCTGTTAGGAACTCCCCAAAGTGCCTTTTTTTCAGGAGACAACTGGACGTTCTTGCTTTTTCTTTGAAAACATTTTGCTTCTAGTCCAAGAAGCTTCTTTAGGTCTTCTTTAGGACAGTGGGGAATGGAAGGATTTATATTCCTTGCAGACAGCTGGTCATTTGCATCCTTTTAGAGAGTTGTTGAAGATGAATGACCAATAGTTACTGTCTGATGAGTTTCCTTCTTCCCCCTTGCTTCTGTGCTGCGCCCCATTTTCTCACTGTTGGGTGGAGTTCTGGATGATTTGCAGACTCTTGCTAGGTGTCCTCTTTTTTCACAACGGAGGCAAATGGTGTCTAAAAACTTGCATTCAGTGCGGGGGTGGCTTCCCCCACAACCTCTGCAGTAGAAATCTTGCCTCTTCCTATCCAGGTCTTTCTTTTTCCGCTCCATTCTGAGTCTGTAAATTCCCTCTTCCACCTCACTGCAATCTGATTCAGAATCTAGGTCCTCACAATGGTTTGTGGTAGACTTTTCCCCATCAGAATGGCTTGTGGCCCTGTTCATCTTCCTCATGGCTGCTGCTGAGGACTTGGTAGCTTCTGCTGAAGAAGCTTCTTCTATGGCTTCTTTTAGCGTGATCTTAGGTTTCATTAATAACTTGCTCTGTAATACCTTGTCTTTAAGGCCCAGAACGAATCGATCACACATGGCCTCTTCTAAACTGTTAAATTCACATGCACCCCCAATGTCTCTTAAACTTGCCATGAAGTCATTTACGTTTTCGTTTTCCCCTTGATAACGACGTTAAAACTCGTGTCTCTTAATGAGGCACGATACTTGTGGTACGTAATGGGCTCTTAACAGCTTTTCTAAGTCAGGCCAGTCCATTACCTTCATGTCTGCAGCTCCCGCCAATGCCTTCGCCATCTTGAAAACTGCCGGACTGCAGTGCGTAAGAAAGACCGCCCTCTTCTGCTTCTCGGAAATGTCGGCTAGATCGTTTCCTTCCAGATACATTTGGAAACAATCTGCATATGACTCCCAGTCTTCTGCCGTCGGATCGAACAGGGCTGGGGGGGGGCGTGTTCAGCGCAGCCATCTTGCTCTTCTTCTGTTCCGCGTTGCCTTCTCTTCAGGGAATATCCCACCTTCATCGCCAGTGTTAAGTTTGCATGAAGAGGCAGACACGGAGTGCTTCAGCTCTTAAGTTTATTGTGACTTTCAGCTCTGAATGGACCTGCTTTGGCTGGGCTGCGGCTGCTACTTATAGCCAGCAGCCGTAGTTGACAGCCAATCAGAGTACAGCGTTTTCCCGCACTTTTTAAATCAATCATTTCTAACATTTTACAGGAACAGTTCAAACTAAACCAATGACTTCAAACCTGCATTCATAACACAGTATTCCAGGTGTGTTCTGGAGGTACTAATACTTCACGTGATCTTGACTCTATGCCTCTGTTTATTCAGCCAAGGATCGTATTAGCTTTTTGAGCTGCTGCTGCACGCTGCTGGCTCATATTTAAGGGATCATCCACTTAGGACTCCAAGATCACAAGGTGGAGTGCAGAAAAGAAAAATTATCCATGGTATACAGGCGAGAAAAAAAACTGAAGCTTTTTCCCACCATGTTCAATTTACATGTGTTATTTAAAGATAAGTGCCTGTGCTTTAAAGTGTAAACAATGGCTTCAGGCAACATTATGTATAGTCAGTGAGGCTTCCTGTGGAGAGGCACACCTGGAATTCCCTCTGTATAACATGTGATGTGGCTTAGAGATATTTTAATTTGGAAAGCATAGGCCACATTCTCTGCCAAGGAGCAGCTCGGGTTCCCATTAGATAAGATAATGTTCTCCTGGGCCTGAAGGGGCAGGAAGCTGTTGCTGAATGATGGCACTTAGCCGCCCCTGGATAGCATCAGATACACTGAGGTTTACAAACCAGAATTAGGAGAAACCATAAGACTACGTCTGATTTACTTTGGCCACATCATACGTGCAATTCATCAGAGAAGACAATGATGCTAGGGATGGTTAGTGGAACAAGAAGAAGGGGCAAGGGACTGGGGTTGACATGATAGCATTGTTCTGATATCTCAGGGGTTGCCCCAAAGAAGAGGGAGTCAAGCTATTCTCCAAAGCACCTGAAGGCAGGACAAGGAGCAATGGGTGGAAACTAATCAAGGAGAGAAGCAACTTAGAACTAAGGAGAAATTTCCTGACAGTTAGACCAATCTATCAGTGGAACGAGTTGCCTCCAGAAGTTGTGAATTCTCCAACACTGGAAGTTTTAAGAAGAGATTGGATAACCATTTGTCTGAAGTGGTGTAGGGTTTCCTGCCTAGGCAGGGGGTTGGACTAGAAGACCTCCAAGGTCCCTTCCAACTCTGTTATTCTGTTCTATTCTGTTCTGTTCTGTTCTGTTCTGTTCTATTCCATTCCATTCCATTCTATTCTATTCTATTCTATTCTAAGCATGGGGCCTCCCATTAAATTAGAAGAACCCTGAATACAGTTTGAAGCAAATAATACATTGGCTATTCCAACTCTGTTATTCTGTTCTATTCTGTTCTGTTCTGTTCTGTTCTGTTCTGTTCTGTTCTATTCCATTCCATTCCATTCCATTCCATTCTATTCTATTCTATTCTATTCTAAGCATGGGGCCTCCCATTAAATTAGAAGAACCCTGAATACAGTTTGAAGCAAATAATACATTGGCTATTCCAACTCTGTTATTCTGTTCTATTCTGTTCTGTTCTGTTCTGTTCTGTTCTGTTCTGTTCTATTCCATTCCATTCCATTCCATTCCATTCCATTCCATTCTATTCTATTCTATTCTAAGCATGGGGCCTCCCATTAAATTAGAAGAACCCTGAATACAGTTTGAAGCAAATAATACATTGGCTATTCCAACTCTGTTATTCTGTTCTATTCTGTTCTGTTCTGTTCTGTTCTGTTCTGTTCTGTTCTATTCCATTCCATTCCATTCCATTCCATTCTATTCTATTCTAAGCATGGGGCCTCCCATTAAATTAGAAGAACCCTGAATACAGTTTGAAGCAAATAATACATTGGCTATTCCAACTCTGTTGTTCTGTTCTGTTCTGTTCTGTTCTGTTCTGTTCTATTCTATTCCATTCCATTCCATTCCATTCCATTCCATTCTATTCTATTCTATTCTATTCTATTCTATTCTAAGCATGGGGCCTCCCATTAAATTAGAAGAACCCTGAATACAGTTTGAAGCAAATAATACATTGGCTAAATAACATGAAAACTGATACAAAGATGAACATCCAACAACTGAAAGAAGCTATGCTTGATGGGGTAGCATGGAGAGCACTTGCCTATAAAGTCTTCCAGAGTCGGACACGACTGAATGTTTGAAACCACAACAACATTAGAAGAATTGTCCAGAAGCCAACCATCTTTCTGAAGACCTCCACTATTGGACTGTCCAGTTTTGAGAAACTGAGCAATATGGACCTCAAACTGGACCATCAGTGGTTACCATCTGAGTATCAGGCTGGCCAGGGATATAAGTCCCTGCTTACACCCATTTCATTAAGGGGAGTAATTTTTGTTTAGATTGCATTTCTAAATTTGTAGTGTAAACTGACACTTCTTTTGTTTCTCTCTGTCCTTTTGGGAAAATATAGATAGTCCTTGATTTACAACAGTCTGTTTAATGACCATTCGAAGTTATAATGGCACTGAAAAAAGTGACATTTGATCAAATATCTATGGAGATTCTCAGCCATCCAAGTAATAATGGTTGTCCCAAAGGTGTTTTTTCAAAAATCAGCTGGACTTTTGCTTGGCACTTTGGATTTTGTCCAGTTGAAAGTACAGCCCTTGTTCAAAGGAATTATAATTATAAAAAGGGCAGCTTTGCCTGAAAATTAAACAATAAATTACATTCTGCTACACCAACCTCAAATGAATAGTGCTCTCTGGTGGTTACTCCATAATATAACATTGTGCCCGTCAATGTTTGAAGTTGTGACATATCACACAGTTCCGATCAAACTCCTAAGAAGAGAATAAGGAGAGAGTAAACCCTGTGAACGTGATAGCAGTTTCCAATAAAAAAAATATGTTGGATTATACTGCAACTTAATTTTGCATTTCCTTGCAAAATGCAAACAGCCAGGCGAAATAGATCATTCATTCAGCCAGTTTGGTCTAACGGTTAAGTAAGAGTTCAAGTCCCACCTTAGGCATGAAAGTTGACTGGGTGACTTTGGTTCAATCACCAGGAGATGGTGAGTTCTAGTCCTTCCTTATCCATGAAAGTCAACTGGTAACTTTGGGTCTGTCACTCTCTCTCAACCCATCCCATCTCATAAGGTTGCTGTTGTGAAGAAAATAGTAAGAGGACGAAATATCAGATATATTCACCGCTTGAGTTATTTATAAAAATAATAGTGAGAGAATCTGACTGATTTTGATATATAGATATACAAATATCAGAGAATATCTGTAGCCCCAATCTTTGAATTGAAGGGATCCTTGGTGCTCTATGACCTTGTTTGTTTTCTTGCATTATCCTAACTAGGTAACATCATCAGTGCCTAGTAAGAAGTGCTGTTTGCTGTCATTTTATATTCTGGTTACTTACCTCTCTAAGATCACCCACAAAGACAGGCAACTCACCAGAACATAAACTGACAGCAGCCCCCACTCCTTACTAGCCCTGATGATGTTTGGGTCATGAAACGTCTTCAAGAAAACAAGCAAGTTCAGAGAGCACCAAAGATCCTCTCAGTTCAAAGATTGGGGCTACAAAGCTGGGTTGCAGAGTTAGTCCTCAAATTACATCCACAATCCGGACCAGAATTTCCATTATTAATTAAGCAAAGCGGTTCTTAAGGGACTCACATACAGTTTTATCATCTTTTCTGCCATGGATGCCAAGCAAATCAGTGGAGTTCAGCCAGTTCTGACCACTTCTGGAGAACCGGTAGCGGAAATTTTGAGTAGTTCGGAGAACCAGCAAATCCCACATCTGACTGGCCCTGCCCCCTTCTATTCTCTGCCTCCCGAGTCCCAGCTGATTGGCTGGGTCTCCTTTTGTTGCCCTGCACAGGAGAATGGAGCTGGAAAGCAGGTTAGTGGGGTGGGAGGGTATGGGGATTTTACAGTATCCTTCCCCTGCCATGCCCACCAAGCCATGCCCGCCACGCCACGCCACACCACGCCTACCAAGCCATGCCCACAGAACCGGTAGTAAAAAAAAATTGAATCCCACCATTGCTGGAGTTGTTAAATGAGCCTTGTGGTTTTTCAGAGAATTTGGCATCTTCCCTTGAGTTTGCTTGCTGGAAACCAGCTGGGAAAGTTGCAAATGTTGATCATTTCACCCTGAGATATTGCAAGTGTCCTAAATGCATGCCAGTTGCCAAGAGCCCAAATTTTGCTCACGTGACCAGGGGGATACTGCAACAGCTGTAAGGAGCAGTTGTAAGTCACTTTTGCTTTTTAGTGCCGTTGTGGCTTTGAACAGTCCTGGAACAAATGGTTGTTAAATAGAGGACTACCTTGTAAACATCTGGATGATCTCTGGAAAGCAGCAGCAAGTCGGCACGTACTGCATCAATAGTTCTGTGGATCTCTGCAATCCAGATGTGGTGATAATCCAGAAGATAATGTTTTTTCGGCGATGATGTAGCACAAGGATGATATATACTAATTTTAAGAAACAAAGCAATAAAGCTTCCAAAGAACAGCTGCTGAGCAACATGTGTGGGACAGTGCTCTCATATCTAAGCCCTGCTTGTAGGCTTCTCCTTGGCTTCTAATTAACTCACCCTGGAGACAGTATTCCTGGTGAGACAGTTGACTTTTGCTGTGGTCCTGTCCCTCAATGATGTCATCCCTAGCTTTCTGCAGAAGGACGAAAAGACTAAAGGCAATACTGCCACCTCGTGGTTCGAATGTCAAAGTGTTGGGTTGCTTACAGTGTTTTTGGTCGCTCAATTGGATGAATGTGAAATGTGGATTCACAGGCAGTTGTTAGATATAAGCTGGGTTGACAAAATCAGAAATGAGGAGGTGATAAGCCACCTGGGAAAGCCAAGGAAATCATCAAACCATAAAGAAGTGAAAGTTAGAATATTTTGGACATGTGATGATAACCGGAAAATATACTATACTTCACTTAATCCTCCAGAGAAAGATTGAAGGCAAATGAGGTCCAGGCAGAAGAAGAACATTGTGGCTTCAGCCCTTTTCACGTGGCTGTTGATAAAAATAGGATCTTCAACATGATCGCCAGCGTCTGATGATGGATATGGCACAAGAAGAATTGGATTAAGCTAATGGTAAGAACAGGGATTCAGCAGTGAAATGTTAAATAAATATATTAGTCTGTATGTATACACACACACATACACACACACACACACACACACACACATGAGATACCAGATCACAAGCATCACACGTAAAAAGCCAGGCAGAATATCCAAACCGTAATTACGCACACATGTCTTTTCAAAATAAGACTTATTTTATTGCAACGCTGGGAATTGTTTTCTTACTTAGCCAGAATTAATCTCAAACAGTCCCCAAGATAAGCACACACCTTTCAGTTCTGTGGAATGTTGCCAAAAACGGAAGCATCAAATGAACTGGAAAAGAAACCAACTGAAGTACAAGAAAAACCAACCAAAGTGCAAAGAGCTTCCAGAATGACTCTGAACTGAACCGATAGAACTACTGCAAAGGTATCGTGCAAAGGTTGGCCTGACTTTTATCCCCTACTGGGAGGGGCAATCACCTCCCAGCCTTACTCCCGAGTCGCCCCTTTTGTTTCAGCTGCTCTTTCCTTCTAGCAGCTCTGCGCACATGCGCACTGCGATCAGGCTCCCAGTGTTCCTCAGCCTCACTGCTGCCAGACTCTGAAGGCTCTGGAGGCAGCATCCCACTCCCAGATGGTCCTGTCCCCATCCCTGCATTGGACGCAGGACCCTTGTCCAAGTCCTCTCCAGACTCCCTGACTGGTCCCCGTTCTTCCCCACTGTCTGATTTCACTGCCGCTGCTGCCGCGGCGAACCACAACAATATCAATGACAACATTACAACGACCTCTTGACTTTTTTGAACATGCCTGCAGGCAGCCTGTCAGGATGCATGAGGTCATTACGGGACTTGTAGTCCAATGCACATGGAGAGCATCCAGTCGGGGGAAATCTCTTCATTCCATGGGGAAAATCTCTTCTCTTACTATAAATTTTAGTCCATTGATCCATTACACTTCCCAACTTTACAAAAAGCTACGTTATCCATGATCCAACTCAGATTGCAACCCCCCCCCCACACTTCCAGGCCAATCTTGGTGGCTCTCAAAATATGTTCCACAGTGTCGTACCGGATTTCTACTTGGATGTTAATTCAGCAGAAAACTTCAGGACTGGCTCTTTTAAATCCAAAGGACACCAGAAAAAAATATATCTGTAGCTCAGGGTTGACCGGTGGAGTCCTTTGTGCCTTCTGAGCTTGGCGGTTTTCTTGCAGGTGTTTCATTACCCAACTAGATAACTGATGAAGTTATCTAGTTGGGTAATAAAACATCTCAAGAAAACAACCAAGCTAGAGAGTACCAAGGACTCCAAAGAGCCTCCTCAAAGAACATCTTTGATGGCAAATCAAATCCCTGGCCTGTATTCAGGTCCACCTTTAGTTACAAAGCCCACAATGTGTGTTTGAGTCACCTCCTCTTCCTCCCCAACCTTCCCACCGAGTCATTGGGGAAGCAAATAGAAAGAAGAAACACACCATACTCTTTTGAGTTCCTGAAAGCAGGGCAGATTGAAGGCTCATCAATAAATAAAACCATCAATCAAGACTTGAGATCAGCTTCAAAGGCTCTTTCCCTCTTTATCCCACCCATGATCCGTTCCCATACAAGCACACACCTATGTGTAAGTGTGCACACATAGGTGGATGCCCTCGCAGTCTGGAAAGTAGAAAACGCATCCTAGAAAAAGGTGGCCAGAAACCATATATTGTTGCCAAGACAACTGAACGAACAATGATCTTTTAACATTCTTGTCACGATTTGGGAAATAAAGCATCAGACTTTTCAAAAAGATGTGTGAGCTCAGGAATGTCTGCCCTACTTTGAGGAAAGCAGAAAAGGCCAGTTTCTTATTTTCTAACTTTTTAATACAATGTTACCAACTGGCAACTGGCAGGTTCTTCACTTAGGGTGCAACCAGCTGCCTTAAAATACGACTGCATGCATCAGTAGGTATCTTAATCCCACATACTCTATTCATCCATTTATTTATCTATTTCTTTGTATCACATCTTTATTATTATTATTATTTTCAAATAACTCAAAGCAGCAGACATATCCAACACACCTTCCTCCTCTTATTTTCCCAGCTAGCTTTCATGCTAGGATGGATGGACTAGAACTCCCAGTCTCCTGGTGATTGGCCCAAAGTCACCCAGCGAGCTTTCATGTCTAAGCCGGGACTAGAACATCCTGATGATTGAGCCCCAATCACTCAGTGGCTTTTGTGCCAAGGGCAGGACTAGAACTCACAGTCTCCGATTTT